>OX038891.1:15285570-15617202 GCA_943789525.1 Agriphila geniculea
GGAACAGAGTTCCAGTCTACAAATACGATTTCTGAGTCCTTACAAGATTAATAAAATTATTTTTGATAGAAGAAGTTACGGAAGCTGTTTAGTTGATAGATATTTTAAGTTATTATAATTGTAGCTAAGTTAATTTTAAAATGAAAATAATTGTCAGTAGGGAATAAATAAGTTATTTTGGTAAATATGAGAATGAAAAAGGAAGGGTTCACAAGGTACAAAAATAAAACTGCTAAACCAAATAGAGAATAAAGTTTTAATTTGCAGAACGGTATGATTTACAGAAGGGGGTACCTCAACACTTTGTTTGAAAAGTAAAGATTTTGTTCACTTGATAAAATAGAAAAAATGACTAATAGACCAAGTAAAATAAAGTATGAAAAGTTGCTATATTGACTGCATACAATACAATAATACCTAACGTTAATATATTATTATACCTTATTGGGTATCATTATCTTTATTATGATCAATCATATTTTGAATGATATATTTTGTAATGAGCATAAAAATTGAACTTAAGGTTCAGCCAATAAAATTATTAAATTGTTAGTTAAATTAGAAATAAAACGATGTTTAGTTATTATTTAAGTAATGACAGACAGACGATTAATGTTTTTTAGTTTTGATACTTTTGATATCATGGAATGATTGATGATGCGACAATGACAACAAATGGCGGTAATTCAATGGGCATGTTGTACTTTTGTAATATTAGAGATTATTTTATATTATTTATGCCTTAGGTATCTACTTAAATAACTGACAGTTTTGACTGGGTATTACAAAAATTTAGTTGAGAAAAATTACGGGATCTAGTATGACAAAATAGAAATAATTTTCAATAGCGGTTTTTCTTCTTTGATCGTTAGATTAAATGGCTCGCTATCATTTTGTAAATGAATCCAACTCATTTTCAGTAATTATTTCTTACTTTACTGACCAAAATATTAATTTATTTAGTTGCTTTAGCAAAATTGCTAATTACTTACATACTTTCTTTACTTTTGCTTGATTTGGAATTATAATTTGATTGAGAATGTAAGTCCAACAAAAAAAAAAGGAGTAACAACTACGCTGTATTTTTAAATTCGTTAGTTGGATTCGTAGATATTAGTGTTTCATAATCATATTAAAATCAAATCTGCAATATTACAGCTTATTAGCATTTAGTGTTTTGCGAATCCGTAATTTCACTGAACTAATTTGATTAATTGGTTATAATAATGGTTGAAACCCCTGTATGGGATTACAGGTTTGGTTAGTTATGAGTAACGGGTAACCCTTGTATGGGATTACAGGGTCCCTTAATAGTTGGAACCCCTGTATGGGATTACAGGTTTGGTTAGTTATGAGTAACGGGTAACCCTTGTATGGGATTACAGGGCCCCTTAATAGTTGCAACCCCTTTTTTTTTTTTTTTTTTTTTTTTTTTTGCCGGAGAAAATGCGTTTACGCATCCCCCCCCCGCAGGTGAACAGGGGTTCGAAATGTGGGACTCTCCAGGAGGGGACCGCAACATTCAGCGTTGCGGCTCCCTCCATGGCCTCCCGTGATCCCACCCAGCCAAAAGGCTCGGTGGGATCCCGGGAGGGGGGAACACCCACTAAAAACTCCGGCACTTGCCCTCTCGCCGCCGGTTGGCCCTGAGGGACCCTTGTAGGAATCTGCCTCATTAGACCCGGCGGCCGGCCCGGCTGTCCGGGCCTCTTCGCGGTTGGGAGATGACCGGGCAAGTTTAGCCATCTCCCTAGACGGTTGGGACCGTGCAAGGCAGGCGATGGGTCACCCCCCACCGCCCGCTTGGCCCCGTTTAGGGGGCAATGAGATGCGCGTAGCGACGCCTCCTTACCCCCGTCCGTCTGCGGCGGAGAAGAGCCGCATGAGCATCCTCTTCGCGGACTCTCTCCGCCATCTCCTTCTGGAGGATGATATCCTCACAAAAGGAGACTACCGCCTGCCATGCTCTCTCACTGCTCAGCATCGCAAGGATGACGCTAGGCAGCGAGAGATCCCATCCCACCACCCCCACGAGATCCCGACGCTGCTCTGACCACGCAGAACACGCCTCTAGCGTGTGTTGCGCAGTGTCCAGCACAGCATCGCACTCGTGGCACTTTGGAAACTCCTCCCTCTGTATCCGGCACAGGTACTTACCAAAGCATCCGTGCCCGGTAAGCACCTGTGTCAGCCTATACGTTAAAGACCCGTGGGCCCTCTCCTTCCACTCTTTAAGGACAGGGCGGATGGCCTCCACCGTCCTATGACCTGCTATTGGGGTCTCAAGTTGGTGCCCCCATTCCTCCAAACATCTCTCTTCTGCGACACGCCGGACAGTCTGCCGCTCTTCTGGGGCAAGGCGATCTCCGCTTGCCCTTTCCTCTTTACGCTGCCAATACACCTCCGATAGAACCTGGGCTTCTAGTTCCCATGGAGGCGTACCGGCAAGCGCGCATGCCGCTGACCATGATACGGTGCGGTAGCCCCTAATCATTCGTGAGGCCACTATTCTTTGGGGGCGCCGCAATGCAGCCCTGTTTTCAGCATTTAGGGCGTCTGCCCATACGGGGGCCCCATACAGGGCCATACTGCGTATGACCCCCGCGTACAGACGCCGACAACTCTTGTTTGGCCCTCCAACGTTAGGTAGCAATCTGCCGAGGGCTGCCGCTGCCTTCACCAATCTGGGAGCCAGTTGCTGGAAGTGGGTTTTGAAGTTCCACCGACTGTCCAGAACTAGCCCCAGATATTTCATGGTCGGACGGAGGGGAACCACTACCCCATCCAGCTATGCAATTCTCTAAGCTCAAATATTGTAAAAGCCTTGAGTGCAGTGGCTGTGACAGCAGTGAACACTAGCTTGGAATTCTCTAATTCGTTTTTCTCCGCTGTTCGATGCCAGCGCCACAAGGCTGTAGACGGCGTGATACAGAATTACTTGATTTGACAGTTCAAGTATGAAAATCGGAATTCTCTAAGCAAAACAGCGCTAACTTCGCTCTGCAGCCTCGACGAACGCCTAGATTTTTTAATGTCAAAATAAAAGCTTGTATTTGGTGGCTGTTCGCAAGGATTTTAGTGAAAATAGAAGTGAATTATCAAATTAAATTATAAATATGTAAGTTCAAACTGGTTTATTTAAGTTATGGACCAAAAACTTATGTGAATTTTAAAAATACATCATCCAAAAAGGTTATGTAAAACGTAGTGATTATTTCCTCTGTGAGGTTATGTAAGAAACAATATGTAATGTGACATCTTTACAGGGCCTGCTGGACTTTCTAGTACGTTGGTCATAATGGAAGAAGCCAATTTGTATTTAAAAGACATCTGCCAGGGTCGTAGGATATCTACGCGAGCCTTTGATTCGATCTACTTATGTCTCATAAGCTCATAACAACAGACAGGCAGGCAGCTTAACAGATTGAGGAGTTTGACATCTTACCAAGGTAAATAAAAAGATACTCATAATTACTTGCAAGTTAAAAGATTGTAAGATTTTAGATAGGTGCAAGGTGCAAGTCAATCAAGAAATAGTAAGAGGATTTTGTTTGATAATCAAATTAATAATTAAATGTCAATGTCCAACTATGTTTTCATTGGTTTTCATATATCAATAGGATACCTGAGGATACCTAAATAAATAATAATGTTACCTGTTTTAGAAATAATATTGCATTATTGGATTACCAATATTAAACTCTATTTCTTTTTTCCAGATTCTAACTCCTTCTATCCTTCGAATCACAGCATAGACAGCCAGCTGCCTGGAGACCCGTACCTACCGAGTTTAATTTGCGAAAGACATTTATTTTTAAAAATAAAAACTCATTTTTAATACTTATAATCTTTAATTTAGTGGTCCAATATAAAATAATAATGTCTAGCCCCCTTACTAATAAAGATTGAATAGCAGATGTTTAGTTACACAATGGTTACTCTCTGTCAAACTATTTGAATTTGACATTAAAAAGAAAGTGACAAAACACTGTGTAACTATGCAGCTGCTATACAATCTTTATTAGTAAGGGGGTTAGTGTACATAAAATAACTGGGTCAACAATGTACAATCAAGAAAAGGTTTTGCAAATGTCAGATTGCAAACTAAGAAAACGAATAAGTTAGTAAGACCCCAATCTGTGAAATACCTAGATATATATGCATAAAAAATTGTTACACCCAACCCAACACACATGAACATGACGTGTGATTCACTCTAGATTCTGCCTTTCTATTGTCTAATTTAAAAATCTATCGCAATCGCTTTCAGGATGTAACACATTGAAGCTACTTTTTGTCACAAATGAAAAATTACCAAAGAAATGCAGCAATGTGTCACATACATCTGTCAAATGGAAGCGATTGCTATAGATTTTTAAAATTAGACAATTAGCCCCCTGGTAAGTATGTACCTATATCATATCATAAATAATAAATACTTTATTTTTAAACCTATTGTTTTATTACAATTTTATTAAAATAAACTACTTACATTCATTAAATAACAGTTTGCGTTCACTGTGTTTTTCTCAGTATATTTGCTAAATGACTAAGCTACAAATAAGTGCAAGTATTTTTTTTAAATGACGACACCTAGAATTAGCTTAGATTCTTGAGTAATTTTTTTTGATAAAAATAACTTAGTGCGAAGGCTAGGGAAACTTATACAATCTTTGAAAAAAAGAGAACTAATTTTCCACACATTTTCTGTCAAAATTCGTGTAGTTTAATTTTAAAGCAATGCATGAAATTATTCTCTTTGGAAAATTTATAGCCAGAAATAAAATCTAACGATTCAAATATTTAGTTTAAATAAACTATAAAGACACCTAGAAATGTAGGTGTCATTGTTTAATAAATATCACACTTACTTGAGCCCTAGTCTTCTATGAACATGTAGAGAAAAACACGGTGAACGTAAGTAAACTGTTATTGATGTGTGAAGGTATATAACTCAGATAAAAAAAGTGAATATAATTAATTTAGGTTTGAACCCATCAGGGTAAAAGCCTTCTTTATGACTTAAAAAATGATTTTCACAAATATGTAAGATTGCATCAAACATTAAAATTACTCTGCGAAGGTTCATCTTCTGTGACCATCATGGAATATGTGGAAGGTCCAACCAAGATTTCCCTGAAAAAGAAAAACAATATTTATTAAAAGAAAAATTAATTAAAACGTACCTACCCTAGGCATACTTTTGTAAAAAATATTTCTCGCCTGCTATAACTTTTAGACTGTCTTGTCGATGTCGGAATAGTATTGTCTTATGTTCCTAAAAATTACAACATAATTATGTTGCATATATTATAATTGCTTTAATAAAAAAATCAAGAAATTAGTTTTACGACTAAGAGAGGCTGAAGCATTTCTTTCTTCACTCTTTAACGTGAAAAGCACCAATCATAATTACATAGTCTAGCGACTAATTGTATATTTTTATTATTATTATTATTTTTATAGAACATAAAAAAAAACAGAATAATACATGTTGGTGGCACTAATAAAAGATTACATATTTTTAACCACATTAAATACAGAAATTCATTACAGCTTATTAAGGAGGTACCTATGTTGTTTATCAAAATTGTTTATGTAAGTACATACATACATAGGCACTGGGAATAGATTTATGGTGAGGTGCCTATATTACCAGTAGCAAAGTTTAGACCACCAGCAATGGTGAGAATCCCACGCTCAAGTTCAGTGAGCTCCACCATATCTACATCAACCCTTCCTCCAGCTGTCCTCTGCCTAGATGCCTTCGCATATTGGCTTTTCACTTTATTGTAGCTTTTTGTCCTTTAAATACCTACTTAACCCGAAAAGTAAAGTAAAATCTAATGAGTAAGTATACCTTATTAATTGGGTAGGCATCAATAAATATAATCATCTAATCACAAACAACTACATGAAGTTGCCTTACCTTAGCCCACTGATTCCAATCTTGATTGAACACACCCGTTGCCATCGCTTTTTAAAATCCTAGCGACTTCTGTCCAACCATTTTACATCCTGGTTCTAGCATTGGCTGCACTGTACCTACTGTATTGTTGCATGTCCACAATTCCACATGTCTAGTGTCAAATATGACTTTGTTTCCAAAAGCCCAATCAGTTTGGCTGGGCTGGAGAGGGTGCTGCATTACGAGAGGCCACTGAAAGCAAATAATTTTATTTATAAGTAACTAAATTTTGAACATTGATTTTGATCATGGTCTTACTTATATACCTAAATGCTTGTAATGTACACTTAAAATATATGTATTGGAACTTTAATAATTATTTTATTTAATAACTTTACAAGATAGTTACCAAATGTAAACCCACAACTTTTAAGAGATAGGGTACTTAAGCCCTAATATTATAACCTAAAAATACACTTACTTCTTACTTTTTGTAGATTTCACTACTTAATCAAATCACTGCACACTTCTTGGTTGTTACGATATGAATGTGAACAATGAACGTGGAAGTAGAATATTTACAGCAAGTCTAACATTTCGTAAATAAACTCAAGTGGTTGGCGTGGGTCGCTCGACCCAGTCCAATCGCACTTGAAAATTCTTTGAATAGGAGTTTTTTTGCTTGTGATACATATTCTAAACATTTTGAGTGTTGATTTGAACTGCTAAAGGTATTTTAAGTGATAAAGTAAAGTTCGTTTATTAGTTGTTAAGTAACTATAATTATTTACAGTGACATTTATTTTTTAATTTTGCCGGCAAACTTTTTTCATATTTACTGTATTTTTGTAATTTTCATAGAATTTTTACTTAAATAATGTATATTCAATCATTGCTTACATTTATCATACGTTAATGTTTGTAAATATTACTTTTATTGCAAGAAAATAGCCAAAATGTACTAGTCGAGAATTGATCGATTCTAAAAACAAAATTATGTCACCACTCTAGCACAGCCGAGAGAACAGCATAGCGATCACGCGGCCTAGAGATCGTCAGTGAGCTAACTGAGCTTAGTGAATTCCGTGATAACATGACGTGATCACAGCGGACGATGCTGCGGCTGTGACTGCTGTGATCACAGCAATCAACGCAGCCATGAAGCGTCTCTTAGAGAATTGCACTGCAGGACCATGTCCTCGCCCGGCGGCGGACCTTGCCTCGGCCCATGGAATACCATGGCCTGTGTCTTGGCCACCGCTACTTCTAGGCCCAATGGGATTACAGGTTTGGTTAGTTATGAATAACGGGCAACCCTTGTATGGGATTACAGGGCCCCTCAATGGTTGGAACCCCTGTATGGGATTACAGGGCCCCTTAATGGTTGAAACCCCTGTATGGGATTACAGGTTTGGTTAGTTATGTGTTACGGGTAACCCCTGTATGGGATTACAGGGGCCCCTTGATTATTGGTTGGTTAATGTAACAGGGTACCCTTGAATGGGACCCCTTGATGGTTTTGTTTGTATATATATAACGGAAAACCCCTGTATGGGGCCCCTTGGTGGTTGGTCAATTATTTGTAAGTAGTAATAAATAAGTCTTAAGTTTTAATGTTTATTGTTACATATTGTTGCATAATGGTCCTAAGTATAACAAATAGCTCGCAATATGAACCCTGAAAGGGGGATGCAAGTCTATAAAATTAAATAAAGAATATTTTAGCGTGCCTAACAGAAAAGCCTAAACAACAGTACAGTTATGTTCTATCTTACTTTTATTTCTCAAATCTTTTAATTTTTAACAGAACATTAACAGAAAAGTCTAAACAACAGTACAGCAGTGCAATTCTCTAAGAGACGCTTCATGGCTGCGTTGATTGCTGTGATCACAGCAGTCACAGCCGCAGCATCGTCCGCTGTGATCACGTCATGTTATCACGGAATTCACTAAGCTCAGTTAGCTCACTGACGATCTCTAGGCCGCGTGATCGCTATGCTGTTCTCTCGGCTGTGCTAGAGTGGTGACATAATTTTGTTTTTAGAATCGATCAATTCTCGACTAGTACATTTTGGCTATTTTCTTGCAATAAAAGTAATATTTACAAACATTAACGTATGATAAATGTAAGCAATGATTGAATATACATTATTTAAGTAAAAATTCTATGAAAATTACAAAAATACAGTAAATATGAAAAAAGTTTGCCGGCAAAATTAAAAAATAAATGTCACTGTAAATAATTATAGTTACTTAACAACTAATAAACGAACTTTACTTTATCACTTAAAATACCTTTAGCAGTTCAAATCAACACTCAAAATGTTTAGAATATGTATCACAAGCAAAAAAACTCCTATTCAAAGAATTTTCAAGTGCGATTGGACTGGGTCGAGCGACCCACGCCAACCACTTGAGTTTATTTACGAAATGTTAGACTTGCTGTAAATATTCTACTTCCACGTTCATTGTTCACATTCATATCGTAACAACCAAGAAGTGTGCAGTGATTTGATTAAGTAGTGAAATCTACAAAAAGTAAGAAGTAAGTGTATTTTTAGGTTATAATATTAGGGCTTAAGTACCCTATCTCTTAAAAGTTGTGGGTTTACATTTGGTAACTATCTTGTAAAGTTATTAAATAAAATAATTATTAAAGTTCCAATACATATATTTTAAGTGTACATTACAAGCATTTAGGTATATAAGTAAGACCATGATCAAAATCAATGTTCAAAATTTAGTTACTTATAAATAAAATTATTTGCTTTCAGTGGCCTCTCGTAATGCAGCACCCTCTCCAGCCCAGCCAAACTGATTGGGCTTTTGGAAACAAAGTCATATTTGACACTAGACATGTGGAATTGTGGACATGCAACAATACAGTAGGTACAGTGCAGCCAATGCTAGAACCAGGATGTAAAATGGTTGGACAGAAGTCGCTAGGATTTTAAAAAGCGATGGCAACGGGTGTGTTCAATCAAGATTGGAATCAGTGGGCTAAGGTAAGGCAACTTCATGTAGTTGTTTGTGATTAGATGATTATATTTATTGATGCCTACCCAATTAATAAGGTATACTTACTCATTAGATTTTACTTTACTTTTCGGGTTAAGTAGGTATTTAAAGGACAAAAAGCTACAATAAAGTGAAAAGCCAATATGCGAAGGCATCTAGGCAGAGGACAGCTGGAGGAAGGGTTGATGTAGATATGGTGGAGCTCACTGAACTTGAGCGTGGGATTCTCACCATTGCTGGTGGTCTAAACTTTGCTACTGGTAATATAGGCACCTCACCATAAATCTATTCCCAGTGCCTATGTATGTATGTACTTACATAAACAATTTTGATAAACAACATAGGTACCTCCTTAATAAGCTGTAATGAATTTCTGTATTTAATGTGGTTAAAAATATGTAATCTTTTATTAGTGCCACCAACATGTATTATTCTGTTTTTTTTATGTTCTATAAAAATAATAATAATAATAAAAATATACAATTAGTCGCTAGACTATGTAATTATGATTGGTGCTTTTCACGTTAAAGAGTGAAGAAAGAAATGCTTCAGCCTCTCTTAGTCGTAAAACTAATTTCTTGATTTTTTTATTAAAGCAATTATAATATATGCAACATAATTATGTTGTAATTTTTAGGAACATAAGACAATACTATTCCGACATCGACAAGACAGTCTAAAAGTTATAGCAGGCGAGAAATATTTTTTACAAAAGTATGCCTAGGGTAGGTACGTTTTAATTAATTTTTCTTTTAATAAATATTGTTTTTCTTTTTCAGGGAAATCTTGGTTGGACCTTCCACATATTCCATGATGGTCACAGAAGATGAACCTTCGCAGAGTAATTTTAATGTTTGATGCAATCTTACATATTTGTGAAAATCATTTTTTAAGTCATAAAGAAGGCTTTTACCCTGATGGGTTCAAACCTAAATTAATTATATTCACTTTTTTTATCTGAGTTATATACCTTCACACATCAATAACAGTTTACTTACGTTCACCGTGTTTTTCTCTACATGTTCATAGAAGACTAGGGCTCAAGTAAGTGTGATATTTATTAAACAATGACACCTACATTTCTAGGTGTCTTTATAGTTTATTTAAACTAAATATTTGAATCGTTAGATTTTATTTCTGGCTATAAATTTTCCAAAGAGAATAATTTCATGCATTGCTTTAAAATTAAACTACACGAATTTTGACAGAAAATGTGTGGAAAATTAGTTCTCTTTTTTTCAAAGATTGTATAAGTTTCCCTAGCCTTCGCACTAAGTTATTTTTATCAAAAAAAATTACTCAAGAATCTAAGCTAATTCTAGGTGTCGTCATTTAAAAAAAATACTTGCACTTATTTGTAGCTTAGTCATTTAGCAAATATACTGAGAAAAACACAGTGAACGCAAACTGTTATTTAATGAATGTAAGTAGTTTATTTTAATAAAATTGTAATAAAACAATAGGTTTAAAAATAAAGTATTTATTATTTATGATATGATATAGGTACATACTTACCAGGGGGCTAATTGTCTAATTTTAAAAATCTATAGCAATCGCTTCCATTTGACAGATGTATGTGACACATTGCTGCATTTCTTTGGTAATTTTTCATTTGTGACAAAAAGTAGCTTCAATGTGTTACATCCTGAAAGCGATTGCGATAGATTTTTAAATTAGACAATAGAAAGGCAGAATCTAGAGTGAATCACACGTCATGTTCATGTGTGTTGGGTTGGGTGTAACAATTTTTTATGCATATATATCTAGGTATTTCACAGATTGGGGTCTTACTAACTTATTCGTTTTCTTAGTTTGCAATCTGACATTTGCAAAACCTTTTCTTGATTGTACATTGTTGACCCAGTTATTTTATGTACACTAACCCCCTTACTAATAAAGATTGTATAGCAGCTGCATAGTTACACAGTGTTTTGTCACTTTCTTTTTAATGTCAAATTCAAATAGTTTGACAGAGAGTAACCATTGTGTAACTAAACATCTGCTATTCAATCTTTATTAGTAAGGGGGCTAGACATTATTATTTTATATTGGACCACTAAATTAAAGATTATAAGTATTAAAAATGAGTTTTTATTTTTAAAAATAAATGTCTTTCGCAAATTAAACTCGGTAGGTACGGGTCTCCAGGCAGCTGGCTGTCTATGCTGTGATTCGAAGGATAGAAGGAGTTAGAATCTGGAAAAAAGAAATAGAGTTTAATATTGGTAATCCAATAATGCAATATTATTTCTAAAACAGGTAACATTATTATTTATTTAGGTATCCTCAGGTATCCTATTGATATATGAAAACCAATGAAAACATAGTTGGACATTGACATTTAATTATTAATTTGATTATCAAACAAAATCCTCTTACTATTTCTTGATTGACTTGCACCTTGCACCTATCTAAAATCTTACAATCTTTTAACTTGCAAGTAATTATGAGTATCTTTTTATTTACCTTGGTAAGATGTCAAACTCCTCAATCTGTTAAGCTGCCTGCCTGTCTGTTGTTATGAGCTTATGAGACATAAGTAGATCGAATCAAAGGCTCGCGTAGATATCCTACGACCCTGGCAGATGTCTTTTAAATACAAATTGGCTTCTTCCATTATGACCAACGTACTAGAAAGTCCAGCAGGCCCTGTAAAGATGTCACATTACATATTGTTTCTTACATAACCTCACAGAGGAAATAATCACTACGTTTTACATAACCTTTTTGGATGATGTATTTTTAAAATTCACATAAGTTTTTGGTCCATAACTTAAATAAACCAGTTTGAACTTACATATTTATAATTTAATTTGATAATTCACTTCTATTTTCACTAAAATCCTTGCGAACAGCCACCAAATACAAGCTTTTATTTTGACATTAAAAAATCTAGGCGTTCGTCGAGGCTGCAGAGCGAAGTTAGCGCTGTTTTGCTTAGAGAATTCCGATTTTCATACTTGAACTGTCAAATCAAGTAATTCTGTATCACGCCGTCTACAGCCTTGTGGCGCTGGCATCGAACAGCGGAGAAAAACGAATTAGAGAATTCCAAGCTAGTGTTCACTGCTGTCACAGCCACTGCACTCAAGGCTTTTACAATATTTGAGCTTAGAGAATTGCATAGCAGTTATGTTCTATCTTATTTTTATTTCTTGAATCTTTTAATTGTTTATAAAATACTTTAATATCTTTGTTTAATCCTATAAGTATTATATGGGTTGACAGGATGCCTTGTTAAGTTGGTTACTTGTTTATGTTGATGCCCTTACTCGCCGAGTGTAAGGTTTGAGCATAGAAATCCGCTTATTCTGGCACCGTGCATGGGGACATGCACGAGGTCAGGATGGACGAGTGTAAGGTTTATGATTTAAAAGAGTCAGTTTTGTGATTTAGAAAATAAAAGTACGTCAATTGACTAGCGTAGTTTGACGGTGGAAAACAAGATGGCGTGCGATGCGCGGCGAGTGGGGGCATTCTTGACATGAGCCGTGGCATTCTCGGTCGGGCACTCGGACAGAACAGACGTGCGTTGATGGCTTGTAAACTATTGTGAGTTGATGTATTCGGAATTTAAACATTATCATTGTATTACGAGTTAAAGTCATGTCAAGTTGTTATTGATGTTATTTAGTTTTGTTTAAGAAACAACCAATAAACGATTATAGTTCAGCTGGAGTTTTACTACATAAGTACCTTAAACCAAAAAGCGGAATTCAATAATTATTGTCACATTTCAGAGTAGTATTTTTTCGAAGGTATGTTCCGTCGAAGTAGTGTTATTCGTGTGTCGAAATATGTTCTGTCAAAGTAGTGAGTAGTCGCACTATTGTTTTTAGAAATTCAGACCCTGTCGAAATAATTGACTGTCGAAATTCAGAATGACAGTCGTAGGTAATTATATTAGAACCAGCCACCAATTATTATTGTAGTATTAGGTCAGCGCCATCTCTTGACCAATAGTGGAACTATTTTTTTCTTCTTAGGTAAGCGCCATCTGTTGACTGGTAGTGGCACTAATATTTTTTTGTTTGTTTTTTGAATTTCTAAAAAATTGTGTTATATTGAGGCATCGTTTTGTTTTTCCTGTAATCCTTACATAAACTACTATCACATAGAATTATTTCAGATTTTTCTCTTTGCAAACTTCGGAGATAAGGGGGGGGGGGATGGTTTTTTTTTTAAGGGTACCTATAAAAATTTGAGGATTGGGCTGTAATTAATATTGTAAGGAGTAATCATCAATCATCGTCTGCGTCTGTTTTATCAGTAATAAAAGAGACGCAATGATAGCCATTCAGAAAATTGAAGTTTTAAGAGCTTGTAATACCGCCCCCAGCCCCCCTAGCATGAAGATGAACGACAAAACACGATATAATACCTTTATAAGAGGTTAAGCTAACCCAAATATAACGGTACCGTTATATTTGGGTTTGGGTTGAGTAATTAAAAATTGCGGTACCGCTTTGATGAGGTACCGAAAAACAGATATACCGGAAAATTGCGGTACCTTTTTATATCGGTATGACGTCATACCTATTTAAAACTATACCTTCATATTTTGATACCTTAATTTTTCGGTACTTCAACATAGGTTCCGTAATTTCGGTACCTCTATATTTCGGTGGTTTTATACCGAAATAAAATTTATCGGTATCCTAAGTAAGGGTAGAATATTTCGGTACCGCTATATTAACCGTAAAACATACCGAAATTTAACAACCGCAACCAATCCCTGGTCACGGCTACCTCTGTCATACGAGCGGCCTCCCGTTTCCCAAATAGATTATTTAAATTATGTTGAAGAAACTGTATCTATTGATTTTAAGGATGTCGCTAAAGAGACTCAGAAAGATCCCGTTCTGTGTAAAATTCTGGGGTATTTAATGTTTGGTTGGCCGTCGTCGCCTATTTGTGATGATGAAAAACTTTTTTTTGCTCGTAAAGAAGATTTGTTTACGGATCGTGGATGTATAATTTATAGGTACAGAATAGTCATTCCTTTGAAGTTACGATCGGAAGTTTTAAAAGAAATTCATAGTGGCCATGTAGGCATGAACAAGATGAAAAATATTGCTAGGAGCTATGTTTACTGGCCGAACATAGATAAGGAGATAGAAAACATGTGCCGCGCTTGTGACGCTTGTCGCTCGGTCCACGACGCGCCCGCGCGCGCCCCGCTGCACCCCTGGGAGTACCCGCTGCACCCCTGGCAGAGGTTACATGCTGATTTTTTTGATTGCGCGGGTAAAAGATTTTTAATTGTGGTCGATGCACACTCAAAGTGGATCGAGACGGTCGCTATGGCGGGTACTTCAGCGAGTGCAACTATCACTTCTTTGCGGTCCATTTTCGCACGTTTCGGTATTCCATCACAATTAGTGACCGACAATGGCCCGCCATTCTTTTCTGAAGAATTTAAACAATATTGTGTAAAAAATAAAATTAGACAAAGTACTTCGGCACCGTACAGACCCCAAGGTAACGGCGAGGCGGAGAACGCTGTGAAGACAGTAAAAAAAGTAATAAAACGTGCAATTTTTGAAAAAGTAGATATTTTAACCGCGTTGTATAGATTTTTATTCCAATATCGCAATGCCGAACACGCCACTACGGGGGTCTCGCCCGCAATCGCACTTTTTGGACGTCGTCTTCGGGGACGTTTAGACCAGGGACTGATTTACCGGAAAATTACGGTACTTTTATTTATCGGTATGACGTCATACCTATTAAAAACGGTTCCTTCATTATTTTGATACCTTAATTTTTCGGTACCTTTATTTATCGGTATGACGTCATACCTATTAAAACAACTGTCCCTTCATATTTTGATACCTTAATTTTTCGGTACCTTTATTTATCGGTATGACGTCATACCCATTAAAAACTATTCCTTCGAATTTTGATACCTTAATTTTTCGGTACTTAAATATTGGTACCGAAATATGACAACCCTTATTTTGAGGTACCGCTATTTAACCGTTATTTTATTTCGGTACCGAAATGCACTGTATTGAACACGAACCGACAAGTTCCGTGCATTTCGCGAGTAGGTACAGACGGTAGAGAGAGACTCCGGTGTACAGTGTACACTTCAGTACAGTACGAGGCATTTCATTAATCTTGAAATTTTTTCGACGGAGTGGGGGAAAGTTCGCGCATGTGCACTTTGGGCTCTAAATAAATTTTTTATGTTCTTTTGATTTTTAATGTTATACCGAGACTAAAATTACAGTTCGTTTTTATTACAAAAAATACATTTATCATAAGTTTAAATAAAAATTAATGTAAGAAAGAAAAAAATATATTATGGAAATAAATCTGTATGTTTATCTATATCTATGTATATAAATCGGTTTGACCGATTTGGAAGCGGTTATTAAATAGATAAAGTATGAATTCTTTAAAAAGTTTAAAATAAAAAGCAAAATAAAAAATAAAAAAAACCCACGTCACTTAAAATAGTTATTCTTAATCTTTCAATCCCTGAGCGGCCCCATCGGGCCGCTCAACAATGGGAAATCTTTTGTGTCTCACTACTCTAATTTTCCGGGAATAGGTATGTATTCTTAATTAAAAAAAGCGGTCAAGAGTGAGTCGGACTCGCGCACCGAGGGTTCCGTACAATCATGAATATATTTTGATATGTTACTTTAGTACCTACAGTCTTTAAAAAAGTAGGATAGACGGCGGACAGGTGGAAGAGCGAACAGGCGGACAGTTAATCTACAAATCTTAACCACAGCTGCTTATGGTGACTGAAAAAGGTTTCAGCCACTCCACAAACTGATGAAATGTTATCGATTTAACCTTTCAACGCCCGGAAAAAGAGACACAATAGATATTCCATTGTTATCCGGGACCAGGAGGCCGCTCGGGCGTTCATGAATTAAACGTAAGAAATAATATTGCTAAGCAATATTATTGGTTATTCTAAGTAGGAACTTATTTTTCTTTATTCGTACGGCAGATAGTAGGTAATGATAGACCATTCTGAATTTCGACAATCAATTATTTCGAATTTTCGACAGGGTGAATTTCGAAAAACAATAGTGCGACTACTCACTGCTTCGTCAGAACATATTTCGATTTCGACACACACAACTTCGAATAACACTACTTCGACAGAACCCTTCTTCGAAATGCACTTGTTCGACGGATCTCTATTTCGACGGAACATACCTTCGACAAAATTCTGCTCTGAAATGTGACAATATTAATTGAATTCCACTTTATTATTAGCATAAGAAAGACCTATTAATACTAACATGTGTAATAAAAAAATCAAGAAGACTTATTACTATTATTAATAATTTAAATTCTCTATATTATCTGAAGGTATAATTATTAAAAACATAATTGATTATTATTTATGTTTTTATTTTGTAAGTACCTTAAACCAAAAAGCGGAATTCAATAATTATTGTCACATTTCAGAGTAGTATTTTTTTGAAGGTATGTTCCGTCGAAGTAGTGTTATTCGAAGTAGTGTGTGTCGAAATATGTTCTGTCAAAGCAGTGAGTAGTCGCACTATTGTTTTTAGAAATTCAGACCCTGTCGAAATAATTGACTGTCGAAATTCAGAATGACAGTCGTAGGTAATTATATTAGAACCAGCCACCAATTATTATTGTAGTATTAGGTCAGCGCCATCTCTTGACCAATAGTGGAACTATTTTTTTCTTCTTAGGTCAGCGCCATCTGTTGACTGGTAGTGGCACTAATATTTTTTTGTTTGTTTTTTGAATTTCTAAAAAATTGTGTTATATTGAGGCATCGTTTTGTTTTTCCTGTAATCCTTACATAAACTACTATCACATAGAATTATTTCAGATTTTTCTCTTTGCAAACTTCGGAGATAAGGGGGGGGGACGGTTTTTTTTTACATTCATATGATACCCCACATTACCTAGTAACCTCACTTCAAATTTTTAAGACTCCTTTTCAGTACCTACCTGTTGTAAAAAAAAATTTTTTTTATTTTTTTCTTATTTGCAAAATAGTTGGACAAATATCATCTTAAACTATTCCAAATTTCAAGTTGATACCAATAGTAGTTTTCGAGATATCCAGCTGTGACAGACAGACAGACTGAGTCACACCATAAGGGTTCCTTTTTTTTACCATTTTGGTGAGTCCGTTACGCCAGCAAGAAAGTAGCTTCTAGAGGGAAGCGAGTTTGATGAATAATTTGTGCGCAATTTGTGGGCCTTATAGTTTTGGAATAAAACGGGAAAAACGAATTCTGCTGGGGTAACGGTACTCCAGCAGGAAGATTCTAAACTAATGATTGGAGAGAAATAAATGATATATGGGCGGGTAGCTTGATACTAGTAAGAAATGTGCGCCAAATATATAATTTGTGGGCCTTATAGTTTTGGATATATTTGATTTCCTGCTGGCGTAACGTTTTGCCGGATCCCAGATCTCGGAAACTACTAAATGTGCGATCTTACAGTAAACATATAGAAGTAGCCCCTAATTTGTGCTATTTGTGCGGTAGAAAACATTTCAAAAATATTCACAAATTTTGAAGTAATCGGGCATTTTCTGAAAACAGTAAAAAAAATCTAGCGCCTAAACTACCACATAAATAAAGAAACTAAAAACGGTATTCTATTCTTCTTATTATTTCTCATTACCATAAAAATTTTGAAAACCGCACACATACACGTTTTTGAATAATACCCACATGAAGGTGAGACCGACCATGTCATGACTTTGACGGTCATCATCATCATCATCATCATATCAGCCGCACGACACCCACTGCTGGGTATAGGCCTCCCCCAAGGATTTCCACGACGATCGGTCCTGCGCTTCCCCCATCCAGTGGCTTCCGGCAACCTTCACCAGATCGTCGGTCCACCTTGTCGGGGGCCTACCCACGGAGCGTCGTCCGGTGCGCGGTCGCCATTCAAGAACCTTTCCGCCCCAACGGCCATCGGTTCTTCTCGCTATGTGTCCAGCCCACTGCCACTTTAGCTGAGCAATCCTTCGAGCGATGTCGGTTACTTTAGTTCGCCTGCGGATCTCCTCATTTCTGATTCGATCACGCAGGGAAACGCCGAGCATGGCTCTCTCCATTGCACGCTGGGTGACCTTGAGCCTCCTTATGAGACCCATAGTTAGCGACCACGTTTCACTGCCGTAAGTCATCACTGGCAACACACACTGGTCATAGACTTTCGTCTTGAGACACTGCGGTAAATCGGACACGAAGATTTTTCGGAGCTTCCCGAATGCTGCCCATCCGAGTTGGATTCGACGAGAGATCTCCTTCTCAAAGTTGGACCTACCTAACTGGACTGCCTGTCCTAGGTATACATAATGGTCAACAACTTCAAGTGTAGTGTTCCCAACATGAACTGGAGCGGGCACAACATGGGCATTCGACATAATTTTCGTCTTATCCATGTTCATTTTAAGACCCACTCTTTGGGAAGCACTACGGAGGTCTTCGAGCATTGTGTTCAGGTCCTCCAAGGTCTCAGCCATAAGAACTATATCATCGGCAAAACGAAGGTATGTTAGGTACTGGCCATTAATGTTGATGCCGAGCCCTTTCCAGTCTAAGAGTTTAAAGATATCCTCCAACGCAGCTGTGAACAGTTTCGGAGAGAAAACATCTCCCTGTCTCACACCTCGCTGCAGTTGGATAGGATTTGTTCTCTGGTTCTGTACTCGGACCGACATGGTGGCATTTTTGTATAAATACCTCAACACCTCGATATACCTGTAGTCCACTTGGCACCTTTGGAGGGACTGCAGCACCGCCCAGGTTTCAATCGAATCAAAGGCTTTCTCATAATCCACGAACGCCAAGCAAAGTGGCAGATTATACTCCTCGGTCTTCTGTATGACCTGCCGCAGCGTATGGATGTGGTCTATGGTGCTAAAGCCTTTTCGGAACCCGGCTTGTTCGGGAGGTTGGAAGTCGTCGAACTTGCGAGCGAGACGGTTCGTAAGGACTCTCGAAAACAGCTTATAGACATAACTCAGAAGCGAGATGGGTCTATAGTTCTTTAAGAGGGACTTGTCACCCTTTTTAAAGAACAAAATCACCTCACTTATGTTCCATGTCTTCGGCGTTCTGCCCTCGACGATGACGGAATTGAAAAGCTTCTGGAGGACTTTAAGTATCAGCTTACCGCCCGCTCTCAGAAGTTCTGTAGTGATTCCGTCGTCACCCGCCGCCTTGTTGTTTTTCAGCTGTTTGAGAGCCATACTAATCTCGTACATGCTGACGTCCGGGATATCTTGGGTATAGTGTCGGGTAAGCTTGGCTCTGGGGTCTTTAGCCTTGCTTTCAACAGGTGTCTGCGCGGAATATAACTGCCCATAGAAACTCTCGATCTCCCTCAGGATTTCAGGCTTCGCTGAGATGATGCGTCCGTCGTCAGTTTTCAGCTTCGTCATCTGGCTTTGCCCAATAGACAGATCTCTCGCGAACACTTTGGAGCCTTTCTTCCGCTCGATTGCCTCTTTGATACGATTCGTATTAAATTGGCGAAGGTCGCTCGTCAAAGACTTAGATATCTGTCTATTAAGCTGCCGATAACGATTAGCATCTACTGAACTCTGGAGCCTCATTTCACGTCTCTGATCCATGAGTAGGAGTGTGTGGTCGGAGAGTTTCTTTAGCTTGGGACGGCGGGTCTTGAAGAACTTGGACCCTACCGTACGGACAGTATCCACCACCATATTGTTTAGATCGTCCACATCTATGCTGTTCTCAAGGGCTTCGAAACGGTTTTGGAGTTCGAGTTGAAAGCTCTCGGGGTTTTGAATATGGGCCGGCAATGGTCGGAGTGTTGATTTTATCAGTCGAGATCTTTCCAGCTTTATGTTGATATTCAATGTGCCACGTACCAATCGGTGATCGCTCCCCGTCTTAACGGCGTTGATCACAGTGACATCATTGAATATTTGCTTTTTCGTCGACATGATAAAATCTATCTCATTTCTGACTGTACCGTCCGGACTGACCCAAGTCCACTTCCGGCTTTCCGGCTTTCTGAAGAATGAGTTCATCATAAAGAAGTTCTCCTTCTCCATAAAGTCGGCTAGCATCTGGCCTCTGTCATTCCGTTGCCCAACTCCAAATTGCCCCACTCTCAGCTCATCACCGCATCGTTTCCCCAACTTTGCATTGAAGTCCCCCATCACAACGGTGTAGTGGGTTTTGTAGCTATGCATGGCTTTAGAGATCTCCTCATACATAGCCTCCACTTCGTCATCTTGGTGCGTCGAGGTCGGTGCGTAAACCTGTATGACATTCAACGAATACCGTTTGGATATTCTGAGTATAAGGTACGCCACCCTGGTCGACACACTTCCGATGGTAATCACGTTGTTGACAAGGGACTTGTGGACGATGAACCCGACACCACCTTGGGACTGTTGGTCGCCCTCCCGGTAGTACAGCAAGTTACCGGAATTAAGGATTATAGAGTCCTCTCCCTCTCTTCGGACTTCAGATAACCCAATGATGTCCCAGTGTAACTTGCTAATAACTTCATCCAACTCGATTAACTTCGTGTCGGTCCTCAGTGTGCGCGTGTTATAGGTTGCCAGGTGCAATTTTCGTGATTGGTGGTAGCCGATCCGCACCCGGGGATTCTTAGCACCCCCTGCCCCGCCGTTACCATAGCCGCTACCGTAGCTAGGAATAGCGGGGCCGCCGGGGACTGGGGGCCAATTTATTTGTGTGTCCATCATTAGGGGGGTTTGCCATAATCGCCACGCTTGGCAGGCGGGTTGGCGATCGCAGTAGGCCAAGAATTTTGGAGACGCTGCTGCCCATCTTCTGATGGCTGTGTTCCCTTAGTCGGCTTTTACGACACCCACGGGATGAGAGGGGGTAGTGCTATTCTAAGCCGGCACATACACGGCTTTGACGGTCAGCAGGATAAAAATATGTGAGATTATTTAGATCCTGGCCCAATGAATAATCTGTGCGGTTAATGAAGTACATGCTCTGAAATTTTTTTCATTTTTTTTTATTTTTTTCTTCGTATTAAAGGAAATATCAATTAAAATCCAAAACAACTGTCAGTATTCCTATTAACCGACCAAATTCGATAGACCACAAAAAAGCGACGCGTTCATACATATTGATGACCTCCTTAACTTTGTTGTCGAACAGGATTGTACACGTCACGTCTACGTACATTTAAGTGAAAAAGTGATTTGAGTGAGTGCTTTTATTTAAATAACGAATGAAGTTATTTCTGTTAAATTTCATTTTTTACTTGAATTGAAAGAATTTTAACCATTTTAACATTATTTTAGTAAAAAAATAAAGGATGTTTTGTAATTTTATTTCGTTTTTTTGTTATACCTAACTAGGTACTTAATGTACCTACAATGCGATTAAATTGACAATAGACAGTGATCCCTTGCATGCAACTTCTACATGGATGTAGGTCTCTTCACAGAGGGCCTAGTACGAGTTGGTTTTTTGTTCTCACTTCACTTTACGAATAGTTAACTATCGTTTTCATTCTTTCACTCGTTCACTCACTCGCATGATTTCCTCTCTTTCACTCGATACTATTCGTAAGTGAGGTGAGAAACACAACTAGTACTAGGCCCTCTGACGTCCATTATACAAGTTGTATAATGGACGTCAGTGGTCTCTATGGAAAAGATAAAATGTTACAGATTAAAAAACGTCGTTTTATAGCACAAGCGCAATGAAGTTGGTCACTAACTTCTGTTGTAAAATTAATTGCATTTTAAGTAAGTACTTAGGTACCTTAATAAAATGTTATTACAATAAATACCTACTTGTTACACCAAAACTAAATACCTACCTTAATAATAATACGCGAGTGAAGTGCCCGTTTAACTGATTTTAGTACTTCTTTCCGGTTCGAATGAAGTTATAAACATATACCTACCTAAGACAGCTAGGTAGTTGTTTTCTGTTATTGAAAATAAAAACAGCTATGCTACTGATGTTTAGACAACAATGATTCTGGTATATTTCACTAAGAAGTAAACAGATCTTCTAGTAACTTAAGAAATTTAGCTGGTTTCAAAGTCACGTGTTCGAAGAGTGCCGTCCGCAAAATATATAATCTGGGTGTAATGTAACAGATCAACGCCACATTGTATTGGTATAAATGCAGGCTCTAACTAACCATTTAAATGTTAAAACACTATTTACCCACATTTGCCAATAAGAAGTTATGAACGCGACTGTACAAACAATTTTTCTGTATAATACGACACATTAAAGAAGGTCATCAATATGTATGAACGCGTCGCTTTTTTGTGGTCTATCGAATTTGGTCGGTTAATCGGAATACTGAGAGTTGTTTTGGATTTTAATTGATATTTCCTTTAATACGAAGAATTTGAAGCTGAAAATTTCAGAGCATGTACTTCAGTAACCGCACAGATTATTCATTGGGCCAAGATCTAAATAATCTCTGATATTTTTATCCTGCTGACCGTCAAAGTCATGACATGGTCGGTCTCACCTTCATGTGGGTATTATTCAAAAACGTGTATGTGTGCGGTTTTCAAAATTTTTATGGTAATGAGAAATAATAAGAAGAATAGAATACCGTTTTTAGTTTCTTTATTTATGTGGTAGTTTAGGCGCTAGATATTTTTTTCTGTTTTCAGAAAATGCCCGATTACTTCAAAATTTGTGAATATTTTTGAAATGTTTTCTACCGCACCAATAGCACAAATTAGGGGCTACTTCTATATGTTTACTGTAAGATCGCACATTTAGTAGTTTCCGAGATCTGGGATCTGGCAAAACGTTACGCCAGCAGGAAATCAAATATCTCCAAAACTATAAGGCCCACAAATTATATATTTGGCGCACATTTCTTGCTAGTATCAAGCTACCCGCCCATATATCTTTTATTTCTCTCCGATCATTTAGAATCTTCCTGCTGGAGTACCGTTACCCCAGCAGAATTCGTTTTTCCCGTTTTATTCCAAAACTATAAGGCCCACAATTTTTTTATTTGGCGCACATTTACACCGAATTGCGCACAAATTATTCATCAAACTCGCTTCCCTCTAGAAGCTACTTTCTTGCTGGCGTAACGTACTCCATTTTGGTACGGAACCCTAAAAAGGTTAAATCATTTTTACGAAAATATCTCCTGACTCACATTAATGTACAGTACGAGGCATATAACTTGAAATCGGGTGGGGATTGTGCGAAACGCGTATTTTGGGTATGCGTAGCGGTGAGGGGCGTGGGCGGTGGGCGAGGGGCGCGCGCTATTGGTCGCTCACAAGAGCACATGCGCGCACTTATCCCCACTCCGTCGAAAAAATTTCAAGATACGTGCCTAGTACTGTAGTATTAACCTATACATACACACCTATTCAAAAAAAATCGTCGGGTCTGCAATTGCCATCTCTCTGTTCTTCAAAAGTACCTATATTCCCAATATTGTTCCCAATACAAAATATTAGTTCATTTCGACGCAGGTAATGGAAGCCCCGACGCGACGGATATCTGTCAGTCAGATATATATCAGTCAGGTTATATCAGTATCTATCACCCATAGTACAGGCTTCGCCTAGCTAGTAAATCAAATGACCGTGTATGTGAAATATGTACTACACATTTTTTTTTTGTTTTGGTAGGTATATTTTTTAAGGGTACCTATAAAAATTTGAGGATTGGGCTGTAATTAATATTGTAAGGAGTAATAATCAATCATCGTCTGCGTCTGTTTTATCAGTAATAAAAGAGACGCAATGATAGCCATTCAGAAAATTGAAGTTTTAAGAGCTTGTAATACCGCCCCCCAGCCCCCCTAGCATGAAGATGAACGACAAAACATGATATACCTATATCGCGTGATATAGTGTTTTATCGACGCCCAACTGTCAAAATCCATTGTCTTTTGACAGTTAAGTGATAAATCGCTATATGTAGGTATCATAATTCGTGTTTCGTTGGTCAAGCTATTATGATCTTTTGGAATTCAGGCAGTTTTTTGTTTTATTTCTTATCAATGTGATAAATAACGATATTATTTCGTAACGCGTTATTTATATTACATTGGGCTAATATGAATTACTATGGCAGCACCGGCTCACATCACACAATGCAAGAAAACACCGGCCTCAGTGGATTGTTCGGAAGAATTTTTTTTTTTTGGGGCTCTCCACCTTAGTGGCTTTGAGCCACCCTCCCCCGCGGGGGGGAAGGAGGCGAGAAATCCTCATTGGATACCACCTAGCCGGTTGCTACCGGACTAATCTGGTTATGTCAGACTCGTACTGACTAAAAACCGCCTTAATCTGGTTGCGTGACCGGAAAGTCAACGAACCTTCATCCGGAAGCGACTGCCCTCCCTCAGGGGAGAGAGAGAGACAGCGCAGAAATGTTCGGAAGAATCCGCCTTACTTTTTTTATTTGGTCTGAGGTTAGCTCAAACAAGCAAACATGTTATCCAAGGCGGACGGATAACATCCCCTTGTTCGCCTGCAGGGGGAGGGGTACAGCTTGACCATAAAGAGTTGAAATTAAATAAAATGGAACTAAAAATTTTCAGTACTTAATGTAGTCAGTGTTGCCAAATTATTCGTGATTTTGACGTATTTACATAGAAAGTGGCGCCCTCAATTTATGTCAACTCTTTATGGTCAAGCTATAATTTCATTTCGAGTAGTCTTCGATCGAGTAAAGTCTGTCAATCCTTACTTGTCTTATATGGTAAACAATCTTCACCCAACTCTTTATTTAAATAATCATTTATAAAATAAAACAAATGGTTTTCCACACATAGATTACGAAATAAATTGTTAGTAAATCAACTATAATTTCATAAACTTACTAACATATTTTTAAATAACGATTTAAGTTTAAAAGACGTATGACAACTGTCAAAAACTGTTTACTAAATAAGACAAGTAAGGATGAACAGACTTTAAGTAAGATGTTTGTTAGATTTTCGAGTTTAAAAGTCGCAGTCGGAAATATTTGACCTTGACTGATATTTTTTTAAGATTAGGCTTATTTTAGAAGAAATAAAATAAAATCTTAATAACTTTATTCAACTCGTCACGCGTTATTTTTAAAACATTGGGATAATATGAATCACTATGGCAACACCGGTTCACACACAACGTACTTTAAATACTGGCCTCACTTTTTAGTTCAGGACAGTAGGTATACTTTTTTATTTGGTCTGAGACGTAGAGTATAAAGGCGGTCTCAAGGTCAACATGTATAGTCTGAGGTGCTGTCGTGTGTACCTACTTACGAAATAAATTATTAATGACAATTTGATTTCGTAAGAAAGCATAATTTGTAAAATGTGTTGTAGGTATGACACAAGAAACAAGAACTGTTTACTAAATAACTAAATAGGACAAGAAACGATAAACAACTACAGTACGAGGCATATAACTTGAAATCTGGTGGGGATTGCGCGAAACGCGTATTTTGGGTATGAGTAGCGGTGAGGGGCGCGGGCGGCGGGAGAGGGGCGCGCGCTATTGGTCGCTCACAAGAGCACATGCGCGAACTTATCCCCACTCCGTCTAAAAAATTTCAAGATACGTACCTAGTACTGTACAATCCTCGTCAGTTGGTGATGCGCCTGGCGGCCATGGTTTTAAGCTCAAAAACTGGTTTAATAATTACATACTGATCATTTTTCTGCGCAGCTTTCCACTTTATAATAGAAACCTTAATAAGAGGTTAAGCTAACCCAAATATAACGGTACCGTTATATTAACGGTACCGTTAATATAACGGTACCGTTATATTTGGGTTTGGGTTGAGTAATTAAAAATTGCGGTACCGCTTTGATGAGGTACCGAAAAACAGATATACCGGAAAATTGAGGTACCTTTTTATATCGGTATGACGTCATACCTATTTAAAACTATTCCTTCATATTTTGATACTTTAATTTTTTGGTACTTCAACATAGGTTCCGTAATTTCGGTACCTCTATATTTCGGTGGTTTTATACCGAAATTTAATTTATCGGTATCCTAAGTAAGGGTAGAATATTTCGGTACCGCTATATTAACCGTAAAACATACCGAAATTTAACAACCGCAACCAATCCCTGGTTTAGACGCACTGCGTCCAGACAGTGCGGCCGTGGTTTACGCCGCACAAGATAAACAGATAGCTGCGGCGGGCGGACAGCACACCCGCCTCGCACCTGGCGATCAAGTACTCGCTCGCGACTACTCCAAGACGGGGACTAAGTGGGCAGAAGGTTACGTTTCAGAAATTACAGGACCCGTTTCTTGCAAAGTAAAGGTGGGGGACACAAATGAATGGCGTAGACATTATAACCAAATATTGCCACTTAGAAACCGTTATTCTCTTTCGCGCGCGAGTACACAACCGTCGAGAGAAATTACGGAGGGGTCTGACGGTCAATCTTTACAGCCGAATAGTGAACTAGGAGGTGACGGTAAGGACGCGACTCATGATGAGCAGGTGGTTACGGAGACTGATTCGAAAGACGAATTTGAGGACGCGGTAGAGGAAGCTACACCGTCGACTCAGCCTGAGCCGCGACCTTCTCTGCCACCTGATGCTTCAGAACGAGCTAGGAGAGTTCATAGGAGGAATAATACCGGTAATATGATTGATATCTGCAAAGATATCTTCAGTTTAGTGAAACTATTGACCATATATTACAACAGTGTTTGTTGTAAAATTAACGTGGAAAAACTGAAGACCTTTTAAATGAATTAAATAACTACAGCTAAGTGCGTCACTAATACAAGAAAAAGTTAATAAGTAACTTTATTTAATTCTTCCACAACTCATTGCGAAACATTGCTACAAATTTTGGCTGTGGCAAAATTAAATAAATGCTCTTATTTAATTCTTTATTAAATACGTTGTGATTGGACTTAGAGCATACAGAACGGGAGTAAGCAAGAGCGCTCTCCTACACTAGATTTTGTTCACCGATTCTGGGGGGAGACGAGGTACACACGCACAGCACACAACTTCATATTCACGCACACTCTTGAAGCTTAAAGTCATGTTGTTACACACGCAAACAAAAACAGAATGACCACTAAGTTATATTTGCGGGTGGTCAAATTCGGAACTAACCATCTTAGTACAAATTCTGACAGATTACGTAGACGGCAGCGCCAAACTTACCGACAGAAATAAGTTTGCCCTTGCGTTAAGGTTAGTGATGGGACATAAAAAGACCGATGAAATTGATTGATTAGAACCTTTGATTTGAAGATGGTGATTATGATTACGAACAAAAAAGTCTTCATTTTATTTTGTGATTTGCACCAACAATCACTAAAATACGCTTACAAATCAATGTTTAATAACATACATAAAACATCGTTCTGCCCTTTTATCCTCAAAATTGTACAGAAATGAAATTCCGATAGTGAGTATTGGCGCAAGATGCAAATGTAAAGGTTATCAAAAAACCGGCCAAGTGCGAGTCGGACTCGCGCACGAAGGGTTCCGTACCAAAAAACGGCAAAAAAATCACGTTTGTTGTATGGGAGCCCCCCTTAAATATTTATTTTATTCTGATTTTAGTATTTATTATTATAGCGGCATCAGAAATACATCATCTGTAAAAATTTCAACTGCCTACCTGTTGTCATTATTAATATCGAGCAAAAAACGGCAAAAAAAACACGTTTGTTGTTTGGGAGCCCCCCTTAAATATTTATTTCATTCTATTTTCAGTATTTGTTGTTGTAGCGGCAACAGAAATACATCATTTGTGAAAATTTCAGCTGTCTAGCTATCACGGTTCATGAGATACAGCCTGGTGACAGACAGACAGACAGACAGACAGACGGACAGCGGAGGCTTAGTAATAGGGTCCCGTTTTTAACCTTTGGGTACGGAACCCTAAAAAGAAAATAAATGTGATTAATAATGTAATCATTTATTTACAAGTATCTGTGTACAGTCACCAGCACATCAAGCTATACAAAACTGTCAAAAATCTCCAATGAATTTTGAACCTTTAATTGCTTGTTAGGGTTCCGTAGCCTAAATGGCAAAAATCTAAGCCCTTATAGATTCGTTATGTCTATCTGTCTGTCCGTCCGTCTGTCCGTATGTGACAGCCACTTTATTCCGAAAGTATTAGGACTACACAGTTGAAATTTAATATAAGTAGATGTATTCTGTAAACCGCCTTATGAATTACGATTTTTACACAAAAATAAAAATAAAACAAAAGATTAAAGGGGGCTCCCTATACATAGAACTGAAACTGAAAAAAAAAACATCCATATATAAGTCTGACGGAGTGCCGAGCTGACCATTTAATTCAGCCATAACCATGGGCGTTGGAGAAAGCGCTATTTATTTTAAGAGGTATGCAGAATTGCGAGCGTACGTACAGCGCCACGGCTCACGATCGAATGTGTCCCAGTGCGAGCGCCGCCTGCTTATAAAGGCCGGCCGGTCGCCCCACTAGTCACGCCACCACTCACGCCACCACTCACGCCACGCGGCGCCACAACATGCAAAACTAGTTCGGGCGCTGACGTCACTCGCAAGCCCGCACGGACGTTAGTCCCCTCTTTGATTATTTCACTTGATTTTATGACTTAACAATGTTTTATTGTTTTAAATTGTAATTATTATTGTTCATCAAACAAAAACAAGATAAAATTACAAAAAATGTGTGAAATAACATAAACGCGCCGTCACGGCCGTCCTGCGCCTTCACACGTCCTCGTGTGTCTCGTTATCAGACTTGTCCTAAGAAAACAAAAATAAGGTGAGTTGTATATTCGAGCTCGGCCATTCTGGCCCCTAAAAAAAGAACAATTATCCTATTGATTACAACAATCTCACACAGATAGATCGACACACGGATGGATGGTCACACAGTTCGATTGCACAGAATACATGGCCATCAGCCATTTACTCAGAATACATAATAGTACCGATTGTCACACATACTTTTGTCACACAGACTTTTGTCACACAGACTTTTGTCACACAGACTTTTGTCACACAGACTTTTGTCACACAGACTTTTGTCACACAGACTTGTCACACAGACTTGTCACACAGCGATCACCACATTAAGTAGCATATTTCACTGGGTGACAAAGTGATCACTACATCGCGTAGCATATTTCACTGGGTGGATCACTACATTAAGTAGCATATTTCCTTTTTACACAGAACACACAATAGTACCAATTGTCACATAGACGTGTCACACAGCGATCACTACATTAAGTAGCATATTTCACTGGGGACAAAGTGATCACTACATTGCGTAGCATATTTCACTGGGTGGATCACTACATTGAGTAGCATATTTCCTCTTTACACAGAACACATAATAGGACCAATTGTCACACAGACTTGTCACACAGCGATCACTACATTAAGTAGCATATTTCACTGAGCGACAAAGTGATCACTACATTGAGTAGCATATTTCACTGGATGGATCACTACATTGAGTAGGATATTTCCTCTATTAATAACGAATACTTCATGTGAATACTTACTTTTGCCGTCATCGGCACATCCAGAAATCTATGGCCAACGAAGGCCAAAAGGCATTGCACCGTAAATAAATAAGTAACAATAATAAACAATAGTAGTATGTAAGTTCTAAAATTTTTAATTTTTAACTCATGTTCTTATGAGTTCCACTGTCTGACTAGGATCCATAAGTTTCATTTATATGGTTAGCAAAGTACATTTCTAAGTACTTTTGTAATCAGAAAAATGTATCCAGACACTATTTCTAAATCATAATTAATATTTTCATAAATAACAATGAATGTCAAAGAGGAATTAAAAGTTTTTTTTTTGTTTATGTTTTTTTGTAAAAAAAATTAAGTGATGTATGCTGACAATTATGTACCCAACTAGCAAAATAAGTCCTATAGAAGTTGAGACAACGTAATTAATGAAACAAAGGCAGAGTGGACGGTGAACAAGTGACATTTTTATTTCAAATCAAAGAACTTCAGTTTGCAGTCAGTTTGGATAATAAGTATAAAAACTATACCTAAATCAAAAGAGGTTTTCCAACAGTAATGTAATAAAGTTTTAGTATTCAGAAAAAATCGTTTTTGTTCAGCTAAAAAAAATAGAATATAATATGCTCAAAACGGCGAAAACTCTTAAAGCCAACACAGATGATGGTCTATCTGTAAAATGATTCAGTTTGCAAAAGGTAGTTATAAAATAAAATTAAGCTATTTATGTACATTCTAAACTTTACTTTCTCCGTATTGAAGTTTGAAGGAATATTATCAACGTGAATGAAATAAAACCGTAGAATTGTGAAAAATGCACAAGCGTATATTTTACTTTAGCAACCATTACACGGGAAAACAGGAAGTGACCACAGGTATAGTCACAATATTAAATGAGAAGCTACAAATTAAAATAAATTAATGTTTGCGTTCAACCGCTAACAAAGTTCATGTCTCAGAAAAAAAAAGTTATTTTTTTTACAAGGTACCTGGTAGATTTAGATGAATCATAGATTCAGGTTATTATCACATCACTTTAGACTCGATTCACACTTGCACCGATGCTACATCCATAAACCCAAAATCTACCCACATATCATTTTCATCCATGATCCTATGGGGGCCAACCAATATCTGGTCACGTCGGCCATATTTAGACACCTCCGATCCAGCCTGCTTGCGTGCCAGAGCGTTGAGTCAAGTTTTCGTGCTCCTCATTACCTCGGTCAAGTTTGAACACCTACAAGGTGATCGCCGCGAGCTATCCAAAGACCATTGTGATTACCCAAATAATCAACGTCGGAGACTATAAGAAGAAGTGAGACGCGCGTCCGCGGAAGCAACGATCGAACCAGATTAGCCCACCCAATTCCTTCTCCTGCAATTCCTCCGTGCGAGGACCATATTATATCGAAAATGTTTTAAGTTCAATTACTAGTATTTTAGTTAATTCCAACTTTATTCCAAATATTATTATCAAGAATTATGAAGGATCCAATGACAGACAATCGCAAACCTCCCAAAGTGGACTCCATGATGCCGCTGAAGCTCTTCTGCTTATAAAAAAAAATCGGTGTTGTCAACATTTGAATCAGTTTAATAAAATACAAAAAGCAACACCCCGTAAAAGTGTAGGCCTTGGCACAAAAAAAGTTTGTTTGGGCATCTCGTCACCGCACCCTTGCAGACAGGAACCACAAAATCTAATTAGCGGTAAAAATAGTTTCAGGCAAAAATAGCGAAAACAAAAGAAAAAGTAAGACCTAAAGCAAAACATAAACAAAAAAAACGTCACTAGCGTCCACAGATCAGGTTGACAGGTTCTAGAATGAATCAGTTTTCAAACAAATTTTTAGGATGGAACAAAAATCGTCAAAATGAAACTTAGAAAAATTACGTGTCTCTTGTTTTCAGAAGGGCCAAAATTTTTAATGTAATGTGAATAATTAAATAATGGCAGTTTGGCAGTATAGTTTTGTTATTTTAACTTATCAGAGAAACTTTTGATAGAAATGATTCGAAATATCGCCGAGCAATCAATCATTCCGCTGCACGATTTATAATTAATAAAAATATAAAGTCCTTCAGGTTTATAATCACCAAAATCTGAAATTTACGTGGATTTTTGACATAGTTGCGTTCGGATCTTGAGGTCAAAAACTTGGATTATTTATTCGGTCAACATCATAAACAAGTCTGCAAAAAAAAAAAAAAAATCAGAACTACCAGATTTGACACAAGGTACCCCGTACTTTCAGGCGACAATTTTACTAGCTATAAGATTGTTCGTAAACCATGAGTTGTAGCTCGTTTTTTTTTAAGACAAAATATTTGTTTGCTGGCCAAATAGTTCAAAATGGTTGATCTTTTGATGCTAAGAATCGTATTGAATAATGACACTAACACTAACTTTGTTTTTAAGCATGGCACAACTGTGGGTCCAGGGACCGGATTAAACGCTTAAAAACCCCTTCGTTCGTTTGGGTTTTGAGTATTTACAGAATGATAATTTAAAAAAAAAGTACGACAAATAGATTCTTTGATAGGGTAACCCTATTCGTTATGCAAATGAAACAATCATAGCATCATGATAATACGACATATCGTAGATCAAAATCGAAAGGGTTCCGGTCCCTGCTGTGGGTATTATAACTTACCTGTCAACAATAATTTTCAAGTATTTTCTTTCAAATTCTGTTATAGACTCTGAGGGAACATCGGTATCATTGACATTACTAAAATCATTAATTTTTTTTCGCTAAACTCACATTGTGCAATAAATTGAGTTTCATTTTGAAAATTGAAAAAGCCCAACATAATTAAATCTTGCCCTATTATGAAGTCATGAATACCAATGAAGAATCGGGGACCTCATGAAATAATGATTCAGCTGAGTAATCCTAAAAAGTAACAATCATAATAATTTGAGTATTGCATCGTAGGATTCTTAGGCTTAATTTTCCTATTCCTAAAAGTAACTGAATCATAATATTTCTCTTATCTGTAAAACGTCTCTTTTATTAATGAACATTCAGGAACCGAAATTAAAAAAAATGAAAACTTTTCACCAATGTTGTAAAGGTGGTCCACCACTGGTGTGACAGTCCTAAGCTAACCCTTCGCTCAGCCGTGCATTAGGTTTGCTTCTCCTGGTGGGTACAGCGTGGACAAGCGTGTCTAGGTGTCCACGTCCCCTTCACTCCACCACTCGGGCAGCCCGAAATAAAACCCTGTACAAGGTAGCAGCAGGAGCTTCGATGGCATCAAAATGAAAAAAAAAAAAAATTAAGTTCGGACAATGCAACCTTGGAACGGCTGCTGTGCACAAAACTTGCAGCTGTCTAACCTCAGGGAGCCTTACTAAGGAGCATAACTAACTGGCTTCCACTTGAAGGGTTCTCTCTTAAACATATGTCCACTGCATCACACCACGCTCGCGCATCCGCCCCCTGAAGACTAAATTCTGGAAAAATAAGTTTGGTCACCCCTTTCCCAGGCTCGAGGATAGTCATCACCGAATCCATCACGCCACGATGCTGCAACTTCAAGAGATTTCTCCATCGGTTTTGTAGGACTGGTGCTCCCATAGTATGTTTTCCGCTTCCTGGTCCATCCCCACTCCTGATGACGGAGTGCCGAGCTGACCATTTAATTCAGCCATAACCATGGGCGTTGGAGAAAGCGCTATTTATTTTAAGAGGTATGCAGAATTGCGAGCGTACGTACAGCGCCACGGCTCACGATCGAATGTGTCCCAGTGCGAGCGCCGCCTGCTTATAAAGGCCGGCCGGTCGCCCCACTAGTCATGCCACCACTCACGCCACCACTCACGCCACGCGGCGCCACAACATGCAAAACTAGTTCGGGCGCTGACGTCACTCGCAAGCCCGCACGGACGTTAGTCCCCTCTTTGATTATTTCACTTGATTTTATGACTTAACAATGTTTTATTGTTTTAAATTGTAATTATTTCTATATCTATGTAATATACATCAAACAAAAACAAGATAAAATTACAAAACATGTGTGAAATAACATAAACGCGCCGTCAAGTCTATAGATAGGTGTTCAAAAATGACATTGAGGTTCCACAGACTATTTTTTCTCAAAGTCAACCGTTCGAAAGACTGCCGAAGTAGTAAAATGTGTGTCCCGCCTCTAACTTTTAAAATAAGAGAGTCAAAAATCTAAAAAAAATATCAATATCTAAAACAATTTCAACGAAAATTTGTTTGAACGAGATATAGTAATCAGTTGTTGGAGTTGATTAGTTGTTACATTTTCCATATAACTTTGTTATTCATACAAACACTGTGAAAAACAAAGTTATTTTTGCAGACGAAAAATAGTGGTATTCAATAAGGTAACTACGGAACACTACTGCGCGTGGCCCGAGCCCGACACGCACTTGGCTGTTTTTTTTTACTTTAAAATTGATCAAGAAAATTTAACACTCTTTTTAAATTTTACAGGCTTGAAAATTCAGCTGATGAACAATCTTTAACATAAAAGTTTGAGGGAATCATCATCAGTATGACCATTATTTAAATTCTACATAAAGAGTGTTAAGGCTTATACGAAAACATTAGTTTCTGTTTTTAGGGTTCCGTACCCAAAGGGTAAAAAGGAGACCCTATTACTAAGTCTCCGCTGTCCGTCTGTCTGCCTGTCACCAGGCTGTTCTCATGAACTGTGATATCTAGACAGTTGAAATTTTCACAGATGATGTATTTCTGTTGCCGCTATCACAACAAACTCTACAAACGGAATAAAAATAAATATTTAAGGGGGCTCCCATGCAACAAACGTGTTTTTTTTTTGCCGTTTTTTGGTAAGGAACCCTTCGTGCGCAAGTCCGACTCGCACTTGGCCGGTTTTTTTCTTTACGTGTAAAGAGTATAGAAAAAACCTTACTTCTGTACTTTCTAGATGTTTGTTATTGTTTTTTCATCTTTTTCTTTTGCACAATTATCTTTCTTGAAAAAAGTTATTGGAGCTACTTCACAGTACGTTGAAGTGTATTTTGGTGTAGAATTTAAAACGTTTTCGCTATTATTTACGCCAAAAATATGACCCCACGCAAGCGCTTTTGATGATATACTTTTTTTTACAATCATCTGTGAGGTTTATACGCAATTTAAAACTTGTAGCTACTAGAGAATCTCTTTAGCTTGCCGTATGTTTTTTTGGGGCAGAACTTTACGTTTTCTATATAAAAGTATGATCCGCGCAAACCATGTTTTCCCATCATGGACCCTTAACGGCAAACTGCATTTCATACAAACTTTGAAGTCCTTAATTATTATTTTCGAAATGGATGAACCGATTTTAATGAAATTTCATACACTTAGACAGAATACATCGGTCCAAATAGTTGAAATTCTTAAAGGATAGTACAAATAAACCCCATTAAATTCCAAATCGTGATTTTTAGAGAAGTTAGCGGAGATGCAGACAAACAGTCGAATAAGTGTCCTTTATACTAGAGTTTGGTCAACGAAAGATGAGAAGGGAAAACTAATTTTGCACCACATTTTAGGGGTCAATTTCCAGTAACTTAACCTCCAAATGTTAATTTAACAGGGAAAGTGGCGCCGCCATTTCAGTCTCATCTTTCGTTGACCAGACTACTTATGTATAAATTTTGCAATAAAAGAATACAATTAAGTACATAATATTAATTATAAAAAAACTATTCATTGATAAAATAGGTGCTGATCAGATCACATCAAAATAATAGTTAAAATGCATTTGATCTTTCATTCGTTCAAAGCGAACGTGAGCACACACATTTGTTCACACTGTCACAGCTCTAGACTTGTACCATGATGTTTGTTTCATAGATTAGTATTATGTTTGGTATCGTTTTGCTATCGCAATATCTGTCGTTAGCTTACTTAACAAATTGCGTTTTCTTCGTGATTATTTCACAGTTTGTTAATAAAATTAGTTTAGGTGTGATAGGAAATACCGTCTTTAGTAAAATTTGAACTTTCGGATCGTCTTTTGCACAAAATCACTGCATAATACATCATTTTAGCGGAGCTGCGTTCGGCGATATGTAGTATTACAAAATAAAATGGCGAGTGTTCGTGGCCAACTAGTTTTTATAAACTGACACGACCAAATTGGTCATGTACTTTGGTGAAAGGGGGCGCGTGTTTTGCCATCTCCCGTTCTGTATGCTCTAAGTGATTGGACATAATTTTAATATCTATAAGTGCACTTAGTTTTGCCTATTTGGTACCGTGAATATAAATAAAACAAGCAGAGTAAAAATTCATCATCATCATCATCACATCAGCCGCACGACACCCACTGCTGGGAATAGACCTCCCCCAAGGATCTCCACGACGATGGTCCTGCATTGCCTGCATCCAGCGGCTTCCCGCGAACTTCACCAGATCGTCGGTCCAACTTATGGGGGGTCTACCCATGGAGAGTCGTCCGGTGCGCGGTCACCATTAGAAAGAAAGAAAGAAAAAGTATTTATTTAGTGACCACTTACATTCAACAATCTATTGCAACTATGTTATACTTAACTAATTATTATTAATATTATAGAGAGAGCGTGGTAACAGTATAACTTAAATTAAATAATAAAGTGGCCCTAAAATGGCATCCATTCAGCATCTGTCGGGAAGCCATTATAATATGGCTCCTCGACGCTGGTCTTCCAAGGACACCAAGAGAGAAACGCACTACTATGCGCACCAGTGATACATAAAATAAATACAATAATAATATATTGGCAATAAATAAGATAACTGTAATAAAACTGTTTTACATAAAATAACCAAACAACGTGATAACTCAACAAACAATTTATATATTTTACATTTTGTGAATATCGTTCCCTCTGATAAAACTGACAAGCCTTTTACGCCCATTCTTCTGGTCAGCCAAAGGATGATAAAATGGTTGGTATTGTAAAAAAAAAATTATTGACGTTAATAAATAATGAGTAAATCAATATTGAGCTTAGCTCAATAAATAAATATTATTTAGTATTAGAATTATACCGAAATACAGCAATAAAAAGTTGCACTCACAACATTTTTTGCAAATCAAGGACATATTTTTTAAATTGATTTTTAAATGAGCCAACAGTAGAACATACCCGCAGTGGTGGAGGAATGTTGTTCCAGCATTTCGTAGCAGCATAACAGAAACTACCACGAAATGCGACCGCTCGGTGGAGTGGGAAAGCGAGACGAGGGGCACTTCTAACCCGGCGACCAGAAAATATAATTTGGCGTATAAATAATCAGGTGATCTCGTATGGATAATGCCAAATAGCATACACGCAAAGTGATACGAACGCCTCGACTCCATGTTCATGAGGTTTCCCTTGTTAAGATAGGGAGTGATATGCGCTCTCCTTGGAATAGAGTAGCAGAAGCGAGCACACGCATTCTGGACATTAAATAACCTTTCCGCCCCAACGGCCATCGGTTCTTCTCGCTATGTGTCCCGCCCATTGCCGCTTCAGCTGAGCAATCCTTCGAGCGATGTCGGTTACGTTAGTTCTCCTGCGGATTACCTCATTTCTGATTCGATCACGCAGGGAAACGCCGACCATGGCTCTCTCCATTGCACGCTGGGTGACCTTGAGACTCCTTATGAGACCCATAGTTAGCGACCACGTTTCACTGCCGTAAGTCTTCACTGCCGTAAGTCATCACTGGCAACACACACTGGTCATAGACTTTCGTCTTGAGACACTGAGGTAAATCGGACACGAAGATTTTTCAAAGCTTCCCGAATGCTGCCCATCCGACTTGGATTCAACGAGAGATCTCTTTATCGAAGTTGGACTTACCTAACTGGACTGTCTGTCCTAATTATACATAATGGTCAACAATTCAAGTGTAGTGTTCCCAACATCAACTGGAGCGGGCACAACATGGGCATTCGACATGGTTTTCGTCTTATCCATGTTCATCCTGAGAACCACTCTTTGGGAAGCACTACGGAGATCTTCGAGCATTTTGTTCAGGTCTTCCAAGGTTTCAGTCATAAGAACTATATCATTGGCAAAACGAAGGTACTGGTCATTAATTTTGATGCTGAGTCCTTTCCAGTCTAAGAGTTTAAAGTCCTCCAACGCAGCTGCGAACAGTTTCGGAGAAATAACATCTCCCTGTCACCTTGGTGCAGTTGGATAGGATTTGTGCTCTGGTTTTGTACTCGGACCGACATGGTGGCATTTTTGTATAAATACCTCAACACCTCGATATACCTGTAGTCCACTTGGCACCTTTGGAGAGACTGCAGCACCGCCCAGGTTTCAATCGAATCAAAGGCTTTCTCGTAGTCCACGAACGCCAAGCAAAGTGCAGATTATACTCCTCGGTCTTCTGTATGACCTGCCGTGGCGTATGGATGTGGTCTATGGTGCTAAAGCCTTCTCGGAACCCGGCTTGTTCGGGAGGTTGGAAGTCGTCAAACCTGCGAGCGAGACGATTCGTAAGGACTCTCGAAAACAACTTATAGACATGACTGAGAAGTGAGATGGGTTTGTAGTTCTTTAAGAGGGACTTGTAATTGTAACTTCTTTTAAAGAACAAAATCACCTTACTTATGTTCCATGTCTTCAGCGTTCTGCCCTCGACGATGACGGAATTGAAAAGCTTCTGGAGGACTTTAAGTATCGGCTTACCGCCCGCTCTATGAAGTTCTTTAGTGATTCCGTCGTCACCCGCCGACTTGTTGTTTTTCCGCTATTTAAGAGCCATACTAATCTCGTACAGGCTGACTTCTGAGATATCTTGGGTATAGTGTCGGGTATGCTTGGCTCTGGGGTCTTTAGCCTTGCTTTCAACAGGTGTTTGCGTGGAATATAACTGCCCATAAAAACTCTCGATCTCCCTCAGAACTTCAGGCTTTAATGAGATTATACGTCCGTCGTCAGTTTTCAGCTTCATCATCTGGCTTTGCCCAATAGACAGATCTCCCGCAATGACTTTGGAGCTTTTATACCGTTCGATGGCCTCTTTAATACGATTCGTATTAAATTGGCGAAGGTAGCTCGTCAAAGACTTAGATATCTGCCTATTAAGCTGCCGATAACTATGAGCATCCGCTGAAATCTGGAGCCTCATTTCACGTCTCTGATCCATGAGTAGGAGTGTGTGGTCGGAGAGTTTCTTTAGCTTGGGACGACGGGTCTTAAAGAATTTGGACCCTACCGTACGGACAGTATCCACCATATTGTTTAGATCGTCCACATCTATGCTGTTCTCAAAGACTTCGAAGCGGTTTTGAAGTTGGAGTTGAAAGCTCTCGGAGTTTTGAATATGGGCCGGCAATGGTCGGAGTGTTGATTTTATCAGTCGAGATCTTTCCAGCTTTATGCTGATATTCAATGTGCCACGTACCAATCGGTGATTGCTCCCCGTCTTGTCGGCGTTTATCACAGTGGCATCATTGAATATTTGGTTTTTCGTCGACATGATAAAATCTATCTCATTTCTGACCATACCGTCCGGACTGACCCAGGTCCACATCCGGCTTTCCAGGTTTCTGAAGAAGGAGTTCATCATAAAGAGGTTCTCCTTCTCCATAAAGTCGGCCTGCATCTGGCCTCTGGCATTACGTTGCCCAACTCCAAATTGCCCCACTCTCAGCTCATTACCGCATTGTTTCCCCAACTTTGCATTGAAGTCCCCATCACAACGGTGTAGTGGGTTTTGTAGCTATGCATGGCTTTAGTGATTTCCAGTAGCGTGCACTCCATACATGCAAATAAGCACTGCATTCCTATAAATATATGACCCTAATTCCCTACCCTATTATTTGTAAACTACTTGTAATTAAAAAGTTATGACCCATCATCGTGCACAGAACTTCAGCTTTCCGTGTCTATTAGTTTAAGCGCCATCTATTTGTTGTTTTGAAACTTACTTCACTTCACTTCACTTAAACCAAAAATCACAAGATCCAAACATCGGCCGGGCGACAGAGGCGCCAATTATTTACCGCGTGTCCATAAGCAGTACTTTTTTTTTTTTTTTTTTTTTTGGGGCTCTCCACCTTAGGGGCTTTGAGCCACCCTCCCCCACGGGGGGGAAGGAGGCGGGAAATCCTCATTGGATACCACCTAGCCGGTTGCTACCGGACTAATCTGGTTATGTCAGACTCGTACTGACTAAAAACCGCCTTAATCTGGTTACGTGACCGGAAAGTCAACGAACCTTCATCCGGAAGCGACTGCCCTCCCTCAGGGGAGAGGACAGCGCAGACGTCACATTTCACCTAGGTGATTGTGCGTCGAGAGACGAGTAACAATTAAGCTGACTCCCTGAGGGGGATCGATCAGCCAGAGAGGGCGGGGGGTGACCTGAAGGGTCGGGCTTGATGGGTTTAATCGTCCTCCATCGCCTCCAGGAGGAGGTTCAGGTCAGACGAAAGCTTGTTGGGAGGGTCCGTTAGGACCGATTTAGGTCGGCGGGAAAACGGGGCGGAGGAGGTAGGCGGGTCATAGACCGCTGCGGAACGGATAAGGGGGTTGGGATGGTCTCCTGCTGCTTTAAAAAAGCGTTCAGAGGCCTTACAGGTCCATTGCTGGAGGGTGGGAAGGTCTAGGTCCCTATGCAAGTCCGCATTGCGAACGTAGTAAGGAGCGTTTGCCGCTCTGCGGCAGAAAATATTTTGGACTACTTGTAATTTATTAAGTGTATTTGGGGCGGCGTGAGCGAATACGGCAGAGGCGTATGTCATCACCGGTCGTATGCAAACCTTGTAGAGTGTTCGCTTGTTTCGGAGGGACATTTTACTATGGCGACCTAACATGGAGTTAAGTCGGTGAAGATAGAGACGGGCATTACGGGTCACTCTTTTGACGTGAGGCTCGAAAGTGAGTCTCTGGTCCAGAGTGACGCCGAGATATTTGGCAGACTTCTGCCAGGGGATGGATTTTCCTAACATAGTGGGAGGGTGGTGATTGGGGGGCATGATATGGCGCTTAGTATCGAAGAAAACTGCAGCGGATTTCTCCGGGTTTACTTCGATACGCCATTTACGAAACCATTGGCCTAACTTATTGATAGAGGACTGTAGCCTCGGAAGGATTAAGTTGACGCTTTGGCCTTTGCGATAAAGAGCCGTGTCGTCAGCAAAAAGGGATAGTTGAACGCCGTCGTTCGGAATGGGTATGTCATTGGTGTAGACTATGTACAGCAGGGGAGCGAGGACTGAGCCTTGAGGCACACCTGCTGTAATAGGGCGGGGGGAGGAGAGGGTACCTTCGTGTTTGAAACGGAAGGTACGGTGATGAAGGAAAGATGCCACTAACCGGACCAAACGCAAGGACAGATTTAGTCTGTGTAACTTGACGATTAGACCGGTGTGCCAAACCTTGTCAAAAGCTTTGGCGACATCGAAAAAGACTGCTACTGTTTTATGTCTTTTAGGATAGAAACCGCTGGAGATAAACTCGACTATGCGGTGAACCTGTTGGGGACATGAGTGCTTTGGCCTAAAGCCGAATTGGTGGGGGATGATCAAGTTTTCCCCGAAGAGGTGCTCTCTCATACGAGCGAGTACGCACCTCTCGAGGAGCTTGCCTAACGCCTTGAGGAGGCTAATGGGACGGTGACTGGTGGGGAGATTCGGGGGTTTACCCGGTTTGGGAATGCCAATTACGATAGCATCTTTCCAGGCGGCTGGAAAGTAGCAATGATCGAAACAGGCGTTGAAAATGAGTGTGAGATAGGTTAGCACTTGGATGGGAAAGTGCTTAAGGGCCATGTTAGAGATACCGTCGGCACCGGGCGCCTTTTTGGGTCTGAGATCTTTAATAAGAAGTCCGAGTTCGTCAGTCGAAACTGTCATACGGTCAGTATCGGAAGGCAGAGGTATGGAGTTAAAGGTGTTGAACTCCTCGTCTACCTTCCTTATGTGGGAGGGGTCGCACTCTTGGGTGCTAACAGAGCATTGGGCAGCAATACTGTCTGCGAAACATTCCGCCTTCTCATCGTCTTCGAAGGCTGTAGAGCCATCTGGACGGAGAAGGGGGGGGACATGGGTGATAGCATCACTACGGAGAGACCTAGCCACTTGGTAGTAGGCTTGGTGAGAGGGAGTGATATCGGCCATGAGATCGGCAAAACTATCGTTCCTAAACTCTGCGAGTTTGGTGGTGTAAGTTTTTTGGAGTTGGTTGGCTTTACGCCTAAACTCAGGGGTGGGGTACTTTGCCGCTCTCCGGAGAGCGGCGTTTTTGGCCCTTCTCAGGTTGCGCAGAGCCGGAGAGATGGCACTGTGGTTTTTCACAGGTACCTCTCTCGCGTTCTCAGCAACGGCTGATTGGACCAAAGTAGTGAGGGAGCTCACCGCACAGTCTATTTTATCCGTACTATCAAAATAGTCGGCTCCAATAGCGTACGGTGAGTTGTCAGCGTCCATAGCCGACGAAAGGGTGGATTTGACACCGTCCCAATTGGTGATAAATTTAGTGGGAGGGCGGGAGGGGTTTGGGCTTCCCATGATAAGGGAGACAGGGCGGTGGTCTGAACCGAGATCGTCGAGCGAGTCAATCGAGTTCAGAAGGAGGGAGACACCTTTCACTATGGCAAAGTCAAGTATGTCGGGGTCGTGGTCAGCATTAAAGGGATAATGGGTAGGGGCGTAAGGAGAGATGACATCTACGTCAAGAGCTTTGACTATTTCGAGAAGGCGGCGGCCGCCATTATTGGTTTTAAAGCACGTCCAATCCGTGTGCTTACTATTGAAATCTCCAAAGAGAATAACAGAGTCGCCTAAAGAAAAGAGCGATTCGAAATCACTTTTGACGGGGAGCGTGCATGACTGTATGTAGACGGAGGCTATGATAAGAGTGCGGTGACCCGTCATAGACAGTCTACATATAGTGGCCTCCATATTCGCGAGTGGTGGAGTAGGAATGCTAGAGCAATGAATTGATCTCTTGAAGTAGATGGCAGTACCTCCTGAGGCGTCCTTAGTGGACGAATGGTTGGGGAGATCGGCACGGTCATTACGTACCATTGAGTATTTAGGAATCGTGAACCCTTTCCGGTCAGCGGGTTTGAGCCACGTTTCCTGAATAAGAAGGAGGTCAACATCTCTGTCGCGGACAAATTCCCTTAGTTCGGGTACTTTGTTGCGCAGAGAGTGGGCATTGAATGAAACAAGCGAGATACCCTTTGGTTTAATACGACCGGTGGTGAGAGCCACGTTCGTATTAGTGGGACCCGTTTGGGTAGTGGGAATAGAGGGCGTACTCATAATGAGCGAAGAAGTGATTCGTGCTCGCAGATAGCCACCAGTTTTTCCTGGGGAGTGCGAGCTTTACGGAGCTTACCCGCTAAAATGGAAATCTCCCCTAGGTTGATGCCACGAATTGCGTTTATTACAACGCTCATGTCATCGGCCAGGGAGGTCCCATTTTGCGGGAAGGGTGAAGGGACTGGGTTTGAGGCAGGAGCCTTTTTGGAAGATTGCGCCTTGGGCGGCGGAGTGGGAGGGCCCCAAGCCGGCTTGGGAGCCGGGGGAGCGGGAGCTTCTCTCGACTTGGGAGCGAGAGGGAAGTGATCGTTTGTACGGGGCGGAGGGCCTTTCGGTGTCTTCTTCTTATGAGAAGAGGACTTCTTATGAGAAGAAGACCCCTGGGCCTTCTTTTTAGAAGATTGGGGTCGCGGGGCGCGCGGGCAGCCCTTGTAATTGGCAGTATGACCGACCTGGCTACACAGCACACAAGCGGGAGGGTCAGGGGAGTCGCGAGTGCGGGAGCACTCTTTGGTGGAATGAGGAATAAGGCACTTTACGCACCTAGGGGGAGCTGAGCAGTTGGCTGCCGCATGCCCATAAAGTTGGCAGCGGTGGCACTGTCCCGGAGTGCCGCGCCTATGAGGAGGCTCTACTTTAATCTCGGAGAGACCGCAGACCTTGAGGTCCTTGGCCCGGAAGAGATCGCGCGCAGAGGGTTGATTAGTCAATATGACTAAAGCGAGAGGGAAGGCTTTCCCCTTTCGGCTGTACATTTTGTGTACAGACTCCGCGGGAAAGCCTTGGGAAACGAGATCCTTGTGGATGTCGTCGTTGGAAATGTCGTGGGGCATGTTGCGGAGGACCGCACGTACCTTACGCTCTTCAGGGAGGGCGTAGGTGTGATAAGCCACTTTGCGAGTGGTGAGAAGGCGCGTGAGATTTCTAAAATCGTCACGCGTGGGGGTTTGGACCTTAATGGCTACACCCACGTTTTTGGCGTGGGTGTAGTGCACCTTTTCGTTGGTGCAAAGGGTCGAGATTTCCGTCCACTTGCTCACGTCACGGACGAAAACAGGCGGAGGGAGAGTGACCTTTACAGGCTTAGGGTCGCACCTAGTGTGCGGACGGGAGGGTGGAGGGGTGGCCTTACGGGCCGGGGCCGTATCGGCGGAAACGTTAGTGGCTAGTGTAGCCGGGTCGATGTCTATTGACATAAGTGGGACAGGTGGGATGGGTGACGCGGGGGCCACTGAGGGCTTGGGAGAACGCAGCTTAGAAAGGCGCTTGCGTTTGTGGGTCACCGTTTGGAAATCGGTGAGAGTTTTGGAGGAGGAGGTCGAATCCGTATCGGATTCGGTTTCGGTTTCGGTATTACGAGCCTGCGAGGAGGACTCGGAAGAAGAGGATTGGGAGGGTGAGGGAGAACGCTGAGAAGCGGTTCTCTTAGTAGGGACATTGGGGCCATTAGTATCGCAGTCCATTGCGAAAGAAAGGGTCGGGGTTGGAGGGCGGGACGTGGGTTTGGGAGGTACGGGGACCTTTTGGGAGGTTTGGGATTGGGAGGGACGATACGCCGCCTTTTTCTCCGACAGCAGCTGGAGTATGGACTCCATGCTGCTTTCGGGGATTAAGGGACGTATGTCGTCGAGGGACAAGGGGAAAAAGGTCTGTGAGTCAATCGACTCCATGACCTAGAGTGAAGCTACGTTAAAATAGACTAGTTGCGATCGCGCAACACAAACTAGTTGCAACCGTGCAACGCAAAGTAAGACACACCCCTCGCCAGGAGGCGAGGGGGGAAGGGGGAGCGCGGGTTTTCCCTACTCCTATCAATCTCGCCTGGGCACACTACCGAGGGGAGCCCAAGTGAGGATGGAAGGTGAAGCAGGAAAGGAAGGGAAGGAACTACCCAGCAGAGGGGAAGTGTCACTCAGAGGTGCTCGGCCACCGGGAGGAACGCCCGGCAGCGTCAGCAGTGCCTACAGTCCGGCCCTCTTTGCAACAAAACCCGTACCGGCGTAGTCGGACAAATTCAGCTGCCTTGAAAAAGGCGGCTGGCAGCCGCGTCCGTTCGACTGCACCGCCTTGATCGGCGTTACTCAGACTAACCACAGTTTGGCACCGTTAGGTTGTGGCAGAATGAGCCGCGGTCCACCCGCGTTGAAACTAGGATACCGAAGAATCCGAATCGTGAGATGAGAGCGCAACGGAACGAGCGACACAGAACGTGACCGCTCGCAACGAAGGCAAAAATGGAAGTCAAGCAGTACTACGGCCTGCTTCTTTTTCATAGAACGAATCTCGTGTATACACATCAAAAGTGTGACTGTGTGCGTGAAAATGTATGCGCGTGTTTATGTTTTGGAGGCACTGCGTATTTGCAACACGACCGCGTCAGTGAGTAGTCATGACTGCATTGCAGAGAGTAGCGTTTTTTAGTTTGCCTTTGCAGTTGCAGTTAGTTTTGCTTTGTTTTGATTGTTTTTCTTGGCGCAAGTAATTGACTATTTTAAGTTAAGTAAGTATTTCGTTAATTTACTATAAAAAAAAAAACAATAATTTTGAACTATGCTGGCAAAGTTTGTTTAAATAAATTAAAATTTGCCGCTTTATCGAGGTTATTTTTTGAGGTAAAAGTTTAATTAAATTGATTGCAAAGGGTTTAAAAGAAATGTTATGTAGGTTATAAATGCCCCTCGTTCTTTTCATAAAAAGTTTTATTGTAATTAATTATGACTGGCTAACAGCTTGTCTACGTACATACAAACCAATTATATTGTTTTCTATGCATTTAGTTTTCTAATTGAGATGATAAAAATGTTTGGATTTCGTTCAGTATAGGTTGGTAGGTACATAGATACCGAAACAGTGATAAAATAGGTAAGTTTTTATCCGTGCCTACCCTGTCTAAAATCTCTGTGCACGCCGCTGCTGATTTCCTCATACATAGCCTCCACTTCGTCATCTTGGTGTCTCGAGGTCGGTGCGTAAACCTGAATAACATTCAACGAATAGGTACCTTTTGGATATTCTGAGTTAGGTACGCCACCCTGGTCGACACACTTCCGATGGTAATTGCGTTGTTGACAAGGGACTTGTGGATGATGAACCCGACACCACCTAGCTACTAGAGACCGTTGCCCTCCCGGTAGTATAGCAAGTTACCGGAATTGAGGATTTTCGAGTCCTCTCCCTCTCTTCGGACTTCAGATAACCTAATGACGTCCCAGTGTAACTTGCTTATAACTTCTTCCATCTCGACTAACTTCGTGTCAGTTCTCAGTGTGCGCATGTTATAGGTTGGGTGGTGCAGTTTTCATGATTGGTGTTAGCCGAGCCGCACCCAGGGATTCTTAGCACCCCCTGCCCCACCTTTACCATAGCCGCTACTGTAGCTAGGAATAGCGAGGCTGCCGGGGACTTGGGGCCGATTTAAGTAAAGCTATTTATATACATAGTTAGTAAATAATAAATAAATATAAATGTAGCTAGTAAATATCAAATAAAGCTATTTATTTAAATTTTAATTTTAATTATATGGAAACCATACTTACCCATAAGCATGGCCATAAGTTTTATTTGCGTTGAATAAACATTTATTAAACAAGTACATTCTAGTATTATTAAACTTAATTTCTTGGTTGTGGCAAAACTTACTAAGTGACATACAAAAGCATTATAACTGCAACGTGGTTGTAAAATACGTTTGTGGCAAAACTAAATAATTACATTTTTATTTTTTAATTTAAAATAATAGAAAGTAACATCATTGCAAAATATTTAATAAATAAAGATAAGTCTGTTGAATAACATCAAAAGACCGACGGTAAATTATCTTCAACTTAAAAAGTTACCGCCATTATTAACGAAAAAAATCAGAAAAACGTGAATATCTCGAAACTTTGGTTTTGTTAGTCACAGAGAAAATAATCACTACGTTTTATTGTTAGTTATTTAATTTTGACACCAATTAATTGGCAATTTAACGGGGACGATATGTTCTGTCGAAGCAGTGAGTAGTCGCACTATTGTTTTTCGAAATTCAATCTGTCGAAATAATTGACTGTCGAAATTCAGAATGGTCATTACCTACTATCTGCCGTACGAATAAAGTAAAATAAGTTCCTACTTAGAATAACCAATAATATTGTTTAGCAATATTATTCCTTACGTATTCATGAACGCCCGAGCGGCCTCCTGGTCCCGGATAACAATGGAATATCTATTGTGCCTCATTTTCCGGGCGTTGAAAGGTTAAATCGATAACATTTTAACTAATATAATATAAAAAGTTTGCAATGTGGAGTGGCTGAAACGTTTTTCAGTCACCATAAGCAGCTGTGGTTAAGATTTGTAAATTAACTGTCCGCCTGTTCGCCCTTCCACCTGTCCGCCGTCTATCCTACATTTTAAAGACTGTACTAAAGTAAATTATCCAAATACAGTGTGTGGCCTAGAACCGGGGATAATATAGAAAATAGAGACTCTCTAGAGTATTAGTGTTTATTCTGAAAAGTTCCCAGTTAATTAAATCCCATACGTTACACACAATAAAAATTTAAAGTTACGATTCATAATCAGTATATTATTCCAAAACGACATTATCGCTAACGTTGCGAACTTATCGTGGTACAGGGAATAATAAAAAACTAACTGCAAAACGTCATGATATCACTATCCATTAGAGAATTTACTTTTAACTCCTTGAATAGAACCGGACCCCACTGCTTCCACTTCCCACAGCATAAAATCAGTTTCAAATTAATTACAATCTGTAGTAAAGTAAGTATGTAATTATTAAATATCGCAACGACAGTAATCTGTTTACATAATTAAATTTTATCCATCATGACATGACATGTCAGTCTTCTCTTCTTATTTTTGGTTTTGCAATCTACTCTTCTTCAGGGATTAAAGATTCAATACGTGGTTTACTCTTTTTACATTACCTATGATCTTTTTAAAAACGTTGTAAAAAATAATAATTTTGATAAGTAAAGTCAAAATGTTGTCACGAGAATTTGTTTGGTTACAGTTTAAATTAATTTTAATTTAATATTTGAATTGGATATATTAACACAATTTGTAATGTGAAAATGGCTAGACCATAGAAATAGAATGTCAAAGAACAACAATGTCAATAAACAGGTGATCCGAAAACTAATACATACATTTTATATGAGATACGTAAAATATGACTTAGATACATAAAATATGACTATATATGGCAAAGGAAATTAATTAATTATGTTCCATACTGTTTTCTTCGTCGATAAACGCATAAATGTAGCGAAATTTGGTTTTAGAGAAATGTGTGGCAATATCTTATTTACCTGTGAAAAGTGTGATTACTTGGATTGTTTCTTTTTGTTACATCACAATTACTTAGAGCACAAGACACCATGGCTCCACGATACCTTTATTTCAAATTCTAATTAAGATTAACAAATATTTTAAACGAACTGTGATTGCTCATTTGCTAGGCGGGACGCCAACATTTTTTACAGTAAGAGCCCCTAGGGCTCTTACTGTAAAAAATGTTGGCACATGTCACTTGATCCTTTGTCTCTTTTTTACATAGACCGTGTCCGTATGATGATAACTTCTCTTTTCCACGCTTTGTTGGTCTTCTTGAGCGCAGCGAAAATTTTTCTATGTCTATGGGCTAGACCATTTGTGAATATGATATTATTGTGCAGAAAAGCTCGTGGTAATGCATCACGTGCCCTGGCGTTGTTTCCAAACAGAAGGCCGGGTCTCCTGCGCCGTGTTTTTGTGTTTTCAAACATCAAAACAATGTTTTTTCAACATGTTTGGGGCGTGGCCTATGAGTTTTGTTTTGCAAAAACACAAAACATGTTTGCCGCGACGAACGGAAAACATCCCCCGCTCTCGCCTGCGGGGAGGGGAAGTAACTCATTTTGTGTTAGCGCTCACTAGATGCAGACGTCTCGCCTGCGTTCGTGTGCCATTGTGTGATTCGTGTAATTGTAGTGATGGAGTGGAATAAGGAGAGTACTTTATTTTTAATTGAGTTACTCAGAGAAAGACCGCTACTTTGGGTGGCAAAGTATAAGGTAGCCATTACACGGTAGGTTTTGCTGTCAGTTTAACCACAGTCACGGGCTGTGACTGACGACGTCTTCTTCGTCGGAACTCATTTTCGAAACTGAGCCGTGATTGGTCGCAAATTTTCTAACAAAACATGTTTTCAAAACAAAACCTAGGCGCAGCGGACGTGCGGTTATGCTAAACATGTTTTGAAAATAATGTTTTTTCAACATGTTTTGTTGAAAATTAAGGCGTGTCTCCTGCGCTTAATTTTCAACAAAACATGTTGAAAAAACATTGTTTTCAAAACATTGTTTTCAAAACCGCACGTCCGCTGCGCCTAGGTTTTGTTAGAAAATTTTCGGCCAATCACGGCTCAGTCTCGAAAATCAGTTCCGACGAAGAAGACGTCGTCAGTCACAGCCCGTGACTGTGGTTAAACTGACAGCAAAACCTACCGTGTAATGGCTACCTTATACTTTGCCACCCAAAGTAGCGGTCTTTCTCTGAGTAACTCAATTAAAAATAAAGTACTCTCCTTATTCCACTCCATCACTACAATTACACGAATCACACAATGGCACACGAACGCAGGCGAGACGTCTGCATCTAGTGAGCGCTAACACAAAATGAGTTACTTCCCCTCCCCGCAGGCGAGAGCGGGGGATGTTTTCCGTTCGTCGCGGCAAACATGTTTTGTGTTTTTGCAAAACAAAACTCATAGGCCACGCCAACATGTTGAGAAAACATTGTTTTGATGTTTGAAAACACAAAAACACGGCGCAGGAGACCCGGCCTAGCCGCAGGAGACCCGGCCACGCTTACATGAACTGATAACCATGCTCTTGTACTAGGGCAACAGACACTAAATTTTCACAATGATGCTATTCAACGTGGATTAAGAAACCGTTCACAATAACATTATCAGTCGGTACACTACTTGCATACAGCAGAGCGGCAGACATTTGAAAATTGACTTGTGTAGCGAAGCGACGAGCTTTCCGCTTTGTGTTTGTATTTGTTAAGTATTTGTACAATAAATAATTTACTATTGACTAGAAAGTGGTTCATTTCTATCAGCCGATACAAGTTGTGTCAGACAACCCATAAATTGTCAACAAGACGTTCCGAGTAGCTCCGAATAAGTACGATGAGTAGTACGCGTGTTGTCGATTGAGTTGAGCGGAACTGTTGTTTGCATTACATTGAATTTACGATTAGTTGGGACCTTAATGATTCAATTACTAGTGACCTAAAGAGCCTCCGTTTTTAATATTATCCCCGGTTCTAGGCCACACACTGTATATTTATGATTGTACGGAACCCTCGGTGCGCGAGTCCGACTCGCTCTTGACCGTTTTTTTTCAATTAAGAACACCTACCTATTCCCGGAAAATTAGAGTAATGAGACACAAAAGATTTTCCATTGTTGTGCGGCCCGATCGGGCCGCTCAGGGATTGAAAGATTAAGAATAACTATTTTAAGTGACGTGGGTTTTATTTACTTTTTAATTTTGCTTTTCATTTTAAACTTTTTAAAGAATTCATTTTTTATCTACTTTAATAACCGCTTCTAAATCGATCAAACCGATTTATATACATAGGTATAGATAAACATACAGATTTATTTCCATAATATTTTTTTATCTTTCTTACATTAATTTTTATTTAAACTTATGATAAATGTATTTTTTGTAATAAAAACGAACTGTAATTTTAGCCTCGGTATAACATTAAAAATGAAACGAACATAAAAAAAAATTCAGAGCCCAAAGTGCACATGCGCGAACTTTCCCCCACTCCGTCGAAAAAAATCAAGATTAATGAAATGCCTCGTACTGTACTGAAGTGTACTGTACACCGGAGTCTCTCTCTACCGTCTGTACCTACTCGCGAAATGCACGGAACTTGTCGGTTCGTGTTCAATACAGTGCATTTCGGTACCGAAATAAAATAACGGTTAAATAGCGGTACCTTAAATAAGGGTTGTCATATTTCGGTACCTTTATTGAAGTACCGAAAAATTAAGGTATCAAAATTCGAAGGAATTGTTTTTAATGGGTATGACGTCATACCGATAAATAAAGGTACCGAAAAATTAAGGTATCAAAATATGAAGGGACAGTTGTTTTAATAGGTATGACGTCATACCGATAAATAAAGGTACCGAAAAATTAAGGTATAAAAATAATGAAGGAATCGTTTTTAATAGGTATGACGTCATACCGATAAATAAAGGTACCGCAAAACCGGCGTGGCAGCTCTGCGGACCTCACCAGCAGTTCAGACTTACCGTCATCTTCCACTGTCCCGGCTCACCGTGGACAGGTCCCGACTCACCGTGGACACAGATCTACCTGCAGCACTGGCGGACGCGCCTTCCTTCACCCCACAACGTCTCGACTCACCGTAGACTGTCTCGACTCACCGCAGACTGGGGCATTTCCTGCAGCATTCTACTCTGGCACTTGCAAAGCTCTGACGCACTGACAGCTGAGCTTGGACAACCCTTTGACTATCGATCTCCGGTCTCAGGGGGGGAGAGATGTAGCGGCATCTATCTTACGCCGCACATGCCAACACATGGTTGCAATTGCAACAAGATTCATCACCATGTTACTAGATAGCGCTAGTGTCGAATAAACACAAAAGATTAGTAAGGAATAGCACCTCGTAGTATGGAGAATATATGGAGAAACCTACATCACGCCATCGGAGTTTTCTCAGCCGCCAAACTATATATACAACTTCCAACCATCTTCGGTTGGACCGCGGTCCCCGGGCTAAGATCACCCAGCCCGGAGCAAGATCTTCCACTTTGGCCTTCCTACTAGTGGATACCTCTCTCCATACGCCTCCTCTACGTTCAACCAAAAACATCTACAAAAAACATATAAAAATGCCGAGTTGCATTATATAAAAGATCAAAAACAATATCCACATATATCATTTAGCAAACGGGTGCATAAAATATCAGAGGGAAGCTTCATTTAATTTATTTTGTTTTTTATTAAAAATTCAAGTGAGTTTTTCCTTTTAAATTTCAAAACAATAAACATCCACCTTTATGCGGTATACACTTATGATCCATATTCCAATGCGCTATTTGACATATTCTTGAAGTTTCATAAACATTAAAATATAGACTAGCAGAAATATTACTCAATAGGGGAGACCGAGAAAGTTGTGACTGTGAAGAGTTGAAAAGTATAAGAGTCTGGCCAACGAGTCGTGTCATCTCAAACCCGCGGCAAAAAGAACAACAGCGAAAATATATCTATTAATACGTTTAGCGTTTAGAAAAATGATTTTCAAAAGTTTGAGTAAAATCATAGTTAAATCTGTATAAAAATAATAAATTTTTAAAAACTTAAATGAATAATTCAGTTATTATAAGCCAACCTTATATGCCAAATAAGTATGTATCAATCAATCACAGAGAAATCAACTGTTATATCAAAGAGAATATAAAATATAATAATCACTATATTTTTGGTCTATGACAGTCATACATAGCCAAAATGACTTCTAAGTATAACCCAGTAAGGTGTAAGAGTCTATTTTCAGTAGGTACTGAATGGGCATCAACATTCAGTTTAACTCGAACGGATTATATCCGAGCTCAGAAGAAGTTATTTAATTCAACTTTTTTGCTACGACGGATTTAAAATACAAAATTAAATTTCCTACTAAGAATGTTGATTCTAAGTTCCCTAAAAATGAATTCTGGATCGTTTAGGCAGTTTTTCATTTATAAACGCTAAAATTTTAAATCAAATAAATTTATGTCATGTATGGCGGGTCACCATTGTTCTTTGAAACTTTATTCACTCAAAACACTGCGAAAAAGCTATTTTAGACTTTAATTATATTGTTTTAGCTTGGACTTTTATCTTAGGTGTATATATATATATATATAGATATAAGATAAAATTGATATTATGTAGTATTTTCAGTGAATAAAGTTTTGAAATTTTAAATAAGTTATAATTAGGAAATATAGCAAGCCGAGTTGTTGATTCGAAAACATAACTGAGTTGAGTGTTGAGTTGAGATCGGTAATATTTTAGAATTCCAAACTCGTTGTAGGCTTTCTCAAACCACCCGTGTGATGTCGGCGAACAGTCCAAGATCTAGCGTTTCTGCACAGACTTCTCAATGGATCTTTGCAATATAATGAGCTCGTGAACAACATCGCAATCAGTGTTCCATATCGTCTTCCACGACAGCCAATAAAGAAAACTTTTGCGCTACCTACTTTTAAAACCAATCTTGGACGAAACGCCCCTTTGCTTCGCTGTTGTGCTCAGTATAATAATCCCAAAAGAGAGATCGCTGATGATATCGATGTTTTTCGCGACTCATTGCCTAAATTTAAGTCCAGTATCTTTAAATTATTAGAATCTAATAATCAATAATAATAGTGAAAATTAATAACTTTCAATTTTTTTTTTCTTTCATTTAATTTTTTTTAATTTATTTTAGCATGTACTTGACACAATTAATGTTTTAAGTGTTGTAAACGCCTATAATAGGTATATAAATAAGTATTGTGCTCTATTGTATAACTGATATCAACAATGTTAAATATATATACTGTTGGTGTACCTTTTCCATAAATAAATATTCGAAATTCGAATTTTCATTTTTGAACATACTAATCGATATCCAATACATTTATTTTATTTGGAATTCTAAACATTGAATTTCATATATTTGTTACCTAGTAACACTAAGAAATCTTAGGATTTCACCGAATTATGAAAAAGAGTTTATAACATATTTGCTCGTAAAGTGTCTTTTATTACATCTACTAGCGGCCGCCCGCGACTTCGTCTGCGTGGAAATATTTTTTGCTATCCCTCGGGAATAATATTTTTTTTCGGGATGAAAGGTATCCTATGTCCTTCTCTGTACCCCTAAGAACGTGTATGCAAAATTTCATGGTAATCGGTTCAATAGTTAAGACGTGAAGGCGTAACAAACAAACAAACAAATAAACAAACAAACGGACTTTCGCCTTTATAATATTAGTAAGGATTCCTATATCGTATTGTATCTCATTACGAACTTGTGCGGTAATGTAAAGTAAAACGCACGGTTTCCTTGACAAACCGTGCGTTTTACTTTACATTACCGCACGGTTTATCGAGATGCTTTATCTAAAACGAACGGTACTTTTTTAAATCTTAGCAAAGAGTTTTTATGTCAGAAAAGAGGTCAACATTTTATGAATAAAATTAACTTTGGGAGATAAAATATAATAAATAAACATTTAATTTAATTAATGTTGACCATAAATTAAAACCATTTATCTGTAACAAAAACACAAAAATATTAATTTAATTTATTAGTAATACTGGCTGTTTTTTATGCCTTTGCCTTAAAAAAAGCGCTGATGCGCGCATTGCTAATTTTTTTTTTGCTGTATTGTTTTTATTTGAAAATGTCGTCAAGTAGTGATGAATTTATGAATTCAACACCGCCAGAAGTCTCAGAGGCAGCGAAAAAGGCTATTCTAAGCCTCTTGCCCAAAAAATTGACCGATAATATACTTACAAGCGTATCAAAATTTAATCATATGGAAAACAAGCAAAGGTGCAAAGTCCGAGTTTTATTTAGTTCCTCGCAAATATGTTATAAAACGTCGTATGACATACGTGCGCTTTGATAATTACAGCCTCTGCTTTCTTCTAACCAGGGACTGATTTACCGGAAAATTACGGTACTTTTATTTATCGGTATGACGTCATACCTATTAAAAACGGTTCCTTCATTATTTTGATACCTTAATTTTTCGGTACCTTTATTTATCGGTATGACGTCATACCTATTAAAACAACTGTCCCTTCATATTTTGATACCTTAATTTTTCGGTACCTTTATTTATCGGTATGACGTCATACCCATTAAAAACAATTCCTTCGAATTTCGATACCTTAATTTTTCGGTACTTCAATATTGGTACCGAAATATGACAACCTTTATTTTGAGGTACCGCTATTTAACCGTTATTTTATTTCGGTACCGAAATGCACTGTATTGAACACGAACCGACAAGTTCCGTGCATTTCGCGAGTAGGTACAGACGGTAGAGAGAGACTCCGGTGTACAGTGTACACTTCAGTACAGTACGAGGCATTTCATTAATCTTGAAATTTTTTCGACGGAGTGGGGGAAAGTTCGCTCATGTGCACTTTGGGCTCTGAATAAATTTTTTATGTTCTTTTCATTTTTAATGTTATACCGAGGCTAAAATTACAGTTCGTTTTTATTACAAAAAATACAGTTATCATAAGTTTAAATAAAAAATTAATGTAAGAAAGAAAAAAAATATTATGGAAATAAATCTGTATGTTTATCTATACTTATGTATATAAATCGGTTTGACCGATTTGGAAGCGGTTATTAAATAGATAAAGTATGAATTATTTAAAAAGTTTAAAATAAAAAGCAAAATAAAAAAATAAATAAAACCCACGTCACTTAAAATAGTTATTCTTAATCTTTCAATCCCTGAGCGGCCCGATCGGGCCGCTCAACAATGGGAAATCTTTTGTGTCTCACTACTCTAATTTTCCGGGAATAGGTAGGTATTCTTAATTAAAAAAAGCGGTCAAGAGTGAGTCGGACTCGCGCACCGAGGGTTCCGTACAATCATGAATATATTTTGATATGTTACTTTAGTACCTACAGTCTTTAAAAAAGTAGGATAGACGGCGGACAGGTGGAAGGGCGAACAGGCGGACAGTTAATTTACAAATCTTAACCACAGCTGCTTATGGTGACTGAAAAAGGTTTCAGCCACTCCACAAACTGATGAAATGTTATCGATTTAACCTTTCAACGCCCGGAAAAAGAGACACAATAGATATTCCATTGTTATCCGGGACCAGGAGGCCGCTCGGGCGTTCATGAATTAAACGTAAGGAATAATATTGCTAAGCAATATTATTGGTTATTCTAAGTAGGAACTTATTTTTCTTTATTCGTACGGCAGATAGTAGGTAATGACCATTCTGAATTTCGACAATCAATTATTTCGAATTTTCGACAGGGTGAATTTCGAAAAACAATAGTGCGACTACTCTCTGCTTCGTCAGAACATATTTCGATTTCGACACACACAACTTCGAATAACACTACTTCGACAGAACCCTTCTTCGAAATGCACTTGTTCGACGGATCTCTATTTCGACGGAACATACCTTCGACAAAATACTGCTCTGAAATGTGACAATATTAATTGAATTCCACTTTATTATTAGCATAAGAAAGACCTATTAATACTAACATGTGTAATAAAAAAATCAAGAAGACTTATTACTATTATTAATAATTTAAATTCTCTATATTATCTGAAGATATGATTGTTATAATTATTAAAAACATAGTTGATTATTATTTATGTTTTTATTTTGTAAGTACCTTAAACCAAAAAGCGGAATTCAATAATTATTGTCACATTTCAGAGTAGTATTTTTTCGAAGGTATGTTCCGTCGAAGTAGTGTTATTCGTAGTAGTGTGTGTCGAAATATGATCTGTCAAAGCAGTGAGTAGTCGCACTATTGTTTTTAGAAATTCAGACCCTGTCGAAACAATTGACTGTCGAAATTCAGAATGACAGTCGTAGGTAATTATATTAGAACCAGCCACCAATTATTATTGTAGTATTAGGTCAGCGCCATCTCTTGACCAATAGTGGAACTATTTTTTTCTTCTTAGGTCAGCGCCATCTGTTGACTGGTAGTGGCACTAATAATTTTTTGTTTGTTTTTTGAATTTCTAAAAAATTGTGTTATATTGAGGCATCGTTTTGTTTTTCCTGTAATCCTTACATAAACTACTATCACATAGAATTATTTCAGATTTTTCTCTTTGCAAACTTCGGAGATAAGGGGGGGGACGGTTTTTTTACATTTTTCATCATAAGTCGAAAACTATGCGTCCTAAAAAAAAGGAAAAAAATGTTTTATAATGTGCAAACAGCGCTCTTTCATATGATACCCCACATTACCTAGTCACCTCACTTCAAATTTTTAAGACTCCTTTTCAGTACCTACCTGTTATAAAAAAAATATTTTTTTATTTCTTTCTTATTTGCAAAATAGTTGGACAAATATCATCTTAAACTATTCCAAATTTCAAGTTGATACCATTAGTAGTTTTCGAGATATCCAGCTGTGACAGACAGACAGACTGAGTCACACCATAAGGGTTCCTTTTTTTACCATTTTGGTGAGTCCGTTACGCCAGCAAGAAAGTAGCTTCTAGTCTAGAGGGAAGCGAGTTTGATGAATAATTTGTGCGCAATTTGTGGGCCTTATAGTTTTGGAATAAAACGGGAAAAACGAATTCTGCTGGGGTAACGGTACTCCAGCAGGAAGATTCTAAACTAATGATCGGAGAGAAATAAATGATATATGGGCGGGTAGCTTGATACTAGCAAGAAATGTGCGCCAAATATATAATTTGTGGGCCTTATAGTTTTGGAGATATTTGATTTCCTGCTGGCGTAACGTTTTGCCGGATCCCAGATCTCGGAAACTACTAAATGTGCGATCTTACAGTAAACATATAGAAGTAGCCCCTAATTTGTGCTATTTGTGCGGTAGAAAACATTTTAAAAATATTCACAAATTTTAAAGTAATCGGGCATTTTCTGAAAACAGTAAAAAAATTCTAGCGCCTTAACTACCACATAAATAAAGAAACTAAAAACGGTGTTCTATTCTTCTTATTATTTCTCATTACCATAAAAATTTTGAAAACCGCACACATACATGTTTTTGAATAATACCCACATGAAGGTGAGACCGACCATGTCATGACTTTGACGGTCAGCAGGATAAAAACATGAGAGATTATTTAGATCCTGGCCCAATGAATAATCTGTGCAGTTAATGAAGTACATGCTCTGAAATTTTCAGCTTCAAACTCTTCGTATTAAAGGAAATATCAATTAAAATCCAAAACAACTGTCAGTATTCCTATTAACCGACCAAATTCGATAGACCACAAAAAAGCGACGCGTTCATACATATTGATGACCTCCTTAACTTTGTTGTCGAACAGGATTGTACACGTCACGTCTACGTACATTTAAGTGAAAAAGTGATTTGAGTGAGTGCTTTTATTTAAATAACGAATGAAGTTATTTCTGTTACATTTCATTTTTTACTTGAATTAAAAGAATTTTAACCATTTTAACATTATTTTAGTAAAAAAATAAAGGATGTTTTGTAATTTTATTTCGTTTTTTTTTTGTTATACCTAACTAGGTACTTAATGTACCTACAATGCGATTAAATTGACAATAGACAGTGATCCCTTGCATGCAACTTCTACATGGATGTAGGTCTCTTCACAGAGGGCCTAGTACGAGTTGGTTTTTTGTTCTCACTTCACTTTACGAATAGTTAACTATCGTTTTCATTCTTTCACTCGTTCACTCACTCGCATGATTTCCTCTCTTTCACTCGATACTATTTGTAAAGTGAGGTGAGAAACACAACTAGTACTAGGCCCTCTGACGTCCATTATACAAGTTGTATAATGGACGTCAGTGGTCTCAATGGAAAAGATAAAATGTTACAGATTAAAAAACGTCGTTTTATAGCACAAGCGCTATGAAGTTGGTCACTATCTTCTGTTGTAAAATTAATTGCATTTTAAGTAAGTACTTAGGTACCTTAATAAAATGTTATTACAATAAATACCTACTTGTTACACCAAAACTAAATACCTACCTTAATAATAATACGCGAGTGAAGTGCCCGTTTAACTGATTTTAGTACTTCTTTCCGGTTCGAATGAAGTTATAAACATATACCTACCTAAGACAGCTAGGTAGTTGTTTTCTGTTATTGAAAATAAAAACAGCTATGCTATTGATGTTTAGACAACAATGATTCTGGTATATTTCACTAAGAAGTAAACAGATCTTCTAGTAACTTAAGAAATTTAGCTGGTTTCATAGTCACGTGTTCGAAGAGTGCCGTCCGCAAAATATATAATGTGGGTGTAATGTAACAGATCAACGCCACATTGTATTGGTATAAATGCAGGCTCTAACTAACCATTTAAATGTTAAAACACTATTTACCCACATTTGCCAATAAGAAGTTATGAACGCAACTGTACAAACAATTTTTCTGTATAATACGACACATTAAAGAAGGTCATCAATATGAACGCGTCGCTTTTTTGTGGTCTATCGAATTTGGTCGGTTAATCGGAATACTGAGAGTTGTTTTGGATTTTAATTGATATTTCCTTTAATACGAAGAATTTGAAGCTGAAAATTTCAGAGCATGTACTTCAGTAACCGCACAGATTATTCATTGGGCCAAGATCTAAATAATCTCTGATATTTTTATCCTGCTGACCGTCAAAGTCATGACATGGTCGGTCTCACCTTCATGTGGGTATTATATTATTCAAAAACGTGTATGTGTGCGGTTTTCAAAATTTTTATGGTAATGAAAAATAATAAGAAAAATAGAACACCGTTTTTAGTTTCTTTATTTATGTGGTAGTTAAGGCGCTAGTTATTTTTTTCTGTTTTCAGAAAATGCCCGATTACTTCAAAATTTGTGAATATTTTTGAAATGTTTTCTACCGCACCAATAGCACAAATTAGGGGCTACTTCTATATGTTTACTGTAAGATCGCACATTTAGTAGTTTCCGAGATCTGGGATCTGGCAAAACGTTACGCCAGCAGGAAATCAAATATCTCCAAAACTATAAGGCCCACAAATTATATATTTGGCGCACATTTCTTGCTAGTATCAAGCTACCCGCCCATATATCATTTATTTCTCTCCGATCATTAGTTTAGAATCTTCCTGCTGGAGTACCGTTACCCCAGCAGAATTCGTTTTTCCCGTTTTATTCCAAAACTATAAGGCCCACAATTTTTTTATTTGGCGCACATTTACACCGAATTGCGCACAAATTATTCATCAAACTCGCTTCCCTCTAGAAGCTACTTTCTTGCTGGCGTAACGGACTCCATTTTGGTACGGAACCCTAAAAAGGTTAATTAATTTTTACGAAAATATCTCCTGACTCACATTAATGTACAGTACGAGGCATATAACTTGAAATCGGGTGGGGATTGTGCGAAACGCGTATTTTGGGTATGCGTAGCGGTGAGGGGCGCGGGCGGTGGGCGAGGGGCGCGCGCCATTGGTCGCTCACAAGAGCACATGCGCGAACTTATCCCCACTCCGTCGAAAAAATTTCAAGATACGTGCCTAGTACTGTAGTATTAACCTATACATACACACCTATTCAAAAAAAATCATCGGGTCTGCAATTGCCATCTCTCTGTTCTTCAAAAGTACCTATATTCCCAATATTGTTCCCAATACAAAATATTAGTTCATTTCGACGCAGGTAATGGAAGCCCCGACGCGACGGATATCTGTCAGTCAGATATTATATATCAGTCAGGTTATATCAGTATCTATCACCCATAGTACAGGCTTCGCCTAGCTAGTAAATCAAATGACCGTGTATGTGAAATATGTACTACACATTTTTTTTTGTTTTGGTAGGTATATTTTTTAAGGGTACCTATAAAAATTTGAGGATTGGGCTGTAATTAATATTGTAAGGAGTAATCATCAATCATCGTCTGCGTCTGTTTTATCAGTAATAAAAGAGACGCAATGATAGCCATTCAGAAAATTGAAGTTTTAAGAGCTTGTAATACCGCCCCCAGCCCCCCTAGCATGAAGATGAACGACAAAACACGATATAATACCTTTATAAGAGGTTAAGCTAACCCAAATATAACGGTACCGTTATATTAACGGTACCGTTAATATAACGGTACCGTTATATTTGGGTTTGGGTTGAGTAATTAAAAATTGCGGTACCGCTTTGATGAGGTACCGAAAAACAGATATACCGGAAAATTGCGGTACCTTTTTATATCGGTATGACGTCATACCTATTTAAAACTATACCTTCATATTTTGATACCTTAATTTTTCGGTACTTCAACATAGGTTCCGTAATTTCGGTACCTCTATATTTCGGTGGTTTTATACCGAAATAAAATTTATCGGTATCCTAAGTAAGGGTAGAATATTTCGGTACCGCTATATTAACCGTAAAACATACCGAAATTTAACAACCGCAACCAATCCCTGCTTCTAACCCTCGCCTACGGCTCGGGCTAGCAATATCGCCTCGGCTGTAATTTTCAACTTACCGCACTTATATCATAATGTACTATTAACGAATATTTGATCTGAAACTATTAGGATAATTTAAGTGAAAAATGTCAACCAACCTGGTCTCCCTTATCTCGTTAAATTTTCTTAAAGTACTTTATGTCATAACAAATAAGGTGGTAAATCGCATTATTAAAATTTGCTTGCGCCATCTAGCGGCTGAGTAGCAGCGTTATAAATATACGTATTATTTAATTTGGTACCAAGTGCTATGGTAATACGATTGAATCTAAATAAATAAGCTTTATGATTTATGACCTTTTGGATATTATACATTTTTAATTTTTATCCAATTACGTGTTCACAAAGTATGTGTGCGTAGCACGTAACTATTAAATGGGGGGCCTGGCTTCGATTTTTAATGTGTTAGTTTGGTTACACTGGTTTTCATACTAAATTGAGCTCATACTACTTCTAACTACTTCTATGTTCTGTGGTCTCTCCAGACTTCAGACTTTAGTACCATGTCCCTCACGCTATGCTCACGCTACGTCCTACAGTGCCAAAATGGCGGAAATCAAATAGGCACAAAAACAGTTTGACATAAGCCTGTCCAGTGTAAATATATGCAGGTCAGTGGTTCTAACTAAAATAAAGAGAAACTTTGCCAAAATTGATGGATAGGTTGACAATTGACATTCATGGATTTAAATATTTCTCTTTGATGAATCATCTATCAAGAAAACAGAACGCGCGTAGAAGTACTCGATGGAGTACAATTTTCTATGGGAAAGGTTATTGGGCATATTTGACCTGCTCGATGAAAGTTCGCGTACAGAAACCAAACCAGTTTTAAATTGAAGAATTCAATCCCACTTTTCAAAATATATATTTCTTTTTTGTACCGACCGACAGAAAAAAGTAATTTCACATTATGCGTGTGGGTAATTAATAGTAAATAATAGTAATCTGGACATTACTTATTGAATGTATGACATAAACCGAGTATTCAACGTAATGTAACGTTCTATGTTATAATATGGTCAATAAATAAATGAAATAAAATGAAATGAAATGAAAAATATACCGGGTGTTACAAGACCTCAACGAAGCCGATGTCTACGTATTCTGCCCATCATCACGACCATTTCTGTTCAAAATTATTGCTGGGAAACGATTTTAATTTTTGGTGTTAAAAAAGCATTGCATTCATTACCTAGGGCTGCCATCCGTCCGGGTTTCCCCGGATTTGTCCTAGTTTGGAGGGCGTCCGGGGAGCGGCCGGGCGGGGTTCTGATTGTAGTCCGGGCAAAACCCGGACGCATATAAGCAAAATCTAACTTTCGAGTTTTGATGGTGATCCCTGATTGGTCAAGAAACTCAGTAGTTAGGTTTTGCGCGCAAACTCTAACTCCCCAGTTTCGCGCTAGTTCGATAGTGATCTCTGATTGGTCAAAAAACTCAGTAGTTAGGGTTTGCCCGCAAACCAGTGTTGTTCTTGATTGTATTCTACGGTAATCCCGATCGAATTTGACTCGAGATACGGCACCATTTTATAACGCTGTCCATACAAATACGGCAATTTTCATTGCCAAAATTGGTGTATTTTTCGAAAATACGGCAATTATTTAGATTTTTTGGCGTTTTACGGCAATTTTTGAGTGTGAATACGGCAATCCTAAATTTGCCAGGAAAAACACTGCCGCAAACTCCAACTGCTGAGTTCGCATCTTTATTTTTTTTTTGCCAGTAGTAATGTATAGCGCGTAATTTTATAACTGATTTTAGGGACTTTACTAGTTTAGTTATAACAAGAAGTTTTGCAATATATTTTTATCAGTAATTTATGGCACTTATTAATGATTAGGAAAAATTTGATTAATGTTTTAATCAAATTTTGTTCAATAATTTCCGTTGCTGGTTGTACCTACTGAAATAAAAAGATGTTTACAGATAAACGATAAACCAAAAAAATACGTTAATGTGTAAAGAAAGGCGAATACCTTCAAACCATTTAGCCTTATACTAGGTACTGTATTGAGATTAAGAATAAGAATGTTGAATTGAAGAAAAATTTATTAAGAATGTTTCTGTGCAATAAATATTTATTTTGTTGTTTATTAAGTACCTATTGTTTTATTCTCAAAAGTTTTAACCTAAAGACAGGAGAAGTCTTCTTTTTCATCGTGTCGATGATTCTGGCGTCCACCAAAGCGTGTTGTCAGGCAAAATTCACAACGGCATAGCGCAACCAAATAGGACAAGTAAGAATAAATGCATTTTAAGTAGATACTAACTTGCAATTATGATTTGTTGCGACGCAGGTTTGGTTTTCTGGACAATCCATTTGGTCAATTTTATTCAGCATTCTTGTATCCATATGGATACACTGGAGAACTTGGTATATGCCACAGTTCTCCAAACTATAATATTGGGTCCTTACCTATGAAATTGGCTTTTTTTTCTCACACACAGAAAACCATATAACTCCAGCGATTTAAATTATATATCAGTTGCTGGATATTATGGCTATATAACTATCAAGTTGACGGCTATGCTTATAATTGGATGTAATTTGATTGTTCTGATGATAATTAAAGTGACTTCTTTTTTTTGGCAAAAATGACCACTTAATCTGTTGTAACGTAGCCTAAACTTATTTTTTCGAGTAAGTTATGTTGCCTAGGTTATCTTAATGTTCAAACATTTGTACTTACAGAAAAGTTTTGTAAAATAAATTGTGAAAAATGTTAAAATAGAAAATGCAACTTGTTAATAATTCTCCATACAAAACGTCAATTTGATAGGCAAGGAATATTTCATATAGTAGAAAAAAAAGCTTTTGCGTTCAGATCTGGGTATACTGGATTATATTTGCAAAAACTTGGAATTAGAAATCATTTTTAAAAAATTAAATATTTTACCACAGTTGTGTTCAAAGACACTAGGGAATGTCCGAAAAAAATCAAATTGGCTGAATATTTTTTTATAGATAGGAATAAGCTCCCTTAGTAATAGAAAAAAATTCAGAACTTTCGGTTGCGTAAAAAAAAAAATTAAAACAAAAAGTTTTGACATTTTGTGTTGATTTTTTTTAATACCATGATGTGGTTGTGGCAGGTGATGGCAAAGGTATAATCTCCATCCTGCTGTTACTTTCCTATATTTGTGAAGACGAAGAGACTTTAATTTTTTTTAAATTTTTCACGCAACCGAAAATTCTGATTTTTTTTTCTATTACTAAGAGCTTATTCTTACCTATAAAAAATATTCAGCTAATTTGATTTTTTTCGGACCTTCCCCATTGACAACTGAATTTTGAAGCTCGCTCATTGGTGGATGCGCATTCAGTAGTTAGAGTTTGCGGGCAAAACCCAAGGAGGTTTATAATAGGGAGTGAGTACTCTACAAAAATTTTCACTTATCGTTTCAAAGAAATTCAACTTTATTGTATTTGTCATAGAGTTGAAATTCTATCGACGACATTGACTGAAGGCACTACTGTGTGAATGAGACAACACCAGGTGGAGGTCGGTGTCTCGTTCGCACAATTGCCATTATTAAACAATAATACCACGATAGTAGGACAAAAAATATGTACGTTACCAATCAAGTAGTGTATCAAAGTTAAGGATTCGGAGTGGAATATTGAAAATATACTACTTAAATATTAATTTAGAATAACACATAGTAATTGTAAAATAAAACTGAACTTACTCTTTTGATTTAATTAGATTTCTACAATAATGTTAATAAGCATTATTGTAGTTGTATAAATTCAAGTGTCAATCCTGGCAACTCCAATCCGATTTTGACTTTGGCGCCGAATTTCAATTTTAGAATTTCAATATTCAGGAAATATTCCTTTACAAAACTAGGGTGACCATAAATACTACACCATTTCAGATTTCCAAAAAACGAAATTGTTCTATCAATTGAAATAACTGGAAGTCGCAGGCGAGGGGTAAAGTTAATATTAATAATCAAATTCATGTTTATGCGCCGATTTCGATGAATTTCGGTTTTTGGTACTATTTTGAGAAGAAAATAACAACGCATTTTTTAAATATTCAAAAATTCAAGATGGCGGCCAACTTTTTTGTTTAAGGGCCGATTTCGATGAAACTCGGTTTTTGGCACGATTTTGATACGAAAATAACAACGCATTCTTAAAATATTAAAAAATTCAAGATGGCGGCCAACTTTTTTGTTTATGGGCCGATTTCGATGAAACTCGGTTTTTGGCACTATTTTGACAAGAAATTAACAACGCAATTTTTAAAAAACTAAAACTCCAAGATGGCGGCCATCTTTTTTGTTTTTGGGCCGATTTCGATGAAACTCGGTTTTTGGAACTATTTTGACAAGAAAATAACAATGCAATTTTTAAAAAACTAAAACTCCAAGATGGCGGCCAACTTTTTTGTATTTGGGCCGATTTCGATGAAACTTGGTTTTCGGAACTATTTTGGCAAGAAAATATCAATGTAAAACTAAAAATCCAAGATGGCGGCCATCTTTTTTGTTTTTGGGCCGATTTTGATGAAACTCGGTTTTTGGTACGATTTTGACAAGAAAATAACAACGCAATGTTGAATATATAAAAATCCAAGATGGCGGTCAACTTTTTTGTTTATGGGCCGATTTCGATGAAACTTGGTTTTTGGTACGATTTTGACAAGAAAATAACAACGCAATGTTGAATATATAAAAATCCAAGATGGCGGTCAACTTTTTTGTTTATGGGCCGATTTCGATGAAACTTGGTTTTTGGTACGATTTTGACAAGAAAATAACAACGCCATGTTGAAAATATTAAAAAATTCAAGATGGCGGCCAACTTTTTTGTTTGCCGGCCGATTTCGATGAAACTTGGTTTTCGGAACTATTTTGACAAGAAAATAACAACGCAATTTTTAAAACACTAAAAATCTAAGATGGCGGCCAACTTTTTTGTTTTTGGGCCGATTTCGATGAAACTTGGTTTTTGGAACTATTTTGACAAGAAAATAACAACTCAATGTAAACTGATGGAAAAACCAAAAAATATCAAAATGGCTGCTAATTTGTTTTGTGGTTTTTTTATATTTTAAACATTGTGTCGTCGTAAATCTCTTGCACCCATTTTATTAACTTCACAAGTAAAGAAATTGGTGCAAGTATTTTAGACCTTATTGACATCTTTACCAAAATAACAGTTTTTTATGAAACAGCAAAGTAAGTGTAATAGTATAATTATGGGAAAAAGCAATCGAATTTCAAACGTCAATAAAGTCGAAAATCGTTTGCATCTTTTTTTAACTACAGATCACTAGACAATGTTTTCCTACTTTTACTTGTTTTTCCAACATTTATTTGTTTTTCCGAAGTTCACGCACATTGCATTTTTATTAAAAATTGGAATAAACTTTAAAGTTGCTTAATTATTTACACTTGAAATTAAATTGAATTGAATAAACTAGATTTTAATTGGTTGAATTACCATATTTAAAAAATAAAAACAAAAAAGCAACTTAGTAAAAACGTGATAAATAATTTGATCTTAAAAAATATTTTTTTTAAAATAAATATTAATTTTCTTTTTTTTAGTTAACGAGCTAAACTAAAAATATACCACCGCCTATCAGAGTACTCGTCAAGACCATTCAAACGAGTCCAAACTCGATGGGGTTGAAAGGTTTTATTGCAGAGTTCCTGTGGCTCTCTTCCGGCTCCATCATCAGACTCTTGGATACTATTACCCAACAGAGCACTCGTCAAGACGATTCAAACGAGTCCAAACTCGATGGGGTTGCATGATTTCAATATTGAGTTCCTATGGCATGGAATCCAGACTTCATCATCCCACCCTGAACCTCGTCTCCCGTCAGAGTACTTGTCAAGACAATTCTAATAAGCCCAAATACGATGGGGTTGTATAGTTTCATTCATCATAGAGTTCCTGTGGCGTTCTTCCGGCTCCATTATCAGATCACCTCAATGACACTGTAATATCCTTCCATTTCTGACCTGTGTTCAAAGTTTCAAGTCTCTAGCTCATCGGGAATTTAGTATAAAATCGTTTGCAAAATTTGTGCTCAAACAAACAAAAGAGCAAGCAACCTAATAAAAACGCGGTAAAAAGTGTTAATTATAAATAACGAACTACCTAGGTATTTAAGTTTATATTAAACAGTTTAAAGTATTATGTATGTCTCCGGCCAACCATACGGTTTGGTCACCCTAATGAAGAAAAGGACACATACATCTACTTGACCTCTCTGTCGGCTCGTTTTGGGGCGAAGCACTCAATCCGGTTTATAGTACTATTTCCATGGCAAAACCTAACTACTGAGTTTTTTTGACCAATCAGAGATCACTATCGAACTAGCGCGAAACTGGGGAGTTAGAATTTGCGCGCAAAACCTAACTACTGAGTTTCTTGACCAATCAGAGATCACCATCAAAACTCGAGAGTTAGATTTTGCTTATATGCAACCCGGACTTTAATTAAAATCTGGGTTTTGGATCAAACTCCACTCAAAAAAGTACTATATTCAGCGCACGCGCTACTGGGTGCCTCACTTCACTGCGCGTGGCGCACCGCGCAACCCGCAAAAAATCTCGCGCTGCGCGGCCACTTTTTTTTACTAAAACAAGCAAGATTATAAGATTAGTGGATGAAATGACTAAAACTCGCGCTGCGTGGCCATTTTTTTTTAATTATGGGCCGCCCCTGGCTACTTGGGCATTTATTTTGGAACGCTACGGTTACAAAACTACTAAAACTGGACCCTAACCCTCCACAAAATTGTGTTGGACACCCGAGCACAATAACTAGTAAAACACACTATTTTATGCGCAAAAAGTCTTAAAATTCCAATTTTTTTCAGTCAAGTATTGGGTAAACAAATGTATTTTTTAACCAAGCTAAAAGTGAATATAAAAGAATCAAATGTCCGGGGTCAAGGGTCCAAAGTCCGGGGTTTTTACGCTTCCAGTCCTGGGTGGCAGGTTTTAGAGATGGCAGCTCTAACATTACCACGCAATGTGACGCGTACAACAGACCGCGCCTGCGAGTGTATGCTACACAGCTGCGTGCAGCCGAGTGTTGATGTGCGTGCTCATGAGATACATTGAGTGATGACGTTTTGATGCCATTGTTTGTTACGAAATACTTAAAATGTTGATAATGTTTCTTTGGACAAAATTAGGAAATAACGATTTTACAAAAATGTTGAAATTTTTTTTTTTTACTTTGAATACAATAACTTCGTAGCTATTGGTTTCCCAGGTATAGTCTAAAAGACAAAAATGATCCTGATGATGGGCGGAATGCGTGGACTTCGGCTTCGTTGAGTGTCTTGTTACACCCGTTATGTTTAATGGTATTAAACTTTTGTTAATAAAGCATGAGTTTTTACTTTCAGCAATGTAAAAATGTGTAGTACAAGCATAATAAATGTTTGTATTGTCTTTATTTATTTATTTTATTTTTTACTGAAATGCTATGATAAAATGATAAAAAATGAAACATGTTCTGCTAGAATGTGACCTAATACCACTGCGTAGCACATACATTTATCTACATTATTTCGTTTGTGTACGCCGTAGGTCAAATGTCCGAACAAAATGCCCAATGACCACAATTTCGCTTCTCGGCGCTGTACTTTCCCATACAAAATCACTTCGAATTTTTTAACCCTTAACCACCTACCATATATTATGGTCACACAACCTCCTGTCATACGTCTGTTGGACCCCAAGATTTAAATAAATCACAATTGGAAAAAAAAAGAATTTTGTTTTTAATTAAAAGTCTGATTAGGAACATATTTAACTATTTATTGGGAAAAAAACTCACATGAATACCAACAATATTTTTGGTTAAATCATTAATAAACTAAAGGCAAATGTATTAAACTCTTATTTTAGGCTCACCGACTAACACATTTGGAAAATGAGATCCACAAAAAAACTTACGTAATAGGAACTTTTTTATAGTATTTTTTTAAAACTAGATAAAGATAAAACTCAGAAATAAACTAACATTCATAAAAAAATTAAAATTAAAAAAAAATGTTGGCTCTCCTCCCTCCCCCAGCAGTACATTTTTACTCACCTGAGCTAAACGCGTGCAGGTCCAACATCGGCGAGCCGTTGACCGGTACCGAGGACTGTGGGGAAAAGGTAGGTACAGGAGGTCTACTCCGAAACCGCGCATTCAAATCTTCGGGCCCGACCGAGTCCCGACCGAAGTTTATGCCGTGACCTTACTCCGAAATCATATCGGGCTCGCGAGTTTATATCGGAGTCACGTGACAATCATCGTGAAAGAACAATGAACGAATGAATAGTGCGGTCATTTATAAAATCTTACATGTTGATTACGGTTTTTCTTTTATATTGATATTTTAAATTACTTAAGCTTTTATGATATATGAAACATTATAACTTACGTCCAACATGAATTAATAAACGTGTATAAGCGATTGAAAAGTTAATTTGTTACATAATTCGATAAAAAATACACTCATGGCTGTTTGCTGAATGTCTTTGCTCACATACTATGGGAGGATGCGTTTTTGTAAACAAGTCGTAAATCAAAAGGTTTATTGGAATTGAAAGGAATTCAGAAGTGTTCTATGTTTTAAGTGGTTTTTGAGTATAGTTTGGTGTGTTCTGTGAAATTTGAGTGGACGATTGTGAACCCTTATCCTCATGGTCCACCACTTAAGTATACCAAAGTGTAGAAAGATTCAATTTTTTGTTAAAAACATGACTTTCTACGGTTTAGAAGTTTGTTTGTATTCAGTTAGACTCGGGAATTTGTTCGAAGTGTCGCTTTTAAAACAGTCTAAAGAAATGTCGGCCCCGACTGTTGAACAAATAGAAATGCTCCTCAATTATCTTGAGGAGCATCGGGAGTTGGCTCGTGGTCTGCTGAGGAATGTGGAGGGCAGATTGCAAACCCAGCGCCTTTGGGATGAAATTTGCACAACCCTTAATTCAATGGGTGGTTGTACAAAGACTGTGCAACAATGGCAACGGGTAAGTTTTCAAGCAAGTAGCTAATGCAATAAAAGTGCTATTTTTTCATTTGTGATTTTTGTATATAACATTTTATTTTGTTTTTAAGGTTTGGACAGATAAAAAATATCTGGCAAAAAAAAATGTAGCTGCTTCTCGCCGGTCTGCAAATGCTACTGGTGGTGGCCCATCGACAGCGCCACAGCTCTCTCGATGGGACCTAAGGGTCATGACCATTATGGGAGATGGTTTTGGGGAGCCTCAAACAACGGCGAGAGTTCCAGCTTTTGTGGAGGTATTTTTTTATATATTTTATACCAGATTATTCAGAAATATGTGACTCCTAAGATACCTAATAATGTTTTATATGTTTTTTCTATTACCATCAGCAATTTTTTTCTATACTTAATCTTAAAAATTTTGTTTTTATATGTGAGTAAATAGTCAAAGCTATTTATTGTACCTACTTAAATGCCTAATTAGGTATATTGTTTGAAAATGTAAATATCTAGTGTTAGTGATATAAATTTCACTTTCTTTTATTACAGGAAAGTTTGCCACCATCCCAGCAGCCAACCCCTTCCAGTCAAATACAGCCCGAGTCTCAAATGATCAGGGAATTCCTTGTAATAAATGGTAAGTTAGTACCTACCACTATAATAATAATAATAAATTCACCGTTTCAATTTCTGCCCGGTCGGGAATCGAACCCGGGACCTTTTGCGTGGTAAGCGGCATGTTGACCACTGCACCACTCACTATAGAAAAGTTTAGCTATAAGTACTATATTATTTCAAGTAACAGTATTTTTATTCAAACAAAAGTTAATCAAAAATAAAGAAGAATATGAAATTCTGTATATTTTATTTATTTGACATTATTGTTAACAAAATTTATTAGAATAATATAAACAAACTTAATTTCGTATTTATAATATTAGTTATGATAAAAATAATTATCACAGTAATAAAAATAATACTTTACTCATTTTGTTAAATATAGAACTTATTATATGATTGCCATTTTAAAATTCACAGAATCACTGCAACCCTCGGGCACTGGAAGCCAGCCGGTTCTGCCAGTTATGCCAGCAACATCCAATGAACAACTTCCCAATGAACCTACACAAAGATGTAAGTGTAACCTATGAACTTATAACAATAATAAATGTTAGCAATCATAATATAAATATTGGTTATACAGAGTTATTTGTACAACACCAACAACCTCGCAGGAGTAGATTACTAACATCATAAACAACAACATTTTTTCTACGACTTTTCCGAATACAGTCATAAAAATATCGACTTTTCATACAAAACTCGATCAGCTTTTCGGGACATTTGTATGGAGAGTCAAATTTTTTTTGTCGGTTTTCGGAAAAGTCGTAGAACAAATATTGTTGTTTATGATGTTAGTAATCTACTCCTGCGAGGTTGTTGGTGTTTTACAAATAACCCTGTATAACATTGATATAATTAAAAAAATGTTAAGTGATTAGATAATACACAAATATGTTGTAATTTAGGTAGGTATGTATAAAAGAAAAATAATATTATTTTTCTTTTGTACAACCACTATGGTACCTACTTATAGAGTCTATACTTTTGAGCTTGAATGACTGGGTACAATTTCTTAATTTTATAAAACACCCATGACAAAGATGGTATGTCACTAGTCATAATATATCGACACTCAAGGGGATTAAAATTCATAGGATAGGTACTTTCCGTTGACCTAGAACTATGAAATTTGGAAAGTAATATCGTCTTATACTACAACACTACAAGTACAGGGACCCTAATTTTGAATCCTTCGACTGGCATTTGAGTCAAATGTCTTCCAAACATTTGAGTCAAATGTCGAACGGAAATCAGTAGAAAAGAGCGCTCGACGCTAGTCCAGCGATTCAAAAAAGGTCCCCAGGTAAAAGTCTGAAAACTATACATTTGTAATTAAGTCATAAAAAATATAGTCTTTATTTAAGTATCTACTTTGTAAGGAACCCTCGGTGGTTGAATTCGACCCGCACTTGTCCGGTTTTTTGATCAAAGTTTGCATTCAAGTTTTTGACTATACATTTTGTTTTGAGAATAAAGAATGGAGCCATCCTTTTTATCATCAAAGTTAGGTACTATCCAATACAACGAAGAGAAATGATCAGTAGTTGCATAAGTACTTTTTTGTGAAATGTGTGAATAAAATTTCTGTTTTTTTTAGCTTCAAACACAAGGAGGGCAAGAAGAGTGAGAAGTACTGATGACTCTGTAACACGTAGATTTTTCTCCTTTGAAGAACAACGACTGGCACAACAGGCAGAGTGGACTCATGAGTTTGCTGGCATAAGGGCTGACCTGACACAGATCAGCAATACTTTACAAGTATTCCTTGCAGAACTGTGTGCGATATTGAGAGAAATTGCACAACAGCGCCGATGACCAACTTTATTTGATATTTTCTGTTATTTTTTTACTTGGTTAAAAATGTTAAATTTAAACATTTTGAGTTTGATTAGGTACCGTAAAAATCTATTTTTTATTGTTTTGTTGGTTAAGTTATGATTATTGTAGGAAATGTGTATTTCTCTTTTAGCATTTTAATGACTCTGTTAGTTGATAATCCTAATAAAATATTCGTAACAAAATGTCTGTGTGAGATTACTTAATAATTTTTACCTAAATCTTAAAATTTGGAAACAATATTATTTTAGGCTTGCGTTGATTTAAAAAAAAATAGTCTATCAACACATTTATTTAAAAAAAGTTCAGAACTGTCAATGATAAGAATAATGTTATACTTAGGTTAGTATAATAAATACTGTAGCAAATTAAAATTAGGCAGATTTCATATTCATAATACCTATAATAATTTTGTTACATATTTATATAATTTCCAAAAGCAATCAGCAGACTTAATGTAAAAGGAATTGTGTTCCAATAAAAACTTGTATTGATGCAAGTATGGTAAAAACCGTATGTATAAATAATGTACCTACATTAATATGAAACACGTCAGTACCTTAGAATAATAACACCTAGAAGCCGTGTCCTCGTATGCGAAGTGAGGCAACTAATACCAAGCCAGAATGGCTTAGTTTTCAAATTTATATCCTTCATACGTTAACTAATCGTAACTGAAACCCAATAATATAGTAACTAGTCTTATAAATGTAAGAAAATTGAAACTGTTTTGTACTTAATCGGTATGATTAGGTAATAATGTAGAATAAGAATCTAAAAACGGAGCCATTTTGGCTGTTTTAGTTGCCTCACTTTTGACAACGCGCTTTGTAGAGAACTATCGTTCTAGGTGTTATTATTCTAAGGTCAGTACATTGTAAATAGTTTATTATTAAAACACTTAAAGATAATCATTATGTTTATACACAAAATGACTAGCATCTATTAATAAAAAGTATATTTTTAGTATCCTATTATTTTTATTTATTATTTACTAACTAACGTTGCACCAACTGGACTAATCTTGCCCGTGCCCTCTGTCCACGTCGCAGAGCTTCAGTTGAAGACTGCGCAGCGTGGCCCGTAACCTGCCGGCTGGTTTCAGCACTCAGTTCGTCTTCTGTCAGCTCAGGAGTTTCCAATCTAGCCTGTATGCACATATTGTGCAAAACACAGCAGGCTATTGTTATTTTTCCTGCTGTTTCTGGCTTATAATGAAGCTGTCTAGCTGCGAGAAGGCATCTCCATCTCCCTTTCAATATCCCAAATGTGCGCTCAATGGTGGAGCGTGCACGTTTATGCATCGAGTTAAATCGACCTTCTGGGGTATCTTCTGGTACATTTTCAAAAGGTGTGATCAGATACTCTCTCAAAGCATACCCTGAATCACCTGTAAAATATATTTTTTTTAACAGGTGAAACCTAAGTTTAACCTAAGTAAGTATCTATAACAAAATGGCACGTAAAATTGATAAAAAATAAAATCAGAATATACCTAATAAAAATGTAGTATCTTCATTGAGATTCTCCAGATGGCTTTTGATGTCACTATTTGCCCAAACAAAAGAGTCGTGTGTGGCTCCGTCATATGAGGCATCGACGTTTAGGATATAGCACTCTGAGTCACATATCTAAAAGAAAGAAACCTATTTTATACAAAAGAAAACAACTACCTAACATTTACTAATGCTCGTCTGTCATTAAATCATAGGTACTTACAACTTGAGTATTCAAAGAATGAAAATGCTTCCGGTTGAAATAACGTTCTTCATCTTTGTCTGGTCGCACGATCCCTATATGACTACAATCAATACAACCGACACATCCTGGGATATTATGAAGTTCATAAAATCTGTAAATGAAAACATTTGTTAATAAATAAAAGTTAATTGCCTATAAAATAAATTAAAGTTATCAACCATATAAAACCTATTCTAAACTTACTTCCTCTTAATCGTGTTTCTTTCTACCCGGTTCTGAGGAAATTTTATATACTTCCTCAGGATAGCAGGCGTATTGATTGCAGCAGTCACTTCTCTTATACACTTCGACACGGACTGCTGCGACATAGGTGCTTCCAGATTTTGGGCCACGGAACCCTGATAACTTCCCCGTGCGTAAAAATTAAGTGTTGTAAGGATCTGAAAATCGTAATTGTACTTCAGTATCACCATATCAAATTTATTTAATTTTATTGCTTATTTACCAACTTATAATAAATACTATAGTATACCTTGACTACGGGATCAATTCCGCGACTATTCCTTTTCGGGCGCAAAAGAGGTACTATCTCCGTACAGAGAGTTTGAAACAATTCCCGACTAAGTCTATAGTTATTAATAAACTCTAAGTCGGAAATTTTATGCAGGTCAAATCTCTCTCTTAAGTGTCGACGGCGTCTCCTGCGTACCAAACGTTCTTCTTCAAGACACGCTCGTAGAAGAAAAAGTCTTGCTGCCATTGCTGCGTGTTCCTCAGTGGCCGGACCACATTTTAGTACTCAGATGGTTTAGTTCCACATAGTTGCTACCTGAAGTCTACCTTCACAGGAATATATCATAATTAATAGTACCTCAACAGATAAGGAAATATTTAACAAATAAAGTGGTCCGGCCGCAGAGCAATGCTCTCTGGCCACACCAACTCCATATTTAGAAAGTGTGATACATTTTCAAGAAATTTATATCGCAGTAAAACCTACCTAAATAGTACCTTCCACACGACAAGTTTCGTAAAATAAAACTCATTGGCTTAGAAGTTACAAGCCGTAGTTTGTGGTCCGGCTGGGAAGCATTCTCTGCAGCAGGTCAATATCGTAACTGTGATACATTTTCAAGAAAGTGATATCCCAATAAAAGCTACCTAAATAGTACCTTCCACACGACAAGTTTCGTAAAATAAAACTCATTGGCTGAGGGTGGGTACTCACTTAGGTTCGCGAACCTCCACGCTCCGCGAACATGCACCGAAAAAATCGTTTATCCTCTGCTGGAACAGGGCGCCCAGGTGTGTACGTAAGCGAACACGTATGCGAACTTGGTTCGCACAGGTACACACTGTAGCCAAAGTAAAAATATTTGTTTTTGCTATGGATCACTGTTCGAGGTTCGCGGAGCGCGGAGGTTCGCGAACCTAAGTGGGTACCCACCCTTAGAAAATACAAGCCGTAGTTCGTGGTCCGGCTGGGAAGCATTCTCTGCAGCAGATCAATATCTAAGTGTGATACATTTTCAAGAAAGTGATATCCTAATAAAAGCTACCTAAATAGTACCTTCCACACGACAAGTTTCGTAAAATAAAACTCATTGGCTTAGAAGTTACTAGCCATAATTTGTGGTCCGGCTGGAGAGCATTCTCTGCAGCAGGTCAATATCTAAGTGTGATACATTTTCAAGAAAGTGATATCCCAATAAAAGCTACCTTAATAGTACCTTCCACACGACAAGTTTCGTAAAATAAAACTCATTGGCTTAGAAGATACAAGCCCTAGTTTGTGCTCAGGCTAGAGAATATTGCTCTTTTATTATTTCATCAAACTAGGGCTTGTATCTTCTAAGCCAATGAGTTTTATTTTACGAAACTTGTCGTGTGGAAGGTACTATTTAGGTAGCTTTTATTGGGATATCACTTTCTTGAAAATGTATCATACTTAGATATTGACCTGCTGCAGAGAATGCTCACCAGCCGGACCACAAATTATGGCTAGTAACTTCTAAGCCAATGAGTTTTATTTTACGAAACTTGTCGTGTGGAAGGTACTATTTAGGTAGCTTTTATTGGGATATCACTTTCTTGAAAATGTATCACACTTTGATATTGACCTGCTGCAGAGAATGCTTCCCAGCCGGACCACGAACTACGGCTTGTATCTTCTAAGCCAATGAGTTTTATTTTACGAAACTTGTCGTGTGGAAGGTACTATTTAGGTAGCTTTTATTGGGATATCACTTTCTTGAAAATGTATCACACTTACGATATTGACCTGCTGCAGAGAATGCTTCCCAGCCGGACCACAAACTACGGCTTGTAACTTCTAAGCCAATGAGTTTTATTTTACGAAACTTGTCGTGTGGAAGGTACTATTTAGGTAGGTTTTACTGCGATATAAATTTCTTGAAAATGTATCACACTTTTTAAAACTTGAGTTGGTGCGGCCAGAGAGCATTGCTCTGCGGCCGGACCACTTTACTTGTTAAATATTTCCTTATCTGTTGAGGTACTATTAATTATGATATATTCCTGTGAAGGTAGACTTCAGGTAGCAACTATGTGGAACTAAACCATCTGAGTACTAAAATGTGGTCCGGCCACTGAGGAACACGCAATGGCTGCACTAAGATATAATTGTAATTGTCTAGATTTAATAACTTCACATCAACAATTTCACTTATTAATGTTGTATTCAATACACCTTATTGAAACTATTTCTCACTTCCGATACTTGCGACGAACAAAAGGCACCTAATTTGTTATCGTGAATTTTGACACTGTTCTCCCGTGAAATCTTATGTCAAATTCGAAACTTTGATCGTGTTACGCGCGTTCGGAGTAAGCTCCGATACGAGAAACGTCATTGATTGTTCGGTCGGACCGAACTTTGGAACGAATGTATTTCGGAGTAGGAAATGGCCCAATTGATCGGCCGAAACTTTGACAATTGACGTTCGGAGTAGACCTCATACGAAACTCGGCTGCAAAAATACTCACGATTATTCACTCGACAGGGTCTGTGAGACGTATGGTAGGTGGTTAAGGGTTAATTAAACGCGTTATTTTTCCCGATAATAGTTATTTGCTAAGGGTGCTTACATAAAGAATCAGCGTTAAGAGGCATATTACGTTTCGACTGTGATTTTTGCGTAAAATGGCCAATTTTGGGGTTCTCGATCTCAAAAACAACAATACATTAACAGTTTTGACTTATTGAATAGTGTAGAATAGCTATTGGAATAGATCATAGTGGCCTCGCTTTTTTGAAAATTTGCTTAACTTCATAATTAAACCCGAAATTGCAGTTAAAGATTTTCATAAAATGCGCGAAGGCACTTTTTTGGGGTCATGGATTGAACTACTGTGCTAAACAAATGAAATAAAAAAAATTGAATATTATCTCTTATATAGTCGAATAGATCATAGCGGCCTCGGAATTTTGAAATTATGTATGGAATATGTGAAAAAAATCCCAATCAAAAACCATAAAACTACTAAAAACGCTCAGAATTAACTGTGAATTTCTCCTAGATACATAATTATTATTACGTAAAATTTATATTAAAATAATTTTTACTTCAAAAGAAAATCAAATTTCATATTTTTATTTGTTGTTTGTACTTGTTTTTCTTTCTGTGTATGTTCAAAGTTGACTTTAAGAAATCGTTCACCAACTTTAATTTTCCTTTCTAACCCTTTAACTTTCCAGTGTATCGTCATATTACTTTTTGTCGCGAACACATATAAATGTATTTAGTAGACCCAAAGGTTTCTCTAGGTTGTAGCGCTAAAATCCGTCAAAATCGAAATTTCGACAAAATAATGTGATAGGGCCCTTAAAGCACAGAATGCATAATGGTACCTACAGTTAAAGTAACAATGGGTCTACCGCACAAGTGTCGTCGGCATCACTATCGACTTCATCACTATCGGATCACTTTCTGCTCGACGCAGTAGTACCTACGCGTGGTGCAAAGGCACGCTCACCGCCAGGTCGGTGCGCCCAACTCATATGGCACAGTCGCATAATGATTGATGGTTGCATTAACAAAACCTACCCACCTTATACTCTGATATAGTAACGGTGCTACCGTCCCTCTGGTTGATCACTGCCATCGGCTCGGCGCAGTAGTAAGCGTGGTGCCAGGGCGCGCTCACCGCCAGGTCGGTGCGCCCGACTTAGATCACACAGTCGCATAATACACACATCAACTTTGTCTAGGGATACAGATGTTATTTTCATACAAACGAGGTAACTTTGAAGCCTTGGTTTCCTGCCAGGGATGTACTGTGCTGTGATGTGATGACGGCAATCTAGGGAGTGAATGAAGGAGATTCAGATCGCTATACACACCCAACTGATCTGACCAGCATTCTTAAAATGTAAAGGACATGTTTAAAAAAAACCGCGAAAATAGCATGAAAATGTATGGAAATCCTCAAACTGAGAACTCTGACCCATTAATCTTTTAGAACGCTGATCAGATCAGTTGGGTGTGTATAACGATCTGAACCTCCTCCATTCACTTCCTGAATGGCCATTATCAGATCACAGCACGTTACATCCCTGGCGGAAAACCAAGGCTTCAAAGTTACCTCGTTTGTATGAAAATAACACCTGTATTTGTATCCCTAGACAAAGTTTATGTGTATAATTGAAGGTTGCATTAACAAAACCTACACACCTTATACTCTGTTATAGTAACGGTGCTGCTGTCTCTCTGGTTAGTCACCTCCATCGGCTCGGCGCAGTAGTACGCGTGGTGCAAAGGCACGCTCACCGCCAGGTCGGTCGGTGCGCCCGACTCAGATGGCACAGTCACAAAATGATTGATGGTTGCATTAACAAAACCTACACACCTTATACTCTGTTATAGTAACGGTGCTGCCGTCTCTCTGGTTAATCACTTCCATCGGCTCGGCGCAGTAGTAAGCGTAGTGCCAGGGCGCTCTCACGGCCAGGTCGGTGCGCCCCACTTCCTCGCCACCCTCAAACAGCATCACGGTTTCTGAAAGTTGATTCGGAAATTTGATAAGTTACTCAAGCAAGTCTGAGCCCTTAGGCTGGCCACAGACCTACCGGTTTCATGTTTTTGCTTTGCTGTTCTACTAGAACAGGGCTACGTTCCGAGGTTCAGAATGCGGTTGTTTTTCTTGTTTTAACTTTAGAAGTCAAATTAAACAAATTAGCAAGGACCGGAACCGCTTACCCTTAAAGGGGATTTTTGATTAGGTATTTCATAGACTTGTTTTCAAAAACCCTATCGATTCGGTAAGCATATCGTCGACTTACGCCAACGAAAGACTAACCATTAATACAGTTGGTTTGGGTAAGCACTTACCGAATCCAAAAAACCCTATCGGGGAAACCCTATCATTTGGGAAGCCCGATCATTTGGAAAGCCTTTTAAAATGCCTTTCCTAACAATTAGGCTTAATAAAAAACACTATCGTAGGGAAACGCTATCATTTGGGAAGTCTTTTAATACGCTTTCCCTAATAACTAGTTTAACAAAATAAACACTATCGATAGGGAAACCCTATCGATACGGAAACCATATCAATACGGAAACCCTATCGATACGGAAACCCTATCGATACGGAAACCCTATCAATACGGAGAGACCCTATCGATAGGGAAACGCTATCGATAGGGAAACCCTTTCGATATGGAAACCCTATCCGCTAAAAACGCTTTTCGCAACAATTGGCAATGAAATAAACACTATCGATAGGGAAATCCTATCGATAGGGAAACCCTATCGATACGGAAATCCTATTGATAGGGAAGCCCTATCATTTGGGAAGCTTTTTAATACGCTGTCCCTTACAATTGGCTTAATGAATTAAACACTATCAATAGAGAAACCCTATTGATACGGAAACCCTATCATTTGGGAAGCCTTTTAATACGGTTTCCCTAACGGCCTAAAAGGCTTAATTAAATAAACACTTTCGATAGGGAAACCCTATCATTTGGGAAGCATTCTAATTTATTTATTATTATTATTTATTTAATGGAAGTTCAACAGCTATGGTTACTATTGGTTACAGAATACTTAAAAAATAATAGCGACAGGAATATCGTTACTAATACCGTTTACCGTACGATTACCGTTACTAATACTGTTTCCTTAACAATGGGCTTAATCAAATAAATACTATCGTATCGATAGGGAAACCCTATCATTTGGGAAGCCATATCATTTGGGGAGCCTTTTAATATGGTTTCCCTAACAATAGGATTACTCAAATAAAGGGGTTTTCCGGTCCCTGGTCATTAGTACCTAATACAAAGTCAATACAAAATCTTCGTTTTCCATTTAGAATTTAAAGTTTTTTTATACACTAAATCAAATAAAATCGTTTTTTTGAGGAGCAACCATGAACTTTTTGAAACTTGACACAAAAACATCAAAATACAAAATAATGCCAAATGACATTGTCGATTATGTCGGCCGAGTTCAGCCGATGAAAACAAATGAATGTCGCCTAGATATGCGCCGTAGTCGGACGATGTCCGATGATACGCGCTCTCAATATTTTGCATACGTTTGATTTGATCGGCCGAGTTGGGCCGATGACGTACGAGCATAATTCGGGCGATAACTGCTTAGGTGTACGCGAGCCGTTACTCGATCAAGACAGGCTAGATATCGCACGCTTGAAATTGTGTAGTCTAATTGTCCCATATGCTCAGCTGAAGTGGCAGTGGGCGGGACACATAGCGAGATGAACCGATGGCCGTTGGGGCGGAAAGGTTTTTGAATGGCGATCGCGCACCGGACCAGCGGTGGGAAGATAAAATGGATGATGATGAAGTACCTATACCTACCGAGTGTCCATTCCGATTCGCTAAATCTGAAGTTGAACTTCAGGTCGAAGTCGCTGTACGCCATCTTGGTGAATAAGGCGTGGTCGGTCCAGGTCTCCTCCGCCAGTATCGGCATCTGGTTGAACATGGCTCGCCGTGTGGGCGTCGCTGCGTATACGCCTGCCAAATGTTCGGTAGCAATGTTTTAATTAACATAACTGTAGTGTACTCCCTGTAACAGGCGGCACACTGGCTCGTTCTTACGCCAGCGGTGCAGGTAGGATCACACAAACACAATCTGCTCTTGCCCATGGCTCGCACGTGACTGGCCACCCTACCGCCCGCGCAACCGAGACAGTGTGTGACATCTGTCAATGACATTGACAGTACGCTGTGCATACACTACATCCCTTCCTTATTAAAAACTTCAATAATCGTTTCAAGGTACAAATCACGATTACCTATATTATTAAAATGCCCATCATCGCACTTCTCGAATCTCAACACAATACATCCTGATGAATGGAGTATACAATCACCCAATTTATTACAATGCCTTGGTGATCATCCGACCTTGTCGACATCTACATCATCACCATTATTTTTCTTCCTTTTCCTTCTTGTTTGAGTTACTCCTACTTCCCCTTCTCTTTTGACACAATTTTTTGCGTTTGCCACCGCTTATATATCCGCTTGAAATTTTTAAGCAGCTCAAGTTTAAAAAGTAATTTCGCTATCTTTTCGTGCATCTTTACATTTTATTATTATTATAGAATGATTTTCTTTTCCAATTAAAGGTGAAACCTTGTACCAAATTTTCAATTTAATAGATGCTTTATAGCTTTATATCAGAATTACCAAATTTTCTCTATTTAATAAAGGTAATTGGCAAACAAACATTTCCAACTTAATGAAACTTTGTACCAAAACTAACAAATTTTCCCAATTTTATGGAAGTAATTGGCAACCAAACATTCCAATTTAATAGATGGTACTTACCTTTGTACCAAAACTACAAATTTTTCCAATTTTATCATTTATTTACTCAAGAGATAGTCGAATAGTAGGAGCACACTATTCTCTTCCTTATATTTTGTTTATTTAGTTAAGAAATAGTACAACTATGACATACTATGATACATCTAAAATATAACCTCAACACAACTTTGGTATAATGCCAACCTTTTTGCCAAAGTTTAGTTAGCTATTTAGCCAGTAGTTCGAATGCCTTTTACTTATGTTACAAAATATTATTATTATAGTTTAATAAGATTTACAGAAGTATACATCAGGGATCAATAAATCTTTCGACAAAATCACAATATTAAAACGTTAAGGCAAAACCTCTGGGGTCGACATAAATAAAATAATTTGGACATCATTGTGTTAGTTACATCATACTTAAGAGTTTTTAACCCTATCTAGTAATCTACTTGTTATGTAGTTCATGCACTAGAAACTTTCAGCAGTTATTCTGTTTGTACAGACATTGAACTTTACGAAATAGCCGTATTTACTATTCACGAATGTTTATTAATAATGGATATAAGCTTAAAATATTTGTGCGATCTAAAACCAAAACACTAGTTTCACTCAGCGCCATCCAGCCCCAAACCAAGCAAAGCCCGTAATATTGGTGCTAGATAACTGATATACTACATAGTAACACCCAGACCCGGCACAGAAATTAAAATTCATCATTTCAATTTCTGCCCGGCTGGGAATCGAACCCGGAACCTCTTGCATAGTAGGTGGCATATGTTGACCACTGCCCCACTCAGGTCGTCAACTATGTAGGTACGATTTACAATTCAAAGAAGACTCATACTGCCTTTTGTCACAATGACGCATGGTTCACAAATTCATGTAGGCCTATACTGCCAGACACAGACACACACATTAACTGACGTATGGTTCACAATTTCATGTAGGCCCATACTGCCAGACACCTTTACATATGGTTCACGATTTCACGTAGGCCCATACTGCCAGAAACACATATTCACGTATGGTTTACAATTTCATGAAGGCCCATACGGCCTGACACACATTTACGTATGGTTTACAATTTCATGAAGGCCCATACGGCCTGAAACACTCATTTACGTATGGTTTACAATTTCATGAAGGCCCATACGGCCTGACACACATTTACGTATGGTTTACAATTTCATGAAGGCCCATACGGCCTGAAACACTCATTTACGTATGGTTTACAATTTCATGAAGGCCCATACGGCCTGACACACATTTACGTATGGTTTACAATTTCATGAAGGCCCATACGGCCTGACACACACTTACGTATGGTTTACAATTTCATGAAGGCCCATACTGCCTGTCACACACTTACGTATGGTTTACAATTTCATGAAGGCCCATACTGCCTGTCACACTCATTTACGTATGGTTTACAATTTCATGAAGGCCCATACGGCCTGACACACACTTACGTATGGTTTACAATTTCATGAAGGCCCATACTGCCTGTCAACCTTACACGCACGGTTTACAATTTCATGAAGGCCCGTACTGCCTGTCAACCTTACACGCACGGTTTACAATTTCATGAAGGCCCGTACTGCCTGAATTAGACGACATAACTAAATGTTTCCTATTTATTTTATCATAAGGATTATATGATTATATCATTTTAATATTGTTAGTTTTCATTTATGTACTTCAAGCAATAAATATTTAGTTATTATTTAGCATATTTTTTCGTTCAGTTGTCAATAAACTCTGGTAATAAACAAATATATTATATATTAATTACTTACCAATAAATACTGCTCAGATAAAGTTTCTAGTTTTATTACTTTTAACTAAGATAGGAGGAGATCATTTATTGACCAGCAAAATGATAAACTTCACAACTGTTTTCATCACATTTACCTAATCATAAGGTAATTATGAATAATTGCCAATTATTACTGATTATGATTTTTTTCAAAATTATTAATAGAGGTCAATGCCTCATCCCAAACAAAGAAATGGCCCGTCGTAACGTAAGGCGATTAGCGGGGCTACTCAAAATGTCTCTCCTGCAAAGCGCCAGATGGCGCCGCCACCGCCGCAGCACGCCCAGCAATTATAGTACAACTTTACCAAACTTTCAAACGTCAAAATCTTTGAAACGCAAAAGCAAAACAATCTTACTAGTTCAAATTATTGGCGATAGGTGCTACTCAATTTTTTATTGAAATTTGTTAAAAACCCTTAATCTACTATTTCACTCCAATTTTGCATTTGGTAACTTTATTAAAGAAACAATTTAAAAGTTTCCCGCCTTTTTTTCTGTACCTATTTGAATATTACAAAACATCAAAACAAACCAAGCAGACACCACCATCCAGTGAGGCAAATCCAAATAATGTTGGAAAGCCACATCTAATGTTCCTAGTGGACCCCATGATTTTATGAATCTTTATCTCTTATTTAATTATAACTATGACGCAGAACTACCTTGGTCCTTGATTAAGTTGGTATTTCCATAGGTGTCCTTCAAACACCTTCCTCTGCTTTGTAGCAAAAGCAAATTGCAATAATTGTATTACAATTTATTTAATAATATTTTTTTACCAGAGATCCATAAAACACTCCCAATTATGTAAATCCCCTTTAAGTAAAATGACAATTGCCCTTCCCCAAGCATTAAGTAAGACATAATGTCTTTATGGCAAAATATTTAATTAATCAATTTATTGATCTTGATCTGTAATATGTAATATCATTTTAGGTCGATCAATTTAATGATCAGAACATTACCTGCTTAAATCTGTCAACTCCATGATCTTTTGGTGTTCTTAATGTGAACATAATGTTCTAATATAAATAAAATCTGACTTTGTTACTAACTTTACTATTGTGACTCAATAACTTCTATAAAGATCTGATCAGACAGATTGTTCTGAGCTACTTAAACCAGTTATTTAATGATTAAAGCTTTGTTTGCTTAATGAATTCATTTAACAAACATAAACATTGTTTGCACAAACAAAACATTTAATAACCAGAACTCTGCATATCAATCAATTTAATGATTAGATCCATGTCTGTAGCATTTTATTTTGCACCGACTGTTGTACCTATGTTACAAAACTACCTAACCTAATAGTTAGATGTAAATGAACCAAGATCACAAACAAGTGAAAAGAGCAAAGTAAACTTCCTTAATTAAATAATGTATTCTTGTACCACCCAATGAATATTATTATTATCTTGTTTGTATTGTTCAAAACTGTATAATTTGTTTGAAATTTTACATTAGAACTCATATTATTTCACCATATAATATGATCAAACTTTGTTGCAAATTATAGTACTTATTCACAATGTGTGGATATAGATTATTGTGTATAATGTCGACACAGAGACGACACAAAGTTACAGAAATTTAGTTTTTCGTAATCCTGTTACTGAACTGTTTTATAACCTTTAATTTAAACTCCACTGATTCGCAATGTATCGTATCGGTTATGTTACGAAACGGCTACGACTTTTTACAAATGGGCGGTTACTTAGGAATAACGTTTTCTTCTCAACTCAACACGATACTATTCACTTTTTTTTTTAGAATAATTTATTCCTGACCTTTTATCTCGTCGCCATTGTAGTGTACTCCCTGTAACAGGCGGCACACTGGCTCGTTCTTACGCCAGCGGTGCAGGTAGGATCACACAAACACAATCTGCTCTTGCCCATGGCTCGCACGTGACTGGCCACCCTACCGCCCGCGCAACCGAGACAGTGTGTGACATCTGTCAATGACATTGACAGTACGCTGTGCATACACTACAATAACGCTTGCCTGCCTAGGGGCCATCCATAAATTACGTCACACATCAAGGGGGAGGGAGGGGGTCAACGAAATGTGACAAGGGGGTGGGAGGCGGTCTTAAACTTCGTGACATCACATTTCAAAATCGTTTAAATTAAAATAAAACAAATTTCGGAACTGCTGTTTTAATTTAATACTTATTTCTAAATGTAAAATTGTAAAATATGTGACGTCACACTAGGGAGGGGGAGGCTCACAAATGTGACCAGCTGTGACAAGGACGAGGAGGTCAATAATCATGAAATTCGTTTGACGTAATTTATGGATGGCCCCTAGCATGACCATCAAAACCAATGGCGTAGCCAGGAAGATACTTTCTTCAGAAAAATACGCCATGAAGATAGGTAGTTTGTGCAATATCAGTTTTCCGATTTCTGTTGATTCCAATAGTGAAAATGAGTAAATATAAGTATAAGTTGTTTATTTAAGTTACGTTCCTAATTTCTTGATAGGGGCCGTTCAAGTATTAGAGTATTACGTAAGCAGTAAGCACTAGGAAGGGGTGGGGGGGTCTTTGTTTTGCTTATTTTGGATGACATGGGGGGTAGGGGAGTCTCGATGATGATTACGTAATCGGTAGTTATTTACTTTTTTACTCAATTGGCAAACCCCTCATTGTCTATGCTTCAAAACGAAACGCATTTTCGGGGATTTCCGCAAATAATGCATATTATATACGTTTAGCCACTCGCTTTAGAACCGACTAGGGGAATTACCGCGCGCTATTCACTTGTCTAAATTTAAAAAAAAACATTTATAATTGAAAAATGTTTACGTAAGCATGGGGGGAGGGGTTAAGAGCTTTGCTTACTTTTTCTGACAAGGGGGATGGGGGGGGGGGGGTAAATAATTGTAATAAATCTGCTTACGTAATATTTGAACGGCCCCATACAAACATTTTGTATTTTTATTATTCATTTATTTTATGGAATATTACTTTGTTTTTTTTTTGTTAGAAACATAGAAATGAGGTAGTTTTAAAATATTTAAAATAAAACTAAGGGCTGATTTAAGCTGACCTCTTTTCACATAGTAAATCTTCTTAAACAAGGGTCAACTTATACTGGATCTTGTTTTCTAGCGTTAAAAATAGCAAAAATAAATTCAATTATTATTTATTATTTATGCTATATTTTGACAAATCATGTGTAGATACAATTCTTGGAGCTACTTAATAGTTCCAAATAATATTGTCCAGCTAGATAAAACCTAAAAACTAACAGGTTTGAAGGGTGGCTTGTGAAATCCAACAATACGGGACGTGATCTCTATAATAATCTAGGATTTTCTTTGTTTAATTTTACATCTAGAAATAAAAATAAATAAATAAAAATAAATAAAAAATACTACCTATTTAATTAAAATAGCAGTTCCAAAATTTGTTTTATTTGTTTTATGGGGTTGGCAAAGCAAAGCTAATTGCAGATACCGCTGCGTACGCTTGTTCCTAAGACAGTAGACGTTCAGAACAAAATGTATGGGAAAATAGGTATTTATTTTGTGGTATTTTTTTACCGAAAAAGACCCATTGACCCAAAATGGATATAAAAAACTATTCTACAATGCAAATGCCGGAATTCAAAGCCAAATTAAGACGTTTTTATTCTTACAGAATTTATAATTTTTTTCTATATCCAGGATTTTCGGAAATTTAATCATTTTAAAGCTAAAAACACAATTTGTTAATGTAAAAGTCCTTTGTTTTGATAGCTCTCGTGGAACAAGCGTACGCAGCGCCATTTTGACAGTTGCCTTCCCCATTTAAATGATTTTGCGATGTGACGTCACGAAATTTAGAACTCCCACCCCCTTGTCACACTTCGTCGACCCCCTCCCTCCCCCTTAACGTGTGACGTAATTTATGGATGGCCCCAAATGGTACTTGTCGAAGGCCGAAAATAGTGTAGGTACTTTACCCGGAATCCTCAACCACTGAGGATCTGGCTATCTTTCCCCTAAAATTATCTAATAGTTTGGTCAAAAGATTAGACTCGGTTGGAAATGGAACTATGCTCCTAATTTTAAGGTTCAGTTTCCAATAACTTAAGCTCTAACTAAAAGTTAATTTAACAGGAGAAGTGGTGCCGCCATTCCAATCTCATCTTACGTTGACCAGACTCTAACAGCCAACAATGATCTTCTTCTTATCGAATGAGGAACCTCTGATGTTAGAGTTTACCAAGCCGCCTGTAAGGCCACTAACTTGGCTTAACGACTGTTATCAGATGACAACAGCCGGGACCGACGGTTTAACGTACCCTCCGAAGCACGGAAGCGCTCAGTTGTAATGCCACTTTAACGACACCTGTGGCCCTACCATGAGTTAATGCAAACTGTTTACGTTACAGTAAACTATCGTTTTCTCTCTTTCACTCGTATTGACTGTGAGCAGTATATCCGACAGTTTACTGTAACGTAAACAGTTTGCATCAACTCATGGTAGGGCCACTGACCGGATCGAGCGTTGCTTAACAAACGTGATCGAGTACGTTCAGTCTGTCAAGTTCCGCCATGAGCGCTTCAACACACTCGGATGGCACATACTGCCATAGTTTTGCAGGGATGACTTGTTTTATTTGTGTGACGCGATTAGCTACATATCTCTCCCATCTAGATGTTTCACCTTGTAACCACGCCAGTACAACTTGTGAGTCACTCCATGCTCTAATAGAGATGTTGTATCCAGGAAGCGAGTTTGTGATTTTTTCCATGAGTTTGGCCAAAAGTAATGAACCACACAATTCGAGACGCGGTAAACTGGCTTTCTGCGATAAGGGGGCAACCCTAGTCTTCGCAGTGAGTAGCTTTATAGTCGGTGTTCCCTGTTCACTGATAACGCAGCTGTATACGACACAAGAATAAGCCTTTTCGCTTGCGTCACAGAATCCGAGTAATTGTATATCATGGCGCGTGCCGCCGATCCACCTGTCGAGTTTCATGTTTCTTATTATCAGTAGTTCCAGTTTTAAATTATTCCATTCATTTTGTATTTCTGTTGGTAATTTTTCATCCCAGCCGATGTTATTATTAATCCAAACTTTCTGGAAAAGTAGTTTAGCTGCCACTGTTATTGGCGATAACCATCCCAAAGGGTCGTAGAGTCTTGATATTTCAGAGAGTAGCTGTCGCTTAGTTAGCGTTTGTTTATTAGTTGTTTCCAAGTTCCAGTTAAATAAAAATGAGTCTGTTTTCGGATTCCAACCAAGTCCGAGCGTTTTTGTTGATTCTTCATTTTTGAAGTCGAACACATTCTGTGTCGAAACTTGATTTTCTTCCAGGTTTGCCAGTAAAGCAGAATCGTTAGATAACCATTTTCGTAGGTTCATTCCAGCGCCTCTCAACAGGGTAAGTAGGTCTTGTTGTAGTTTTAAGGCACCGGGGAGCGTGTTATGCCCGTACAGGACGTCATCGACGAAGAAGTTGTTTCTCAAGGCCTCTGCAGCTTCAGGATATAGGTGACCATCATCATTAGCTAGCTGCTTCAGCGTTCTCAGTGCCAGCCAAGGAGCACTTTTCATTCCATAAGTCAGGGTGCCGAGTTCAAATTCTCCGAGATGCTGGTCGGGTGAGTCACGCCAGATGATCTTTTGTAAGGGTTGTTGTTCATCAGCTAGCCAGATGCAGCGATACATTTTCTCCACGTCAGCAGTGAAGGCGTATTTGAAAGTTCGCCACATCAAAATAAGCGCTATTATCTCTTTTTGTAGGTTAGGCCCTTTTTCTTGTAAGCTGTTTAGGCTAAAACCGCTTGTAGTTTTTTGGGATGCGTTGAACACCGTTCTCAGTTTGGTGGTAGTTGAACTCTCTTTCAGGACTGCATGATGGGGAAGAAAACACTGTGTTCCCGAAGTTTTCAATGAAGTGGCTGGTTTCATGTGATTTAGGATGATGTATTCCCTTATGAAGTCCTTGTACATAATCTTGAGTTTTTCATTGCGTTCTAGTCTTTTTTCAAGTTGTAAAAATTGAGACACAGCTATCGATCTCGATTTTCCAAGTTTTTTCTCAAAGTCGGCAATAAATGGCATCTTTACGATATATTTTCCGTCCGACGCTCTTTGAACGGTTTGGGAGTAAAATATTTCGCATTGATCGTTTGTAGATACATCGTTGTTTCCAGGGTTGATATCTTCATTTTCCCAAAACTTAGTTAGCTCGTTCAAATCGATCAAAGTCACGTGACAGTTGTATGTTTTCAGTTTGCCACATAAGATCCACCCAAGCTTTGTTTGTTGCGCAATAGGTGATTGAAGTTGAGTGCCCTTCAGGACTCCATCCAAAATGACTTCTGAGTATATGTCTGCTCCCAATAATAGATCTACTGGGTTAGCGATGTTATACTGTGGGTCAGCAAGTTTCAAGTTTCCAAGATGTGACCAGTCGCCTTTCTTGAAAGTAGCGTTAGGTAAGTTATTAGTCAATTTCTTCATTATTAAGGCTTGAAAGTTAAGGGTGTAGTCTGAATGTATTGACTTGCAGGTAAGTTGCAGCTGTCCCTTGCAGTTTCCAGAGACAGATCCCACTCCAGTTACCGTAGCATTAAGGTTTTGCCTAGGTAATCTTAGTAGTTGAGCGGCGTTCTGTGAGATCAAGTTAACTTGCGATCCTTGATCTAACAAAGCTCGAAGCGTGATGTTGGTCCCGTCTGCAGACAAGACATTGAGCTGTACAGTCGGCAGCAAAACTTCCATTGCAAAAAAATAGGCAATCCAATGTTGCTCGGAAACTGAATCTCAGTATTTGATTCCATCCATCCGTCCGACGAGTATTCCAACGGTTTCTAGAGACTGTTGGCTATGTCCGAAGGGGAAGTATATATAACAAAACTAGGATTAAATTTACTTTGAAGAAATATTTTAAAATGTGCGATTTTTCTGACGCCGAGTGAATTATCTATTCTGTGTCTGTACTAAGGAAGCGGAATGCTTGGTCCATAGATGGTAAAAATGGTGGGGACTACGTTGAATGAAACGCCAATGGCCAATAACTAGTTTATTGTCGTGTCTAGATACTCTTGGCGAGGCTCTGCGCTTTGGCCACCACGTCCTCGATGGTGCCCACCATGTAAAACGCTGCTTCGGGGATGTGGTCCAACTCGCCACCCAGGATCTAAAGCAAACAAAGATTAAGGGTGTATAGACGCGCATCACGTTCCATTTTTAAATTTTCAATACAAATGATCAAAACTGCGCGAGCCGTAATGAGGGCGAACTTTGAAAATTCCTATTAAATAGATATAAGTATATACAAAACACGCAATTCATTAGACAAATACCTCATTATTCTTAAGAAAAATTAAAAATTACTTTAGAATCTGTAAATACCAGTAAAAAAAAATGTCAAAGCGTACCGATTTGAGCATTTTTTAATATTTTATTTCTCTGTAATTAAAAACATTTTTTCAAATTTTCTCTCTATAGAGACCTCCTTGACAATACAAACAATAAATGTAAAAATTAAATATGAGTCGTATTCTTATTTGTTACAGCTGAAACGTGTGTGAAAAATAACTCTGACAAGCAAATTTGAAACTCCACTTGAACAGATTGTCTTCGTTTTAAATGGCGAATGTGGTCGCTGGCGTGGGGTCTGTTAGGTCGTCTGCTGGTACATATGTCGTGGGCCAGTGTAGTGATGTCGCGAGACTACAACGTGGGCATGTCTAAGTGGGCGATCGTCTGCTGGTACGTATACTGCCTGTGGAAAAATTAAATGGAATGCGTAATACACGCCTAATGCTGAAATCACCTTGTATCATTTTGGCTCGGTGTATCACCATATCTTTAGCATACATCGCTAGTTTGGTTTGGCAGGCGTTGGAGTATTACTGTATCAAAGAGACGATGTATGATATAGAAACGGTGATCTAAAAATCTGATACAAGTCTGGACAAAGCTTAAAGCTACGTATCTATTTGAGCAGCATCAGGCCATGCAGCCTGATCTTGAGGTAGATTGAGGCTGCCCAGCTTGAGGCAGAGGGTCGAGTCGAGGCACGTTGCGGATCGAAGTGAGGCGCCGCAATCCGCCAGTTAAGATAAGAGCAAAAATTCCCGACTCCATTTAACGCACGGCGCGGACTGAGGTGCCCTTGTGCGCGTGCAAAAACCGACAAAATCTGTCTCGGTCCGCGGCGGCGAAATTTGGCGAGTCGTTCCTCAGGTTGAGGCAGCGTCTCCATTTGAGCAGCCTCGGGTCGAGGTGGCCGCTTGATCCGAGGCTGCCTCTAGTGGCGCGGCCGCCTTATAATTAGGAAACGGCGCGACAACACCGTGGGATCGTGTTTTAAATGCAAATACAGAGCTAAAAGGAATTGAATTTATTTATTTTATCTAGATTCATGCTTTAAATCCTCTGTAAAGGGTTCTGAAACAGTTCATCATTACAATATCCCGAGCGAGAGCTACGCGAGCACGCGCGACGCGTTGCATTATGGAATTCAATACAACACATTATAACACTCTTTCAGACGAGGATGGGGAGGAAAGTCAAAGTCAAAGACAAAGTCAAAGTCAAAACCTTTATAGAGGATGCATATCAAGGGTGTAAATATATATCATGGGTGTTTTTAATCCACATGTATTAAAATATTGTTTGTTTTCCAAATAAAAATAAAAAAATTAGTGTGGATAAAGTCTTGTATGCAACTAACTGTACATAATTAGGTATTAAAACACTCATGTGGTACTATTATCACACTCTGCTTCGCCTCGTGTGATAAACCCACATTCGAGTTTTAATACCCCTCATTATAGTACAGTTGCATAAATAACTAATTTCATCGCCTCGTGATGGTACCTGCACGCTGGTGATGGAGCCGGCCTTGGTGGTGGTGATCCGCTCCTGCATGGTGCCCATGTCCGTGGCCAGCGTGGGCTGGTAGCCCACGGCGGACGGGATGCGGCCCAGCAACGCGGACACCTGCACCAAATACAATTCACACAATTGACAACATTTCAAAATTTTTAGGTACATGTTTTTATGGATATAATGAAAATTTATCGTTTTTTAGGCAACACGTATTTTTTCTTTTCCATTTATTTTCATACATTACTGAGATATTAATTAATAGAAAACGGTTTATTCTAAAAGGACGTAAGTACAAGATATAGGTTAAATATAAGCGATGTCTTTGCCTTGCCTCTCAAAACGTGAAATTAAAAAAAAAAACTGTCTATGATGTGTATTGTGATGTCCATAGAGATGTAGGCACGCTAGTATTTTATATCGATAATAATGGTATTTTTGTTTCGTGTTTTATAATAGTCATAGTAGTTCATAATACGTAAGACACATAATAACAACTATAATAACCCCAATAAGAACTATAGTAAATTATTGTAGTACCTTAAGGGGTATGAGTAATTTTCTAAGAAGAGGTGGGTCATTTTTCTTTCGATGTCGCTTTCTAAAAGCAGTTTCAACTAAAAGCCCCCATACAAAGACTGTCAAAAGTAATATCAAAGCGATGTTGTGATTGAGAGTGCGCTATACGCCCCCCTACTCAAATGGCCAACATTCTATTCGTTTAAACGCTACGCTTACTATTAAAACTTTAAAATAAGCAGTAAACTATAAAATTACGTGCCGTGAGCTTGACAACTCAATACAATACATCAAAGTTTATGATTTACATAAGTTTGCGACATGTGATTTAATCATCTATTGCTCATTTTTAAGCTTTAAAAGTAAGCGTAGCGTTCAAACGAATAGAAAGTTGGCTATTCGAGTAGAGGGATTGGTATCCCTAAGAACTTTCTCGAATGTCCATGCAGACAAGGAAATAAAAGAACAGGTAAAAAAATGACAGTGTTTATTACTTGAAGGCTTTTTTAACTCTTTCTAGTTGTCGCTGCAAACTAGTAATAATTGCTTCATGTCGACATCACGCAGGCTCATTACATGTTTGTGTTATGTTGGATAACGGCACCTAAAACAAAGAAATTGAGCTTGTAGTAGTAAGTATCTACATACAGAACATTATGCTGAAACTGATTTGAGTTAAATTAAATTAAATAACTAGATTATCATTTATTTAAAAGAAAGATGTGCCAGGCTAGCCAAGCCATGTGATGGTTCATACTTTTTGTTCCCATCAAATATAAAATACCTAAGAAAGTACATTAAAACATACTCGTATATCGATATTGAAATGCACATCCCTATGCAAAAAAATACACATCAACAACCTGTAATAAACAGATCGAATATTTGCAAAAATCGGCAAAGAACTGGACACAAACGACTATTTGCACAAATTATTAGTATATAATAGTTTCAGTCTATTTACATAACATAAAAAAATCAAAACTCACCGATTAAAATAATAATATCTATTGATTATTTTCTTATGTTCCTGTGTGTGATTTCCTGCCCTCAATCACACAAAACATAATGTCACACGTAACGCTTAAGTATTACAAACGATGCTACGACTTTCTTTTGATTATTCTTACAAGAATACTTTAAAATATCTAAATTTTACTGAGCATAGAATTACACTCGAAAAACATTCAGTCATTGTTATTGTTATGACATTTATGACAATTGATTTTTTTCAGTGTTGCCAGATCAGATTTTCGCACTACCCTAGGCTGGGTCTCAATTTACCCTAGATCACAGAATAGATATAATATATAGTATAAATAAATAATAAATTAATAAGTACTACCGTCATAAGAATAATACCGTACAGAAAGGACACTCTCCGCCCCACCTTACATGTACAGGGGAGAATAGGAGGTCTTACGCAAAACTTTTTGCAGATGGCGCCATTGTACTCTGTGGTAAACAAAAGTTTGTTGTGTTGTCAGTTTATTCTGTATCATATCAAAAATAGGAAATATTTTGCGAAAATAGGTATCTAGTATCTATGTTAGTACTTTACAAACTATTTGTGTTAGTTTGTTGATAAAGTTATGCTAATTATTAGTTTTTGTTAGTATAGTTTCAGACATGGATCCCGTCTGGGTATTGGCTCCGTGCACGCTTTTACCGCCACCTAGCGTTTTGCAACTTTGTTGGCTCTGACCTGACCGTTTTGACGTTTTGATATGTATAATGGCGGCATTGTTACAAATGTTAAAAAATACTATACATATTGTATTATTAATGTGAATTTCAAAATTACTATGATTTGGGTGGACAAAGTGTTGTGAAATCATTTTTGGTCATTTAAATTAAATATGGCAAGTAAGATCTATTCAAAAAGAGTGTTTTATTTTGGTTATATCAGGGTTTGTTTACTTCTTTTTTAGTTGTAGATTTTGTAAAACAAGAGGATAAAGCTACTTTAATAATTTTACTAAGTGATAATAAACATATATAAATATTCCTATATCGCTAGTAATAAATTAAATATCGTTTTCAAGCAGATTACAGAGCCTTCTTTATTTCTACTTTTTGCCACCATGAGCGCTGAGATCGATTATTATACCTTCGCACCCTCCCAATATGCCTCCTCCATTGCTTTCCACTTTTCTCTATCTTTTCTCTCTTTCAGCCAGCCCTTGTCTGCCACTGTGTCATGTCTCTTAGTGCCGGATATTTTTTTACCCTAAATCTAGGGTAAATTGCCTTAAGCTGGCACCACTGTTTTTTTTTAAATAGAAGGCAAAGAGACTCAACTCAAACTCCCTATAAGGTCTAGATTTTTGATTTTTTTAATTTACGTAAAAAATACTGATCTAAAAATTCTGAAAAAAATATATATGAGCTTAGAACACTAAAATCTCGAAATAGTTTTCTAATTTTAGTACTTTCTCAAAATGAAATGTTGTCAATTGAAATAAAACACTGTACCGTATTGCGACTTTTAGAAATTACTTCAGGACTAGGAAATAAAAGATACTCTTGCGTTGAAAACCATTCGGCGTCTATCCCAAGTAACAATGTTCTCCTGTAGTGCACAGTTTACAGGCTCACAGCACTGGTACCTCTCTCGTAGTGGTTCCAGGTTTTACTACCAAGCTTATAACAGGTTACACGGAGTTCATTTGAGTTTATAGTACACCTGTTCTTATAAGTTTACTTATAGTCGTGTATAGAACGAAATAATAGGCGCAGTAAAGGCTAAGATGGCCTATAGAAGTGTTGCGTAGGTGTAAATATACTTGAGAAAACTTGCTCCAGTAAGTAACACTTATAATCGCCTACAAGAAGTAATTATAAATCAGCTGTAAGTATCATACGCCAGTAATAGTAATTTATATAACTAAATGCACTTAGAATCATTTGCATTTGATACTTGACCTTATAGGGGTGTATAAGTCAACTTTATGTGCCAATGGGGAATGTCCGATAAAAATCAAATTGGCTGAATATTTTTTTATAGGTAGGAATAAGCTTCCTTAGTAATAGAAAAAAGTTGCAGAATTTTCGGCTCCGTAAAAAAAAAATGAAAGTCTCTTCGACTTCACAAATGTACGAAAGTAACAGCAGAATGGAATTTATACCTTTGCCATCACCTGCCACAAACACAACACGGTATTAAAAAAAAGAAATGTCAAAACTTTTTTTTCTTAATACTTGTTGTGGTTGTGGCAGGTGGTGGCAAAGGTATAATCTCCATTCTGCTGTTACTTTCATACATTTGTAAAGTCGAAGAGACTTTAATTTTTTTTTTTAATTTTACGCAACCGAAAATTCTGTAACTTTTTTCTACGGGTTTCATACGGGCACCATACGGGTTGTATACGGGCATCATACGGGTTTCATACGGGTTGTATACGGGCACCATACGGGTTGTATACGGGCACCATACGGGTTGTATACGGGCGCCATACGGGTTGTATACGGGCACCATACGCGTTTCATACGGGCACCATACGGGTTGTATACGGGCACCATACGCGTTTCATACGGGCACCATACGGGTTGTATACGGGCACCATACGGGTTGTATACGGGCACCATACGGGTTTCATACGGGTTGTATACGGGAACCATACGGGTTTCATACGGGTTGTATACGGGCACCATACGGGTTGTATACGGGCACCATATGGGTAGTATACGGGCACCATACGTGTTTCATACGGGCATCATACGGGTTGTATACGGGCACCATACGGGTTTCATACGTGCACCATACGGGTTTCATACGGGCACCATACGGGTTGTATACGGGCACCATACGGGTTGTATACGGGCACCATACGGGTTGTATACGGGCACCATACGGGTTTCATACGGGCACCATACGGGTTGTATACGGGCACCATACGGGTTTCATACGGGCACCATACGGGTTGTATACGGGCATCATACGGGTTTCATACGGGCATACGGGCGGGTTCGATCCGTTTCAGTGGGCATAGTAGGGCGTATCGTGTTGATCCTTCCTGATACGTTCCTAGCACGGTCATGGCATAGTGTAGTGGGTACCTTTATGCTATAATAAGCGGCCGCCCGCGGTTTCACCCATGTGGTTCCCGATCCCGTGGGAATATCGGGATAAAAAGTATTATATTTTTTAATCTAGACTATCTACTATCTGTGTTCCAAATTCCAACCAAATCCGTTCAGTAATTTTTACGTGATTGAGGAACAAATATCCAAACCCACAAACTTTCACATTTATAATATTATATTTTTTACATTTAATACATATACAATGTCATTTTGTATTCACCATCCAAATTTTGAGGATGTGTTCAGTCCATGAAACTGAACAACTTTTGCTAAGAAACACATGGTCATATATGTAAAATAAAAATCGACTTTCCATAGAAATCAAAGAGATCACGTGATGATAGATAGATAAAACGTTTTATTCACTACGACACACATTCATCAATACAAAATACAAAAATGTCTGAAAAAGAACGATAAAAAAATACATTTGTGATAAGTATGAGAGAATGTAGAAGTGGCACTCGCCATAGAAAAAATACTTAACTTGTATACAATTAAATTAAATTTGGTCTTAAAATAAAGCCACTATTTTCCTTTTTTCAAATTAAAAAACGCAGTGTTTATTTGACTTCTGATTTGGCATTGATCTGTCATTTGGTTACTTTTTATCCCGATCCCGTGGGAATATCGGGATAAAAAGTATCCTATTTTTTAATCTAGACTATCAAATCCGTTCAGTAATTTTTACGTGATTGAGGAACAAATATCCAAACCCACAAACTTTTACATTTATAATATTATATTTTTTACATTTAATACGTATACAATGCATAGACTTATTATATTACTAGCGTAAGGACCCGGTCAAAGTCACTATGAAATGACGCCAGTTGGTTGGCCCTAAAAATACAGTTTTAGGGCCAACGCATTTCAGTCATACGCGGGAGACTATGGCAGACAGATGGTGATTGACGTGACATAAAAATGCCGAATTGTGCATTTGAAGATTGCAAAAAACATGATGCAAAGGTTAAAAAGTTTCATGGAATATCGTATCATCGGTTAGTAGCTTTACATTATTTTTATTACATGTCTAACAATTTTAATAAATTATAAAAGATTTTACTATTACTAGTTATTGTTCGAGGCACTAGAGATGGGTCATCATGACTCAAATGAACTAATTCACTTGAGTCCATATAAGATCTTTAGTTCATTTAGTTCCATAGCTAATTAACTCCAAGAACGAGAGTAAACGGTAAGGATAGATTACGAACACTACGTACAGAAATGTCTCCTATGAAACATATTCGCTGCAAAAATATTTTTATTAAGTATCTATGTCGTAGAATAATTGTACAAATAGGATTTTTACAAAAATCCTAGTATGATTGTAAAAAACCGGATAATTAGAATCTAAGACAGATTTTCTGCAATCTTCCGAGTGATGTTTAGGGTTTTTACAAAAATCCAGCGTATCTTAGGTAAATCGCCAATGACCATCACTTTGCGCGCGCTGATTGGCTGACGTCAACGTTATGGACTGACGGATGCTCTGATTGGCTAAAGGCAACATTGCTGCGTTTATTGTGATTATTGTCAAATATTTCTCCAGCGTATTGTTCGAATTTTACGTTTTTTATTAAAAAAAGAAAACTGAGTGCTCAAATCAATCAAGAGACATTAATGTACGATGAGTTAAGTATAACCGAAAAATAACTTTTCTACACAGAGCTATGAAAGTTCTACAGCGCTCGTCAACATCTTTGTGCAATACCTTGTTAAAACTTTAATTAAAGAATTTCATTCGGCAAAATTACGAAATAACCCCAAAACCCACCAGCAATATGTTCTGACCAATCAGATTAAAGATGTTATAAATCGTCTCTTAGATTATCCAATCAGCATTCAAGTTTACAATTGTCCGAAACATACTGGGATTTTTACAAAGATCCAAAAAAATTCTCGGACGATTGCGAAAATCTATCTTAGATTACAATTATCCGGTTCTTTACAATCGACCTAGGATTTTTGTAAAGATCCGGCTTATACGACTATCCTACGACATCTACACTACATTACATTTCAATTCAAATAATTACAGATTGTCTAATGATCTAGTGTGTAAAGAAATATGGAGTCGCATTATTCCAAAATAGCCCTATTTCAAGCCTCCTAAAAACGCAAGAATATGCTCTGCTAATTTTTATGACACAGATGTCAAAAGCTGGACTACGGAAGCTGAAAGCAATGGCAACTTGTACTGCACTGTTGTATCTCTGACATATTAAACAGACTATATTTATATAATCAACTAGCGACCCGCCCTCGCTTCGCTTCAGTGTAATTTATCGATTTTATACATAAAGATTAATCAATAAAAAGCTTTTTATACATACCTTTAAAAAAACCTTAGGTAGGTAACCTATATTGATGCTTAAATTTTAAGAGAAATTTGTATGTAAATAATCAATTTTGACAATGTCATTATTTAGTTGGATAAGGATTGTGATACGAATGTCATCATCTTCCAATCAATAATTATTACTTTTATAAAAAAAAAATATACTGTGGGTTCGTTTCATTATTCCAATTTTCATAGGGATCTCTATTTTTTTAATAAAATACTGCTAATGTTACTCGCTGATAAAAGCTTTCAATATGTGAAAGCATTTTAAAATCTGATCAGTTTTAAGTTTATGCAATACAAACAATCAAAATAACAGACAAATCTTTCCTCTTTATATTAAATAATAAATCTCTTTATATTCAATAATTTATAGTTTATAATATTAGTTTAGTATAGCTGAGAAAAATCACAAAAACATCTAATTTGAAATAAACATGATTGAGATTTTGTTATGTTTACTTTTTGTTTATGGCCTTAATACCATCGAAAAACTGATATAATTACCAAAATAAAAATAATAAAAAAATAGTTAAAAGTTCTAGCGACCTAAAGATAAGTGATCTAGTTCTTAACTCCAATTGAACTAAATCGTTCACTTCAGTAATCTTTTTTGCACACCTCTAATACCGCAGTAGTTCGAGTAGGTTCTAAAAGATGTCGCTGGTTTTGCTGGTATGAAGGAATTATAAAGCAAAACATTCGGATGGGCGCATCCTTCCTTTTGAAATCAATGATACAATGTCATTTTGTATTCACCATCCAAATTTTGAGGATGTGTTCAGTCCATGAAACTGAACAACTTTCTCTAAGAAACACATGGTCATATATGTAAAATAAAAATCGACTTTCCATAGAAATCAAAGAGATCACGTGATGATAGATAGATAAAACGTTTTATTCACTACGACACACATTCATCAATACAAAATACAAAAATGTCTGAAAAAGAACGATAAAAAAATAGATTTGTGATAAGTATGAGAGAAAGAAAAAACAAAAAAAGATGACAAAAACAGTGAGAAGATGGAATGCACGTGTGTGCAGCAGCAAGGTTTAGGCTCGGTGTGTCACAGGCAAATGCCTGATAGCAAAACACCGATTTTCAGCCGTCACCTATAGATGAAACGCGGAAACCCGTAACTGCGCTGAGGTTAACGCACATTTAGGCGGGCCGCAGCGGGGCGGGCCGCATCGCAAAAATCCGCTCAAATCACTCCCATACATTTTATATGAGCTATCGCACACTATGCCGGGGCGGAGCGGGCCGCATAATCCGTCGCGCATTTTGTTGCGATGCGATGCGGCCCGCCCCGCCCCGCTGCGCCCCGACACAGTGTGCTATAGCAAGCGGATTTATCGATCGGGAGTGATCTGAAATTACCCCAAAACTTTTTTGTCGTATAAAAGATTGAGAAAAAGATATCTATATCTTTTTCTCTATCTTTTATATTGATATCTATAGATATCCAATATAATTTTGTAAAAATACCCTTAATTAAAATTCCTTACTTGTTTTTTTTCCTTTAGAAATAAAAAATACTTATGAATATTATTATGGCACATAACAATGAAAGTATCCTCTGCACTGATGTCCTTGTATAATGGACGTCGTCAGTGATCCTCTGCATCACTATATTTTTACCGACTTTAAAAGGAGGGAGGTACTCAATTCGACCCGTTTTTTTGTTTTTTGTATGTACATCGATTACTCGAAGACGGCTGAACCGATTGAAATGATTCAAACGTTATTACATTAGGTAAACGGCCAAGTTGGTCCCATTTTTTAAACATTTTGATATCGGTTCAGTAGTTTTCAAGTAATCTTGAAAAAAAGCACGAAAATAGTATGCTTTTGTGTGAACTACCTCGATGATTAGTCGTATAACTTCTTTGTTTATGAACTGAATAAGATAATTATTTTATTGTTGGAAAAAGGATATCTTTAGTGTAGTTCTTTAACCGACTTAAAAAAGGAGGTTCTCAGTTTGACCCGCACGTATGTATGTTTCTCCGCGATTAACTCACGTTTGGCTGAGCCAATTTTTCTACCTAAATAATATACCTACATTACCTTACAAAAGGTATACCTACACTAAAAATTAAAAAAAAATAAAAATTGTTTAAAAAAACAAAAAACCGACTTCAAAAAACCTACCTCTAAAAAGCAAGAAATAATATTCGTAATAATAAAAACACGTCTATTGAAGGCGGGTGTGGCTTTTAGAATAAAAAAAAAGGAATTTGTACTCCAGCCCCATAGAGGAAATAATCACTACGTTTTATCCAGCTCCACCCGACTTCAATAGACGTGTTTTAATTATTACGAATATTATTTCTTGCTTTTTAGAGGAAGGTATTTTGAAGTCGGTTTTTTGTTTTTTTTAAACAATTTTTTTTGCTATACATTTATTAGAAGTGGCACTCGCCATAGAAAAAATACTTAACTTGTATACAATTAAATTAAATTTGGTCTTAAAATAAAGCCACTATTTTCCTTTTTTCAAATTAAAAAACGCAGTGTTTATTTGACTTCTGATTTGGCATTGATCTGTCATTTGGTTGACAGATAAGTACCACAGACAGAAATAAAAACCGGCCAAGTGCGTGTCGGGCCACGCGCAGTAGGGTTCCGTGGTTACCATATACCATACCTTATTTAATACCACTATCATTTTTCATCTGCAAAAATAACTTCTTATAAGAAGTTACTACTCCTATAGGAGTACAAACTTTTTCATAGTGTTTTAATCATTTGGTTCCCGCCGTGTGGTGGTTCCACTCATGATTACAAGCAACTTTTACCATAGTAAAAGTTGCTTGGCCCCATAGGGCCAACTCTCCTGCTCGCAAAAAAAATCAGCTGTTCCATACATTAAGGTCGAGTAAGTACTGCACTTTTGTATGGAACAGCTGATTTTTTTTGATAAATCAAAAAATCAAGTTTGTTGTATGAGAGCCCCCTTAAATATTTATTTTATTCTGTTTTTAGTATTTGTTGTTATAGCGGCAACAGAAATACATCATATGTGAAAATTTCAACTGTCTAGCTATCACGGTTCATGAGATACAGCTGGTGACAGACGGACAGACGGACAGCGGAGTCTTAGTAATAGGGTACTGTTTTTACCCTTTACTGGGTACGGAACCCTAAAAAGATTAACCCATACAAGGAACTGAAACTGAAAAAAAATAAATGTTTTTCATCAAACCTATACGTGCGGGGTGTCTATAGATAGATTCTTTAAAAATGACATTGAGGTTCCTCACACCATTTTTGGCAGTATATATCTTTCAAACGGTTGACTTTGTGAAAAAATTGTCTTAGAAACCTCAATGTCATTTTTAAAGACCTATCTATAGATACCCCGCAAGTATTGGTTTGATGAAAAGAAAATCTTTTCTGTTTCAGTTCCATGTATTGGGAGCCCCCCCTTAATCTTTTATTTTTTTTATTTTTGTGAAGAAATCGTAAAGCGGTTCACAGAATACATCTACCTACAAAGTTTCAACTATGTAGTCCTAATACTTTCGGAATAAAGTGGCTGTGACATACGGACGGACAGACAGACAGACAGACAGACAGACAGATAGACAGACAGACGGACAGACAGACGGACAAACAGACAGACAGACATGACGAATCTATAAGGGTTCCGTTTTTTGCCATTTTGGCTACGGAACCCTAAAAATAGGCCCATTAACACCAAAAAACGTAAAAACGGAAGAATCCCGCTATCGAAAACGGACGACTTTGATTGAATGTGATGTAGTACGTCCGAACAGTATACAGATTTTATGCTAATAAAAAACTTCCGACACTAGACACGATTCTGGAAAATTTACAAGCTAATAATACGGACTTTCCGTTTATACGTACGAGTCTGCGAAATGTCAATACATTTCTTGGATTTAAGTATAAAACACTTAATAAGCTAAAACTATTGCTTGAATCATGGCTATTTTTTACCGTTATCAGTAACGTTATTTGTATAACGTTACCAAAAACTTACCGGTATTCCTGTCTCTGAACACAAGTGCTTGCCGACACTATCTAAACGAATGGACTTTAAAAGACCTTAATGGAATGAAGGTAGCTGTATAAAAAAAATGTGTTTAAATTTATTGTGTATCTCAATTCTTTAAAAACTGTTCTGAGACACATTGTTAGAGTAAATATTATGTCCAATATAACAGAGAGATAATGCTGTCTAAGATGTCATAGCCGGCGGCAGTAATTTTGTAAAAATATGGGCACTACAATACCCAAAAGTTAAGAATTTAAATTCGTATATTTCTATTATTTTTCCAATATTAAAACCATAAAGTTGATGGGATTTCTAAAATGCAAAGACTTCTATGTTGTGTTCTTGTTTTCTTACAAACAATAACCATTTTTTATTTTCAATATAGGTTAACTTTTATACTGTTTATAATAATGCGACTTCTGGGATTTCTAGAATGTGTTTTGTTATAAACAATAAGCCTTTTTTTATTTTTATTATAGGATTACGTTTTTATAGTTTATAATAATATGACTTCTGTTAGATTTTTACTAAACCTGATATGACAACCTGATAAAATATTTTTTCTCGAACAGAGATGTTGAACCTTCAACTTAATGTGTAGTTGGCAAAATTATTGTCTGTCACTAAAATACATACGTATTATGTGGATGTTATGTATTTCGCCCGGATTTTAGTCAAATTAATGCTAGAATTTAATATATATCTCTGGAGATGGCACATGTGAGTACGAGTGAGTATAAAAGAAAATAATAATAATCTTGGTGCCCTCCTAGCGCAGTGAAAATAGTATTTTCACACATGTCGAATTTAGACCAAACAACTATGTGGACGCCTATGTGCCTATAGTTGGCGACCACTGCCTGTATTCGCTGAATACAGATAAATGCTGCACCAGATTCTTACGAGTATCCTTACCCCGCGTACGATGATCGAATGTGAATGTTGACGAATGTATCCTCGGCAACTGTTTCGATGGACCGTAACGGCCGCCTGCGGGTCTGCTGCTATCGACGAAGGAAATCGTTGATGGGGCTTCGTCGCCGCGTCTCGATATTCGTTTACCGTCGGAATTAAGCATATGGTATACCTGGCTGCATGTTTCGTTTGTTGTTTTCAAGTTTAAATTGTTTTAAAACAAAATGTACCAGCAAATAAATATATAAATCAGTTTTAAAATTTATGTTTTATTTAAGTACTGCGCCCGGTTTACTTACAGTTTTTTCGTTGATCAATATCGTTAACCTCAGGCCTGTGGCCAATGCATCATTCATATTCGACTCAACTGTTGGTGGCCTTTTAAGTGGACAGCATCAATTACACTTGAGTTGACCATATACCTTCTGTTTATAATAAAATGTATGTTGTGCACAACAACAAATGAATGTTGCACTGCCCCATTGCATAATGTATAAAGTGCAAAACACTGTCTAAAATTACTGTCATAAAAAGGTGTTCTATATTGGAAAGCTGCTCCTTTATTATTACTATAATATATCTACTTGGCTAATAATTTCTGCACATCAGAATCATTATCATTAAGATCAATCAATTTATGTTTTACACACAAAAATTCAATTTGAAAATTAATAGACAGGTAATTTTTACATTTTACAAGGGCATAGCTTAGAAATAAACGTACTAATTAGTTAGTGATTAAACATAAATAATAAGCCTGAAACATAGGATCTACTAGTTAAGGCAAATGTTTAAAGTTTTTACTTATTAAAACTGTGGTACACAGTAATAAACACTTACTGCATTTATGGATAACAAATGTATGGATTCTATTATTCAATCTCTTATTGAAATTTCTATCAGCAGGCCCATGTTAGGCGTACCTATATTAATAGAAGCTATTTCACGTAAAAATTGTGAAATATCAGGTATCAGCTAGTTGCTGTATAACTTATTATCTGGTTCCATGAAGTTCCATATTCACCATCCAAATTTTGAGGATGTGTTCAGTCCATGAAACTGAACAACTTTCTCTAAGAAACACATGGTCATATATGTAAAATAAAAATCGACTTTCCATAGAAATCAAAGTATCGGGAGTGAAACGACCGTTATCCGTTTAGAGTACTTTATTACTAATCTAATTACATTATGTGCTTGCTTTATATATAATTTATCCATATACGACACCACCGGGGTAATAAAAAAAAAACAGAAAAAAAAAGTTCAATCTATAGGTAACAAAAAAATTAAAAAATTAAATCTTAAAATTCAAGGACAAAAATTACAGTAAAAATTATGTTAAAATACCTACAATTTCTCAAAAACATAACTTACGTATTACTTACATATTTCTTCATGAATTATTGTAAAAAAAACATTCAGATTTATTATCTGAAAAATCTATTTATCAATTTCTTACACAAATATTTATAAAAAAAAAACAGATTTTTTATCTGAAAAATCTTTTTATCTATTTATCAACTCCTTCAGTTAATAAAAAAAACATCTTCTGGTCAAAATTATATCCAGTTATTTTATCCAGTTTCATCACACAATAAATTATTTAAAAAAAAACATTCAGTTTTGCTATCTTAACAAAATATTTATCTATCTATCTATCAACGCATTTATTTATCAACCTATTCATTTAATAAAAATTGTCTGCTGGAAAAATAAATATCCCAGTTATTTTTATTATATTTACTCCATTTGTTTCATTCAACATAATCTGGTTTTAAACATCTTCTGGTTTTAAAAATATATTCCAGTTTTTTTTGTTAACAATACATTTCACCTTGTATTATTTAGTATCTTTTACATGAGTAAATAATAAAGCAACGAAATCCGCTCGGGTGTAACGTTGTTTATAAGTACTTATTTTACATTATTACCTATCAATAAAATTATCATTTATAATTTATTATTATATTTGTATAAAAAAAAATCTCAGCTTATTACATTATTCATTTTTCTTTTAAAACGCATTCTATAATATCGCTTGGTTTTCTTAATATCTCTGAAACTAGGTGTAGGCCTTTCCCTATTTCAAGAATATTTCGAGAACTGTTGCTAAGCATAACATAATTCTTTACATAACAATTTATTTGCAAAAAAAAATATTCATTGACACACACTTCCTAAAGCAAAGTGGGATACATTGGTTTGCAAAATCAATTCATTTTCTTCTCAGAAGACCGGCAAATGTTAAACAATGCCTTATCAAATTAAAACAATTGTCGCATGACTTCGTACAGATAAACAAAAGGTGTATTCTTTTATTGTTCTTATGATGTATTGTTATTGTTCGATTGGAAATTAATTTCATAATTGCAGAAGGCAACGAAACTTATGACCTCTGACCAATTTTTTTTTAAGAATTAAGATTTATCTTATTGGTATTTCTAAAAAGACAAAATAAATCCATAATATCGTCTTACACTTCTCGAGAAACGACTAATGTATACTTAATTAATTAGGATTTAGAGTTAATAAAACATAAATTTTACTAAAAATATGCAAGTAAGTACAAGAATATCGTCTTACTTGTAATAATATTACAAGATACCAAATTACTTTTAACACCATTGTAAAGAAACAAAATTATTAGTAGATTATCTTTAAAAAAATCGAAGTACTTTATAATTTAATATTTGTAAAACATTGTTATGTGCAATAATTGTGCGTTAAAATGTCAAAATTTTAAATTATCTACATTTACTTAGTTACTGAAAGAAAATTTATATTAAAAGTACACAAACATTATTAGAAATAAAAAATATAGTCTTACTGACATTAATATTAGAAAATAACCATTTAAAAATAGCAATTTACTTTTACACTAGTTATCACTATTAGGTAGAGCAAGAAAAAAAAACACAAGTACACAGATTTTTTGTCACAGTTTGTTACTCACGGGGTCACTAGATAGTTTTTTTTTTAATTTTCTTTATAGTTCGTTACAATGGTCACTGTGATGAGTCTTCGCTACCAGGACAACGAACGTCTCCCATCTGCATACATTTAAATCCTCGAATAATAAAGTTTAGAGCATTGTGCTCTCTCGTCACATATAATCGTTTGTCTTCATAACTTTCTCAACTCTCAATTTACGCAAATCACGTAGACGTCGTCGTAGAGACTTGAAGAATTTTTTTCACATTAGTTCACTTTCATACGTAATTTAAAATGTCTTTATAAATTAATTATTATGTGGTGGCTCACATCGCAGCCATCCACAGCGGCCGCGGCGCAGCGCGCCGGGCGCTTACGCAACGCGCGTGTTCACATTGTATTGGCCGGCAGGGTCGCCATATCGGGAGTGAAACGACCGTTGTCCGTTTAGAGTACTTTATTACTAATCTAATTACATTATGTGCTTGCTTTATATATAATATTTATCCATATACGACAAAAGAGATCACGTGATGATAGATAGATAAAACGTTTTATTCACTACGACACACATTCATCAATACAAAATACAAAAATGTCTGAAAAAGAACGATAAAAAAATACATTTGCGATAAGTATGAGAGAAAGAAAAAACAAAAAAAGATGACAAAAACAGTGAGAAGATGGAATGCACGTGTGTGCAGCAGCAAGGTTTAAGCTCGGTGTATCACAGGCAAATGCCTGATAGCAAAACACCGATTTTCAGCCGTCACCTATAGATGAAACGCGGAAACCCGTAACTGCGCTGAGGTTAACGCACATTTAGGCGGGCCGCAGCGGGGCGGGCCGCATCGCAAAAATCCGCTCAAATCACTCCCATACATTTTATATGAGCTATCGCACACTATGCCGGGGCGGAGCGGGCCGCATAATCCGTCGCGCATTTTGTTGCGATGCGATGCGGCCCGCCCCGCTCCGCTGCGCCCCGACACAGTGTGCTATAGCAAGCGGATTTATCGATCGGGAGTGATCTGAAATTACCCCAAAACTTTTTTGTCGTATAAAAGATTGAGAAAAAGATATCTATATCTTTTTCTCTATCTTTTATATTGATATCTATAGATATCCAATATAATTTTGTAAAAATACCCTTAATTAAAATTCCTTACTTGTTTTTTTCCTTTAGAAATAAAAAATACTTATGAATATTATTATGGCACATAACAATGAAAGTATCCTCTGCACTGATGTCCTTGTATAATGGACGTCGTCAGTGATCCTCTGCATCACTATATTTTTACCGACTTTAAAAGGAGGGAGGTACTCAATTCGACCCGTTTTTTTGTTTTTTGTATGTACATCGATTACTCGAAGACGGCTGAACCGATTGAAATGATTCAAACGTTATTACATTAGGTAAACGGCCAAGTTGGTCCCATTTTTTAAATATTTTGATATCGGTTCAGTAGTTTTCAAGTAATCTTGAAAAAAAGCACGAAAATAGTATGCTTTTGTGTGAACTACCTCGATGATTAGTCGTATAACTTCTTTGTTTATGAACTGAATAAGATAATTATTTTATTGTTGGAAAAAGGATATCTTTAGTGTAGTTCTTTAACCGACTTAAAAAAGGAGGTTCTCAGTTTGACCCGCACGTATGTATGTTTCTCCGCGATTAACTCACGTTTGGCTGAGCCAATTTTTCTACCTAAATAATATACCTACATTACCTTACAAAAGGTATACCTACACTAAAAATTAAAAAAAAATAAAAATTGTTTAAAAAAACAAAAAACCGACTTCAAAAAACCTACCTCTAAAAAGCAAGAAATAATATTCGTAATAATAAAAACACGTCTATTGAAGGCGGGTGTGGCTTTTAGAATAAAAAAAAAAAGGAATTTGTACTCCAGCCCCATAGAGGAAATAATCACTACGTTTTATCCAGCTCCACCCGACTTCAATAGACGTGTTTTAATTATTACGAATATTATTTCTTGCTTTTTAGAGGAAGGTATTTTGAAGTCGGTTTTTTGTTTTTTTTAAACAATTTTTTTTGCTATACATTTATTAGAAGTGGCACTCGCCATAGAAAAAATACTTAACTTGTATACAATTAAATTAAATTTGGTCTTAAAATAAAGCCACTATTTTCCTTTTTTCAAATTAAAAAACGCAGTGTTTATTTGACTTCTGATTTGGCATTGATCTGTCATTTGGTTGACAGATAAGTACCACAGACAGAAATAAAAACCGGCCAAGTGCGTGTCGGGCCACGCGCAGTAGGGTTCCGTGGTTACCATATACCATACCTTATTTAATACCACTATCATTTTTCATCTGCAAAAATAACTTCTTATAAGAAGTTACTACTCCTATAGGAGTACAAACTTTTTCATAGTGTTTTAATCATTTGGTTCCCGCCGTGTGGTGGTTCCACTCATGATTACAAGCAACTTTTACCATAGTAAAAGTTGCTTGGCCCCATAGGGCCAACTCTCCTGCTCGCAAAAAAAATCAGCTGTTCCATACATTAAGGTCGAGTAAGTACTGCACTTTTGTATGGAACAGCTGATTTTTTTTGATAAATCAAAAAATCAAGTTTGTTGTATGAGAGCCCCCTTAAATATTTATTTTATTCTGTTTTTAGTATTTGTTGTTATAGCGGCAACAGAAATACATCATATGTGAAAATTTCAACTGTCTAGCTATCACGGTTCATGAGATACAGCTGGTGACAGACGGACAGACGGACAGCGGAGTCTTAGTAATAGGGTACTGTTTTTACCCTTTACTGGGTACGGAACCCTAAAAAGATTAACCCATACAAGGAACTGAAACTGAAAAAAAATAAATGTTTTTCATCAAACCTATACGTGCGGGGTGTCTATAGATAGATTCTTTAAAAATGACATTGAGGTTCCTCACACCATTTTTGGCAGTATATATCTTTCAAACGGTTGACTTTGTGAAAAAATTGTCTTAGAAACCTCAATGTCATTTTTAAAGACCTATCTATAGATACCCCGCAAGTATTGGTTTGATGAAAAGAAAATCTTTTCTGTTTCAGTTCCATGTATTGGGAGCCCCCCCTTAATCTTTTATTTTTTTTATTTTTGTGAAGAAATCGTAAAGCGGTTCACAGAATACATCTACCTACAAAGTTTCAACTATGTAGTCCTAATACTTTCGGAATAAAGTGGCTGTGACATACGGACGGACAGACAGACAGACAGACAGACAGACAGATAGACAGACAGACGGACAGACAGACGGACAAACAGACAGACAGACATGACGAATCTATAAGGGTTCCGTTTTTTGCCATTTTGGCTACGGAACCCTAAAAATAGGCCCATTAACACCAAAAAACGTAAAAACGGAAGAATCCCGCTATCGAAAACGGACGACTTTGATTGAATGTGATGTAGTACGTCCGAACAGTATACAGATTTTATGCTAATAAAAAACTTCCGACACTAGACACGATTCTGGAAAATTTACAAGCTAATAATACGGACTTTCCGTTTATACGTACGAGTCTGCGAAATGTCAATACATTTCTTGGATTTAAGTATAAAACACTTAATAAGCTAAAACTATTGCTTGAATCATGGCTATTTTTTACCGTTATCAGTAACGTTATTTGTATAACGTTACCAAAAACTTACCGGTATTCCTGTCTCTGAACACAAGTGCTTGCCGACACTATCTAAACGAATGGACTTTAAAAGACCTTAATGGAATGAAGGTAGCTGTATAAAAAAAATGTGTTTAAATTTATTGTGTATCTCAATTCTTTAAAAACTGTTCTGAGACACATTGTTAGAGTAAATATTATGTCCAATATAACAGAGAGATAATGCTGTCTAAGATGTCATAGCCGGCGGCAGTAATTTTGTAAAAATATGGGCACTACAATACCCAAAAGTTAAGAATTTAAATTCGTATATTTCTATTATTTTTCCAATATTAAAACCATAAAGTTGATGGGATTTCTAAAATGCAAAGACTTCTATGTTGTGTTCTTGTTTTCTTACAAACAATAACCATTTTTTATTTTCAATATAGGTTAACTTTTATACTGTTTATAATAATGCGACTTCTGGGATTTCTAGAATGTGTTTTGTTATAAACAATAAGCCTTTTTTTATTTTTATTATAGGATTACGTTTTTATAGTTTATAATAATATGACTTCTGTTAGATTTTTACTAAACCTGATATGACAACCTGATAAAATATTTTTTCTCGAACAGAGATGTTGAACCTTCAACTTAATGTGTAGTTGGCAAAATTATTGTCTGTCACTAAAATACATACGTATTATGTGGATGTTATGTATTTCGCCCGGATTTTAGTCAAATTAATGCTAGAATTTAATATATATCTCTGGAGATGGCACATGTGAGTACGAGTGAGTATAAAAGAAAATAATAATAATCTTGGTGCCCTCCTAGCGCAGTGAAAATAGTATTTTCACACATGTCGAATTTAGACCAAACAACTATGTGGACGCCTATGTGCCTATAGTTGGCGACCACTGCCTGTATTCGCTGAATACAGATAAATGCTGCACCAGATTCTTACGAGTATCCTTACCCCGCGTACGATGATCGAATGTGAATGTTGACGAATGTATCCTCGGCAACTGTTTCGATGGACCGTAACGGCCGCCTGCGGGTCTGCTGCTATCGACGAAGGAAATCGTTGATGGGGCTTCGTCGCCGCGTCTCGATATTCGTTTACCGTCGGAATTAAGCATATGGTATACCTGGCTGCATGTTTCGTTTGTTGTTTTCAAGTTTAAATTGTTTTAAAACAAAATGTACCAGCAAATAAATATATAAATCAGTTTTAAAATTTATGTTTTATTTAAGTACTGCGCCCGGTTTACTTACAGTTTTTTCGTTGATCAATATCGTTAACCTCAGGCCTGTGGCCAATGCATCATTCATATTCGACTCAACTGTTGGTGGCCTTTTAAGTGGACAGCATCAATTACACTTGAGTTGACCATATACCTTCTGTTTATAATAAAATGTATGTTGTGCACAACAACAAATGAATGTTGCACTGCCCCATTGCATAATGTATAAAGTGCAAAACACTGTCTAAAATTACTGTCATAAAAAGGTGTTCTATATTGGAAAGCTGCTCCTTTATTATTACTATAATATATCTACTTGGCTAATAATTTCTGCACATCAGAATCATTATCATTAAGATCAATCAATTTATGTTTTACACACAAAAATTCAATTTGAAAATTAATAGACAGGTAATTTTTACATTTTACAAGGGCATAGCTTAGAAATAAACGTACTAATTAGTTAGTGATTAAACATAAATAATAAGCCTGAAACATAGGATCTACTAGTTAAGGCAAATGTTTAAAGTTTTTACTTATTAAAACTGTGGTACACAGTAATAAACACTTACTGCATTTATGGATAACAAATGTATGGATTCTATTATTCAATCTCTTATTGAAATTTCTATCAGCAGGCCCATGTTAGGCGTACCTATATTAATAGAAGCTATTTCACGTAAAAATTGTGAAATATCAGGTATCAGCTAGTTGCTGTATAACTTATTATCTGGTTCCATGAAGTTCCATATTCACCATCCAAATTTTGAGGATGTGTTCAGTCCATGAAACTGAACAACTTTCTCTAAGAAACACATGGTCATATATGTAAAATAAAAATCGACTTTCCATAGAAATCAAAGTATCGGGAGTGAAACGACCGTTATCCGTTTAGAGTACTTTATTACTAATCTAATTACATTATGTGCTTGCTTTATATATAATTTATCCATATACGACACCACCGGGGTAATAAAAAAAAAACAGAAAAAAAAAGTTCAATCTATAGGTAACAAAAAAATTAAAAAATTAAACCTTAAAATTCAAGGACAAAAATTACAGTAAAAATTATGTTAAAATACCTACAATTTCTCAAAAACATAACTTACGTATTACTTACATATTTCTTCATGAATTATTGTAAAAAAAACATTCAGATTTATTATCTGAAAAATCTATTTATCAATTTCTTACACAAATATTTATAAAAAAAAACAGATTTTTTATCTGAAAAATCTTTTTATCTATTTATCAACTCCTTCAGTTAATAAAAAAAACATCTTCTGGTCAAAATTATATCCAGTTATTTTATCCAGTTTCATCACACAATAAATTATTTAAAAAAAAACATTCAGTTTTGCTATCTTAACAAAATATTTATCTATCTATCTATCAACGCATTTATTTATCAACCTATTCATTTAATAAAAATTGTCTGCTGGAAAAATAAATATCCCAGTTATTTTTATTATATTTACTCCATTTGTTTCATTCAACATAATCTGGTTTTAAACATCTTCTGGTTTTAAAAATATATTCCAGTTTTTTTTGTTAACAATACATTTCACCTTGTATTATTTAGTATCTTTTACATGAGTAAATAATAAAGCAACGAAATCCGCTCGGGTGTAACGTTGTTTATAAGTACTTATTTTACATTATTACCTATCAATAAAATTATCATTTATAATTTATTATTATATTTGTATAAAAAAAAATCTCAGCTTATTACATTATTCATTTTTCTTTTAAAACGCATTCTATAATATCGCTTGGTTTTCTTAATATCTCTGAAACTAGGTGTAGGCCTTTCCCTATTTCAAGAATATTTCGAGAACTGTTGCTAAGCATAACATAATTCTTTACATAACAATTTATTTGCAAAAAAAAATATTCATTGACACACACTTCCTAAAGCAAAGTGGGATACATTGGTTTGCAAAATCAATTCATTTTCTTCTCAGAAGACCGGCAAATGTTAAACAATGCCTTATCAAATTAAAACAATTGTCGCATGACTTCGTACAGATAAACAAAAGGTGTATTCTTTTATTGTTCTTATGATGTATTGTTATTGTTCGATTGGAAATTAATTTCATAATTGCAGAAGGCAACGAAACTTATGACCTCTGACCAATTTTTTTTTAAGAATTAAGATTTATCTTATTGGTATTTCTAAAAAGACAAAATAAATCCATAATATCGTCTTACACTTCTCGAGAAACGACTAATGTATACTTAATTAATTAGGATTTAGAGTTAATAAAACATAAATTTTACTAAAAATATGCAAGTAAGTAAAAGAATATCGTCTTACTTGTAATAATATTACAAGATACCAAATTACTTTTAACACCATTGTAAAGAAACAAAATTATTAGTAGATTATCTTTAAAAAAATCGAAGTACTTTATAATTTAATATTTGTAAAACATTGTTATGTGCAATAATTGTGCGTTAAAATGTCAAAATTTTAAATTATCTACATTTACTTAGTTACTGAAAGAAAATTTATATTAAAAGTACACAAACATTATTAGAAATAAAAAATATAGTCTTACTGACATTAATATTAGAAAATGACCATTTAAAAATAGCAATTTACTTTTATACTAGTTATCACTATTAGGTAGAACAAGAAAAAAAAACACAAGTACACAGATTTTTTGTCACAGTTTGTTACTCACGGGGTCACTAGATAGTTTTTTTTTTAATTTTCTTTATAGTTCGTTACAATGGTCACTGTGATGAGTCTTCGCTACCAGGACAACGAACGTCTCCCAGCTGCATACATTTAAATCCTCGAATAATAAAGTTTAGAGCATTGTGCTCTCTCGTCACATATAATCGTTTGTCTTCATAACTTTCTCAACTCTCAATTTACGCAAATCACGTAGACGTCGTCGTAGAGACTTGAAGAATTTTTTTCACATTAGTTCACTTTCATACGTAATTTAAAATGTCTTTATAAATTAATTATTATGTGGTGGCTCACATCGCAGCCATCCACAGCGGCCGCGGCGCAGCGCGCCGGGCGCTTACGCAACGCGCGTGTTCACATTGTATTGGCCGGCAGGGTCGCCATATCGGGAGTGAAACGACCGTTGTCCGTTTAGAGTACTTTATTACTAATCTAATTACATTATGTGCTTGCTTTATATATAATATTTATCCATATACGACAAAAGAGATCACGTGATGATAGATAGATAAAACGTTTTATTCACTACGACACACATTCATCAATACAAAATACAAAAATGTCTGAAAAAGAACGATAAAAAAATACATTTGCGATAAGTATGAGAGAAAGAAAAAACAAAAAAAGATGACAAAAACAGTGAGAAGATGGAATGCACGTGTGTGCAGCAGCAAGGTTTAGGCTCGGTGTATCACAGGCAAATGCCTGATAGCAAAACACCGATTTTCAGCCGTCACCTATAGATGAAACGCGGAAACCCGTAACTGCGCTGAGGTTAACGCACATTTAGGCGGGCCGCAGCGGGGCGGGCCGCATCGCAAAAATCCGCTCAAATCACTCCCATACATTTTATATGAGCTATCGCACACTATGCCGGGGCGGAGCGGGCCGCATAATCCGTCGCGCATTTTGTTGCGATGCGATGCGGCCCGCCCCGCCCCGCTGCGCCCCGACACAGTGTGCTATAGCAAGCGGATTTATCGATCGGGAGTGATCTGAAATTACCCCAAAACTTTTTTGTCGTATAAAAGATTGAGAAAAAGATATCTATATCTTTTTCTCTATCTTTTATATTGATATCTATAGATATCCAATATAATTTTGTAAAAATACCCTTAATTAAAATTCCTTACTTGTTTTTTTCCTTTAGAAATAAAAAATACTTATGAATATTATTATGGCACATAACAATGAAAGTATCCTCTGCACTGATGTCCTTGTATAATGGACGTCGTCAGTGATCCTCTGCATCACTATATTTTTACCGACTTTAAAAGGAGGGAGGTACTCAATTCGACCCGTTTTTTTGTTTTTTGTATGTACATCGATTACTCGAAGACGGCTGAACCGATTGAAATGATTCAAACGTTATTACATTAGGTAAACGGCCAAGTTGGTCCCATTTTTTAAACATTTTGATATCGGTTCAGTACTTTTCAAGTAATCTTGAAAAAAAGCACGAAAATAGTATGCTTTTGTGTGAACTACCTCGATGATTAGTCGTATAACTTCTTTGTTTATGAACTGCATAAGATAATTATTTTATTGTTGGAAAAAGGATATCTTTAGTGTAGTTCTTTAACCGACTTAAAAAAGGAGGTTCTCAGTTTGACCCGCACGTATGTATGTTTCTCCGCGATTAACTCACGTTTGGCTGAGCCAATTTTTCTACCTAAATAATATACCTACATTACCTTACAAAAGGTATACCTACACTAAAAATTAAAAAAAAATAAAAATTGTTTAAAAAAACAAAAAACCGACTTCAAAAAACCTACCTCTAAAAAGCAAGAAATAATATTCGTAATAATAAAAACACGTCTATTGAAGGCGGGTGTGGCTTTTAGAATAAAAAAAAAAAAGGAATTTGTACTCCAGCCCCATAGAGGAAATAATCACTACGTTTTATCCAGCTCCACCCGACTTCAATAGACGTGTTTTAATTATTACGAATATTATTTCTTGCTTTTTAGAGGAAGGTATTTTGAAGTCGGTTTTTTGTTTTTTTTAAACAATTTTTTTTGCTATACATTTATTAGAAGTGGCACTCGCCATAGAAAAAATACTTAACTTGTATACAATTAAATTAAATTTGGTCTTAAAATAAAGCCACTATTTTCCTTTTTTCAAATTAAAAAACGCAGTGTTTATTTGACTTCTGATTTGGCATTGATCTGTCATTTGGTTGACAGATAAGTACCACAGACAGAAATAAAAACCGGCCAAGTGCGTGTCGGGCCACGCGCAGTAGGGTTCCGTGGTTACCATATACCATACCTTATTTAATACCACTATCATTTTTCATCTGCAAAAATAACTTCTTATAAGAAGTTACTACTCCTATAGGAGTACAAACTTTTTCATAGTGTTTTAATCATTTGGTTCCCGCCGTGTGGTGGTTCCACTCATGATTACAAGCAACTTTTACCATAGTAAAAGTTGCTTGGCCCCATAGGGCCAACTCTCCTGCTCGCAAAAAAAATCAGCTGTTCCATACATTAAGGTCGAGTAAGTACTGCACTTTTGTATGGAACAGCTGATTTTTTTTGATAAATCAAAAAATCAAGTTTGTTGTATGAGAGCCCCCTTAAATATTTATTTTATTCTGTTTTTAGTATTTGTTGTTATAGCGGCAACAGAAATACATCATATGTGAAAATTTCAACTGTCTAGCTATCACGGTTCATGAGATACAGCTGGTGACAGACGGACAGACGGACAGCGGAGTCTTAGTAATAGGGTACTGTTTTTACCCTTTACTGGGTACGGAACCCTAAAAAGATTAACCCATACAAGGAACTGAAACTGAAAAAAAATAAATGTTTTTCATCAAACCTATACGTGCGGGGTGTCTATAGATAGATTCTTTAAAAATGACATTGAGGTTCCTCACACCATTTTTGGCAGTATATATCTTTCAAACGGTTGACTTTGTGAAAAAATTGTCTTAGAAACCTCAATGTCATTTTTAAAGACCTATCTATAGATACCCCGCAAGTATTGGTTTGATGAAAAGAAAATCTTTTCTGTTTCAGTTCCATGTATTGGGAGCCCCCCCTTAATCTTTTATTTTTTTTATTTTTGTGAAGAAATCGTAAAGCGGTTCACAGAATACATCTACCTACAAAGTTTCAACTATGTAGTCCTAATACTTTCGGAATAAAGTGGCTGTGACATACGGACGGACAGACAGACAGACAGACAGACAGACAGATAGACAGACAGACGGACAGACAGACGGACAAACAGACAGACAGACATGACGAATCTATAAGGGTTCCGTTTTTTGCCATTTTGGCTACGGAACCCTAAAAATAGGCCCATTAACACCAAAAAACGTAAAAACGGAAGAATCCCGCTATCGAAAACGGACGACTTTGATTGAATGTGATGTAGTACGTCCGAACAGTATACAGATTTTATGCTAATAAAAAACTTCCGACACTAGACACGATTCTGGAAAATTTACAAGCTAATAATACGGACTTTCCGTTTATACGTACGAGTCTGCGAAATGTCAATACATTTCTTGGATTTAAGTATAAAACACTTAATAAGCTAAAACTATTGCTTGAATCATGGCTATTTTTTACCGTTATCAGTAACGTTATTTGTATAACGTTACCAAAAACTTACCGGTATTCCTGTCTCTGAACACAAGTGCTTGCCGACACTATCTAAACGAATGGACTTTAAAAGACCTTAATGGAATGAAGGTAGCTGTATAAAAAAAATGTGTTTAAATTTATTGTGTATCTCAATTCTTTAAAAACTGTTCTGAGACACATTGTTAGAGTAAATATTATGTCCAATATAACAGAGAGATAATGCTGTCTAAGATGTCATAGCCGGCGGCAGTAATTTTGTAAAAATATGGGCACTACAATACCCAAAAGTTAAGAATTTAAATTCGTATATTTCTATTATTTTTCCAATATTAAAACCATAAAGTTGATGGGATTTCTAAAATGCAAAGACTTCTATGTTGTGTTCTTGTTTTCTTACAAACAATAACCATTTTTTATTTTCAATATAGGTTAACTTTTATACTGTTTATAATAATGCGACTTCTGGGATTTCTAGAATGTGTTTTGTTATAAACAATAAGCCTTTTTTTATTTTTATTATAGGATTACGTTTTTATAGTTTATAATAATATGACTTCTGTTAGATTTTTACTAAACCTGATATGACAACCTGATAAAATATTTTTTCTCGAACAGAGATGTTGAACCTTCAACTTAATGTGTAGTTGGCAAAATTATTGTCTGTCACTAAAATACATACGTATTATGTGGATGTTATGTATTTCGCCCGGATTTTAGTCAAATTAATGCTAGAATTTAATATATATCTCTGGAGATGGCACATGTGAGTACGAGTGAGTATAAAAGAAAATAATAATAATCTTGGTGCCCTCCTAGCGCAGTGAAAATAGTATTTTCACACATGTCGAATTTAGACCAAACAACTATGTGGACGCCTATGTGCCTATAGTTGGCGACCACTGCCTGTATTCGCTGAATACAGATAAATGCTGCACCAGATTCTTACGAGTATCCTTACCCCGCGTACGATGATCGAATGTGAATGTTGACGAATGTATCCTCGGCAACTGTTTCGATGGACCGTAACGGCCGCCTGCGGGTCTGCTGCTATCGACGAAGGAAATCGTTGATGGGGCTTCGTCGCCGCGTCTCGATATTCGTTTACCGTCGGAATTAAGCATATGGTATACCTGGCTGCATGTTTCGTTTGTTGTTTTCAAGTTTAAATTGTTTTAAAACAAAATGTACCAGCAAATAAATATATAAATCAGTTTTAAAATTTATGTTTTATTTAAGTACTGCGCCCGGTTTACTTACAGTTTTTTCGTTGATCAATATCGTTAACCTCAGGCCTGTGGCCAATGCATCATTCATATTCGACTCAACTGTTGGTGGCCTTTTAAGTGGACAGCATCAATTACACTTGAGTTGACCATATACCTTCTGTTTATAATAAAATGTATGTTGTGCACAACAACAAATGAATGTTGCACTGCCCCATTGCATCTTAATATATAAAATCGTAAACTGAATGACTGACTGATCTATCAACGCACAGCCCAAACCGCTGGACCTAGAGACTTAAAATTTTGCACACAGATACCTTATACAGTGTAGGCATCCACTAAGGAAGGATTTTTGAAAATTCTATCCCTAAGGGGATGAAATAAGGGATGAAAGTTTGTATGAAAGTCCCTCAGTTTTGAAGCTAGGATCTTCAAATTTTGTGTTTAGGCTGACGATTGAAAATTAATAAATACGGGTCTCGGCGTTTTTCAAAATTCTACCCCCGAAGGGGTCAAAAAGGGGGATGAAGTTGTGTAATGAAAAAAATCCTTTATTTTTTACCGACTTCAAAAGGAGGGAGGTACTCAATTCGACCGTTTTTTTTTGTTTTTTGTATGTACACCGATTACTCGAAGACGGCTGGACCGATTGAAATGATTTAAACGTTATTACATTAGGGAAACTGCGAAATTGGTCCCATTTTTTAAAATTTTGAAAGCGGTTCATTACTTTTCAAGTAATCTTGAAAAAAGCACGAAAATAGTATGATTTTGTGTGAACTACCTCGATGATCAGTCGTATAACTTCTTTGTTTATGAACTGAATAAGATAATTATTTTTTGTTGGAAAAGGGATATCTTAAGTGTAGTTCTTTAACCGACTTAAAAAAGGAGGTTCTCAGTTTGACCCGCATGTATGTATGTTTCTCCGCGATTAACTCACGTTTGGCTGAGCCGATTTTAATTTCTACCTAAATAATATACCTATACTACCTAATACAAAAGGTACCTACACTAAAAATAAAAAAATAAAAAATTGTTTAAAAAAAACAAAAAACCGACTTCAAAAAACCTACCTCTAAAAAGCAAGAAATAATATTCGTAATAATAAAACACGTCTATTGAAGTCGGGTGGGGCTTTTAGAATAAAAAAAGGGATTTGTACTCCAGCCCCACCCGACTTCAATAGACGTATTTTATTATTACGAATATTATTTCTTGCTTTTTAGAGGTAGGTTTTTTGAAGTCGGTTTTTTTTTGAAGTCAAAATTGCTAAATATATAATTTAGGCTTATGGATGGAAATCTAACGCAACGTATGTTGTTTTGTTAGTATTTCAACCCCTACGGGGATGAAATGGGGGTGAAAAGGGGTAAAAAAACCTAAAAATAGATATGGATGTCGTTATTGAGGTTTTCTGGGATGACGATTGCAAAAATGACATTTATTTTGAAGTCTAACACGGAAGACATGATTTGATCCCTCAAGGGTTGAAAATGGGGTTCAAATTTTGTATGGCAAAATAATATTAAATGGATATTACAACTTTAAACTTCGTAAGAGCACGTCTAAAAATAAATAAGCAAACATACATTTTGTGATTTTGAAAATCAACCCCTTAGGGGGTAAATGGGGAGAGTAAACATAAAAAATCGATATGGATGTCGTTATTGGGGTTTTCTGGGATGAAGATTGCAAAAATGACATTTATTTTGAAGTCCAACACGGTGGACATGATTTAACCCCTCAAGGGATGAAAATGGGGTTCAAATTTTGTATGGAAAAAAATTATTAAACGGCCATTACAACTTTAAACTTCGTAGGAGCACGTCTAAAAATAAATAAGCAAACATATATTTTGTGATTTTGAAAATCAACCGCTTAGGGGGAGATGGGGTGAGTAAACATAAAAAATCGATATGGATGTCGTTCTTGAGGTTTTATGGGATGGTGATTGCGAAAATGAGATTTATTTTGAAGTCCAACACGGTGGACATGACTTAACCCCTAAAGGGGTGAAAATGAGGTTCAAATGTATGGAAAAAGAATATAAAATAGACATTACAACTTTAAAATTCGTTGGAGCATGTCTAAAAATAAATAGGCAAACACATATTTTGTTATTTTGAAAATCATCCCTTAGGGTGTAAATGGGGTAAGTAAACATGAAAATTGATGTGGATGTCGTTCTTGAGGTTTCCTGGGATGGTGATTGCGATAATGATATTTATTTTAAAGTCCAACACGGTGGACATGACATATCATGGACCTGGACCTGGACATGCACATCCAGGTAACGGGAACGGCAACAGGCACGGGCACGGGCACGGGCACGGGCACGGGAACAGGAACAGGAACGGGATCGGGAACAGGACGAGAACGGGACGGGAACGGAATGAGCCGGAACGGAAACGGAATGGGAAGGGAACGGGAATGAAACGGGAACGGAAAGGGAATGGAATGGGTACGGGAACGGAACGGGAATGAAACGAGAACGGAACGGGAATGGAACGGCAAAGAGAAAGGTACAGGAACGGGACGGGAACGGTACCGGGAAAAGGAACGGAAGGAGTACGGGACGGGAACGGGACGCGAACGGGAACGAAACGGGAATGGAATGGGACGGAACGGAACGAGAACGGAACGGGAACGGAACAGGAACGAAACAGGAACAAAACGGGAACGAAACGGGAACGAAATCGGAATAAACGGGAACGATACACGAACGGAACGGTAACGAGAACGGGACGGGAACGGTAAAGGAACGGCACGGAAACGGGACGGGAACGGAGGGGAAAGGATCGGGAACGGAACAAAACGGGAATTATACGGGAACGGAACGAGAACGGGAACGGAAACGGGAACGGGAACGGGAACGGGAACGGGAACGGGAACGGGAACGGGAACGGGAACGGGAACGGGAACGGGAACGGGAACGGGAACGGGAACGGGAACGGGAACGGGAACGGGAACGGGAACGGGAACGGGAACGGGAACGGGAACGGGAACGGGAACGGGAACGGGAACGGGAACGGGAACGGGAACGGGAACGGGAACGGGAACGGGAACGGGAACGGGAACGGGAACGGGAACGGGAACGGGAACGGGAACGGGAACGGGAACGGGAACGGGAACGGGAACGGGAACGGGAACGGGAACGGGAACGGGAACGGGAACGGGAACGGGAACGGGAACGGGAACGGGAACGGGAACGGGAACGGGAACGGGAACGGGAACGGGAACGGGAACGGGAACGGGAACGGGAACGGGAACGGGAACGGGAACGGGAACGGGAACGGGAACGGGAACGGGAACGGGAACGGGAACGGGAACGGGAACGGGAACGGGAACGGGAACGGGAACGGGAACGGGAACGGGAACGGGAACGGGAACCGGAACCGGAAATGTAAAAATGACTGATCAAATCCTGGTTGAAGGTTCTCTAAGGATTTTATCTAACATCCACGCGGACGAAGTCGCGGGCAGAAGCTAGTAATGTATAAAGTGCAAAACACTGTCTAAAATTACTGTCATAAAAAGGTGTTCTATATTGGAAAGCTGCTCCTTTATTATTACTATAATATATCTACTTGGCTAATAATTTCTGCACATCAGAATCATTATCATTAAGATCAATCAATTTATGTTTTACACACACAAATTCAATTTGAAAATTAATAGACAGGTAATTTTTACATTTTACAAGGGCATAGCTTAGAAATAAACGTACTAATTAGTTAGTGATTAAACATAAATAATAAGCCTGAAACATAGGATCTACTAGTTAAGGCAAATGTTTAAAGTTTTTACTTATTAAAACTGTGGTACACAGTAATAAACACTTACTGCATTTATGGATAACAAATGTATGGATTCTATTATTCAATCTCTTATTGAAATTTCTATCAGCAGGCCCATGTTAGGCGTACCTATATTAATAGAAGCTATTTCACGTAAAAATTGTGAAATATCAGGTATCAGCTAGTTGCTGTATAACTTATTATCTGGTTCCATGAAGTTGATAAATTTTGGCATTTATTTATAGCTCTACTTATGAACGTTATACTGGCAGTTTTTCGTTACAGTTGTAACAATGTGTATTATAAAATCATACATAATTATATTATATAAATTTTGCAAGCCAGAAATTTATCTCAGTACCGATTATTCCGTTGGGATCAACGCAACACCAAGGATATCTATGATATCAAAATTCATACCTGATGAACTAAGCTGTTGTCATGGCTGCTGTTGCAGCTCCAGCAGAGCAGCCGCCTGGCTGGAAGGCGGATGGCGGCAAATTCGGCGGATGGCGGAGTCACCCGATTGGTGCTCGGCAACGGTTCCAACATGGTAACCTTTGAGAGCAGCTTGCTTTTTACACTGTCGCGTCATCAGGGGCACTTTGAGTTGCTGCACTTGTTGCAGTTGCGTTGTCTGACCTATCTATGCGGTGAAATAGTCCAGTGTGACTATTTCGAGTGCAATAGATATTTGGTTCATGCCTTTTTAGACACATGCCTTATGACAGAAAGTACCCAGTATGGTAAGTTCGTGTCAGACAAAATTAAATAATTATATGGTAAAAGCCCAGTGTAGCAGTTACGCATTTTTAAATCTCAGCAAACAATGTTGTCTGGGAGGGAATGCTATTAGCATTAAGTCCGCTCTTTTTGTACTCATGTACATTAAAGTAAAATAAATATATATGGTAAAAGCCCAGTATGGCAGTTACGCATTCATAAAGGTAAGCAAACAATTATGCAGTTAAGCCAAGTAAACGATAAAAGCCCAGTCTGGCAGTTACGCGTTCAAGCCAAGTAAACGGTAAAAGCCCAAAATGGCAGTTACGCATTTAATAGTGTTTCTCCATTTTGTATTCTTCTTCTTGTCCTCTTCCGTCTTGAAAACTTTCCTTCCTGCACCAAGCATTTTAACTAAGTATAATTAAATTTTCACTGTATAAAATATAATTCTGAAGAATTCTCACTTTGAGATTGTATGCGTGCGTCCGTGGCGAAGCACGAAAAGCGAATGAAGTAGTTGGCGCCGAATAACGGCGAGGAGAATTCGAGCCGGAAATGTCAAAACATCTGTCAATTCTAAATCAAACACCTTCTCTTTTTAGGTTTTTTAGGTTATTACTCTAAAATAACGTGCTAAGTGGTGATATATGCAAGCGATACTACATGTGTTAATAGTACTAATATCGAAGGAAGAATCCTGAAGTATAATAAGCAGTTTTCCTTAAGTGACTCCCATTCCCCGATCTCCCCTACTATTATAAATGCGAAAGTTTGTGTGTATGTGTGTTTGTTACTTCTTCACGCCTAAACGGCTGGCTGGATTCGGATGCAATGTGGCACACAGATAGGTAGCTTATAACAAATAGGATTAAAAAATATGATAGGTACTTTTTTATCCTGGTCAAAGGTGGCAAAAATGCCTATGTTACTTTATGTTATAAAGTAGAAAAACCTACGGCCTTACCCAAGTACTTGTATATAAATAATTACTTAGTAATCACATCTATTTTCTATTTTGACAACCCTTGCACATCTGCGGCTGATTGCGTAAGTACCTTACACGGGCGGCGGCACGCGGCGGCGTCGTCCAACATCAAAGGCGTTTAACAACTGTATGGAGTTAAACTGTGGTACTACACTCGACATCAGAAAAATCGCACCTCTTCGAAAATAAGTTTAGACTTGGCCAACTGCTATTGCTAGCAATCGTTTTATTGTGTAAATGTTGATATCTTTTGAATGTACATTTAATGAGCTTTCAATTAATAATTGTTTGATTTAATTAACATAACAATTACCATAATTAAACGCTTAAAGCGTTATTGCCTGTGCCACCATAAAAGGAAAATAAAAGGAGTCAATTCAGGAAATGCGGGAAATTTGCTATCATGCATATTATGAGAAAACACACTTCAACAGTTCAATAAAAAAAAGAAATACCTAAGATGGATATTATTGCCCATGAAGTTGCTCAAATATTGCAAAAAAATAGGCAATCCAATGTTGCTCGGAAACTGAACCTCAGTATTTGATTCCATCCATCCGTCCGACGAGTATTCCAACGGTTTCTAGAGACTGTTGGCTATGTCCGAAGGGGAAGAAGTATATCAAATTAACTTTGAAGAAAAGTTTAAAAAGGTGCGATTTTTCTGACGCCGAGTGAATTATCTATTCTGTGTCTGTACTAAGGAAGCGGAATGCTTGGTCCATAGATGGTAAAAATGGTGGGGAATACGTTGAATGAAACGCCGATGGCCAATAACTAGTTTATTGTCGTGTCTAGATACTCTTGGCGAGGCTTTGCGCTTTGGCCACCACGTCCTCGATGGTGCCCACCATGTAAAACGCTGCTTCGGGGATGTGGTCCAACTCGCCACCCAGGATCTAAAGCAAACAAAGATTAAGGGTGTATAGACGCGCATCACGTTCCATTTTTAAATTTTCAATACAAATGATCAAAACAACTCTGCGCGAGCCGTAATGAGGGCGAACTTTGAAAATTCCTATTAAATAGGGAACATGCATAAGTCACCGATTTTGATAAATTTGAGCTTGATCGCTGCGGACACGTATAAAAACATGATGGAACAGAAAAATAAAAAATAAAATGTATTACTTTAGTTTTATCACACAAGGGAAAATAACGATTTTTTTTTCGTTTTCGGATATAATGCACTTAAGTAGCAGTCGGATAGAACATCAAATAAGAAATAATATTTTGTATGACACATATGTACTTAAAACGCAATATTTAGGGAGATATTTGAAAATTCTTGGCTAACTCCATACTAATGCACTGAAACGTGACATTAGTGACGTCACAAATGTTGACCTTTTTGTATAGAGCGTTTTTGGCGGGTGCTGCTGCGTGCTAACTCCAAGTACCTAACTATATCACGAGAAAAAAACACAAGAGAAAAGTTTTAATATTACAGTTGATTTTCTCACGCATTATACTTTTGATTTTGATACAGAAAAAAATTGATGCATGTTCCCTATTATTAAATAGATATAAGTATATACAAAACACGCAATACATTAGACATATACCTCATTATTCTTAAGAAAAATAAAAAATGTCTTTAGAATCTGTAAATACCAGTAAAAAAACATGTCAAAGTGTACCGATTTGAGCATTTTTTAATATTTTTTTTCTCTGTAATTAAAATCATTTTTTCAAATTTTCTCTCTATAGGGAACTCCTTGACAATACAAACAATAAATGAAAAAATAAATATGAGTCGTATTCTTATTTGTTACAGCCACTGACATGAAAATTTTTTTTTATTTAACTGGACAGGCTGTCTGTATGATTTGACAGCAAAGTTCTTGTGCCTCAAACTTTAGTACCATGTACGCACGCTATGCTCACGCTACGTCCTACAGCGCCAACATGGCGGTAATCAAATAGGCACAAAAACAGTTTGACATAAGCCTGTCCAGTGTAAATATATGCAGGTCAATGGTTACAGCTGAAACGTGTGTGAAAAATATCTCTGACAAGCAAATTTGAAATTCCACTTTCGTATTAAAATACCTGATAACTTATTATGTTTTTCTCTCTATACGGCATTAATTAAGAATTTTGCTTCCTAAAACTAAAGTTTACATCAATAGTAATGCTTTCATTCTTTTTGATAACTTCATTGGAAAAACGGAAATTTCTTTGAAATGCGGATATACAGCCTTAAGGGAGAAGAAAAGTTCGTTTTTCCCAGTAGTTCCTTTTGACAGTTCGTTCAAAGTAACTAATCATACTTTTTCTTCCCGTTAGTTTCTTTAATTATTTCGAAGGAACTAGTGGGCCTTATCTCCACCAGGGGCCCTATTTTTGAATCGCTGGACCCAGGTGTCAAGCGCTCTTTTCTACTGATTTTCATTTCATACATTTGAGTCAAATGTCGAACGAAATCAGTAGAAAAGAGCGCTCGCCGCCATGTCGAGCGATTTAAAAATAGGGCCTCAGGGAGTGAGCTGATGATGGCCATCCATTGAGTGATCTGATGATCATTCTAAGGCCCGTATTTATAAACCGCTCTCAAAGTTAGGAGCATTCTTGAGGTCATAGGTGAGATGCTGTTCCAATAAGAAGAACGTCTCGGGTTCATACCTCAAGATAGCTCTCAACCTTGAGAGCGATTTATAAATACGGCCCTAAGAGATATAAGAACATTTAGAGCAAGGGTGGTCAACCAGCGGCCCGCGGGCCACATGCGGCCCGCCGTTTGTTACCTTGTGGCCCGCGGAGCCGAGCACATTTTTTTTTAAATCGGACCTATCTGGCGCGCACTAAACATAAAATTTGGTAGTGCGGCCCGGGGTAAAATTCTACTTCCGAATTTTGGCCCAAGTGTCGAAAAGGTTGGCCACCCTTGATTTAGAGTTTGCAGTTTAAGTATTTCCATACATTGTTAAACTAATTTCGCGATTTTGAAATATATCCTTATATCTCTTAGAATGTTGATCAGCCCCCCTACTCAAATGGCCAACATTCTATTCGTTTGAACGCTACGCCTACTATTAACACTTTAAAATAAGCAATAAAGTATAAAATTACGTGCCGTAAGCTTGACTATTCCATACAATACACCGATAAGTCTGTGATTTACATAAGTTTGCGACATGTGGTTTAATCATCTATTGCTCATATTTAGCGTTCAAACGAATAGAAATTTGGTCACTTGAGTAGGGGGGCTGATTCATACAAAGTTACCTCGTTTGTATGAAAATCGACTGGTGTTTTTTTATGGACTACGGCGGTTCTCACACTGGCACCGCGCGCGTGTTTTACTTTGTATACAAGTACATCAATTTGTATAGAAAACCGCACCACACCGAGGCCGCGCCAGCAGTCGCGGAAATCGCGGGGTACAACACACTGAGCTCCATAGTATCGTGCCGGTTTTTGTACGTAAGTGCGGGGCCGTCGTATGACGCCGACCGGCGCGGAGGCGCGTCGGAAACCGCCCAAATAGGCGGCGCGCTGCGCCGTCGCCGCGCGCGTGAAATGCCAAACCGCGCCCCGCGACGGCGCGCGGCGGCAGTGTGAGAATCGCCTAAGAGCTAGCCCCGAAAATAGATGGACAATTCAAAGAGCCACGAAAGTCATACTATCATTATTAACAGATCCGGGCACCTGGCAGATTTTCACTGGTGGGGGTGGGAGTGGTTGAGCAACAAAGGGACTGAAAAGCGATTGAAGGTATACAATTTACAAAGGTATTTGGTGTGGTATGATAGCAAGCCAATCATGTATCTAAATCGAATATAACATTGTCAGGCTTTGACTGGTGGAAAAGTAGTGCCAGGCGGCATCAAAGGTGCGCGAAAAAGTAGTACCTAAAATTTCGAGCTCTGTAAATTGTATGCCTTCAATCGCTTTTTCAGCCTCTTTGTTGCCCAACCACTCCCACCCCCACCATTGAAAATCTACCAGGTGCCCGGATCTGTTAATAATGATAGTATGGCAAACTAACTAGTTGGATTTCGTCGCTCTTTAAATTGTCCATCTATTTTCGGGGCTAGCTCTTAGTATACAGGGTCATTTTTGGACCCCTTTTCAAAATTTGTCAAGTCATTCTATAACAGCAGTACAATCAATTTATGAGGTAGGTAAATTTTTTTTTTACATTTTTACCCCAAACAATCCTACACAAATTGAAATTGTTGTCACTGTTTGCGCATCTCACAGTCACAGGTCGACCCGCGCGAGCCCCCCTCCCGCCACCCACCTCCCCCGCTCGCGTCCCGTGCGCGAGAGTGAGCGTGCACGCCTAGATTTTTAACCCCTTACTAATAAAGATTGAATAGCAGATGTTTAGTTACACAATGGTTACTCTCTGTCAAACTATTTGAATTTGACATTAAAAAGAAAGTGACAAAACACTGTGTAACTATGCAGCTGCTATACAATCTTTATTAGTAAGGGGGTTAGGATATAAAGAGTGGCTGAAAACTGTGAATTTAAAAAGAAAAAAAACATAATTAACTCACCTAATTTAGTTTAAGCTCAGACTCTTAATTCCTTCCGAGATAGAGTTAGAAGTTATTTCCTTTCCTCTTATTCTGTCTGACTATTTATTTAATTCTCCTTTAGTTTATTTGTATTTACCTATAGATATATTTACTTTCAAATGCACTATTCCTTTTTTAATATTTGCACCCCACTCCCCTTATAGTCCTATCTTTATTTATTTATTTTTCACCCAAGGGTTGCCTGGAAGAAATTGCTGCTTAGCAATAAGGCCGCCTCTTGTATGCTTTTTCTCTGTAACTTTCCTTCTTTCTGTAATTCTTTTTGTGTGTGCAATAAAGTATATTTTATTTATTTATTATTTATTATTTTATTACTTCCTTGAACTTATATTTGATTTTGTAAAGGGGTCGCAAAATTACCCTGTATTAATTATGTGACCGCCACTGTAAGAAGAAGCCAAAGAGCTCGGTGGCGCAGTGGTCTAGCGCCTGGCCCAGCGATTGCGCAGGTTAAGCAACGTTCGCAAGGGTCGGTCATGTGATGGGTGACCAAAAAATTATTATATTGAGCTCCTCCGTGCTTTGGAAGCACGTTAAGCCGTTGGTCCCGGCTGCATTTGCAGTAGTTAACACCCACCAATCCGCATTGGGCCCGCGTGGTGGGTTATGGCCCGTCCTCCTTATCCAACTATAAGGAAGGCCTGTGCCCCAGCAGTGGGGACATTAAAATGGCTGAAGGTCACTGTAATTACTAACCTTCTGGAATCCCTTGATGGTCTCCTCTAGCTTGACGAGCTTGCCGACGTGCCCTGTGAACACCTCCGCCACCTAAAACACAGGTTAGGCAGGATTAGGATATATTAACCGCCTTTGTGGTCTTGTGGTTCGACCACCACCCGTGTAAGACGCAGGGGTCCCGGGTTCGATTCCACGGAGGGTACCATTTGTACTCGGTTGTGAAAAATTTTTTTTTTGTTCTAAAACCTATCGTGTATGGTATTGAATGAAAGGGCTTGCTGAGCCAGTTCTAAAAATATATCACATCGTTATATTTCAGCCACTTGTTTAAAATTAAACCAAAAAACATTTTTAAAAACATACCAAGTTTGGGCTCCTACAGATACAATATGGTTGAATTATTTTTCATAAAATATACCTCAAATGATACGTAATATTCTCATATCTAACCTTAAGAAAGCAATTTTGAAAATATTGATATTTAGTATTTTTTTTATTATTTTCAACGCTTTCACAAAGTGATTATATTTAATTTAAAAAAATGTTTGTTGAATAATTTTGTATTAAAGTGATTATTTATATTTAATTTAAAAAAATGTTCGTGAATGTTTGTTCAAGTGGCTGAAATATAATGATGTGATATATTTTTAGAAACGGCTCAGCAAGCCCTTTCATTCAATACCATGCACGATAGGTTTTAGAAAAAAAAAATTTTTTCCCATCCAAAAAGAAGATGACACCATAACTCGTTTCCTAAGGGAAGAATTTTTAAGAACTGCGGGTCCAAAATTTTGTTTTTAACCGACTTCAAAAAAGGAGGAGGTTCTCAATTCCTCGGAATCTTTTTTTTTTTTTTTTTTTTTTTATGTATGTTACTCGATTACTGGAAGACGGCTGGACCGATTTGAAAAATTCTTTTTTTGTTTGAAAGTATATACTTCCAAGTTGGTCCCATTTAGGGCATGCAGAATCGGACCTCTTTGAAGAATCGAAAATTTCGATTCCGATTCCTTGGTCAGAATCGGGTACCCGGTTTTTTTCGATTCTTTTCGATTCTTTTTTGTTTTTTTTTGTTTACAATTTTGTTTCATGTTAAGGAAAGAAAAAACGCGTTTTTTTAATTATTTTTTTATCAAAATCTAATTATTTACTTAAAATAAAACACGAAAACATAAAGAAAAAGCAAATAAATTATCACTAGGTCTATAGTAGGATAGGTAGGAGTAGGACTCCTACCGTGTATTAATAGTACTGTAACTGTTTCATTTCTTCTAGTCTTCTCTTACAATAAACTCCGTGAGCTGTAAAAAGTGGCTCAAATTGTTCAAAAATAAAATGTTGCCATGAGGTTTCCAAAGAACACATTACGTGCTGTTAGGTATATTATTTGGAGTATTCGCAGCTAGATGGTGCTTCTAATTTAGATAATTTTTCGAAATGGGTAAATATTTTTTTAGATAAATTTGGAAAAACTGGCTTGACTAAACAATTTTAGATAATTATTGAACCTGCTCACAAAATTTCACTAGAATCGGTTGAGAAATGCGACCTGTAGAGGAGAACAAACTGCCCGAATGTTTTTTTTTATATATCTCTGTCATTTTAATAAATTTTAAAAACTGTCTCGACTCTCGACAAAAAATCGAAATATTTATCAAACCTCCACACAAAATTTCACCGGGATCGGTTAAGAAATGCGACCTGTAAAGAAGAACAGACAGCGCTAGAAAGCCGGACTAGGACTGAAATAAGTTTTTCTATATCTCTGTATCTCCGCTATTTTGAAAATTTTAAAAAAGTGGCGTGACAAAAAAATCTATATCATTTTCAAATATGCTCACAAAATTTCACGAGAATCGGTTGAGAAATACGACTTGTAGATGAGAACAGACAGCGCTGGAAAGCCGGACTGAAATATGTTTTTTTTAACATATCTCCGCCATTTTGAAAAAAATTAAAAAACTGGCTTGACAAATAAATTCTATATAATTTTTGAACCTCACTCGAAGCTCACAAAATTTCACGAGAATAGGTTGAGAAATGCGACCTGTAGCAGAAAACAGATATACATACGAAATAATTTTTGCCCAAGCAGAAGCAGAAACACTTCTAAATAAAGTGACAATAAATTGCACAGGAATTAACGATTAAGAACAATAAAAAAGGATTTTTTTTCGATCGTCCAATAGTGAGCAGTCAAAGAAATCTAATACCATACGGTCTAATCAGATGTTATTATGATTTTTTATTCGATTATTTGTGCGCGCCATCACAACTAAAGCCGTCTAAGTAGTAAGATTGGGAATTTGATATTTTTTTAACGCGAATCGAAAAGAATCGAAAATCGATTCTTACTAATTTAAGAATCGATTCTCACAGGACAAAAAAGAATCGGTTTTTCCCGGTTATTTTGGAATCGGTTAAAATCGGTTCCTTGCCCTAGTCCCATTGTCATGAAATCAGGATCTGATGATGAAATCCTGGAGAAATCGAGGGAACTCTTCAAATATTATAGGCACATCTATAGCGATTTTAGTATTTTCTTAAGTAACTTGTGCATTTGCTTTCGAAAAGTACCATTTCGGTGAAGTAGAACTGATGATGAAGACCAGCATAGATGATCATCGGAACTATTCAATACTAAGTAGTTCACAACAATACGATTACTTTAATATGGTTGCTAGGCTATTTATGCTCATCATAATTCATAACGTGAAGAAGAGCTGATAGTGAAGTACCAGGAGAACTCCTCAACAATAAACGCCCCTGCGTCGGGAAAAGCAGTACTATGTAAAAGGTGATGAGCCGTTGACATAAGGCTATTGTAACTTAGATAATATAATCACCAAATATACTTACCACAAAAAAGTTTAAAATAAAAAAGTTTTTAATAAAAACAAAACCTCCTTCAAAAACCTTGAAAATAATCTAACAAAAAACAGTTTCAAAAATAAATTAATGGCTCTAAAAAGCAAGAAATAAAATATTGAAATCTGTATAATAACTAACTCGAAAGTTTGTATGCATATCTTATATTAAACAACGTCTTATGAAGTCGGGTGGGGTTTAAACCCATGATTAAAGTTTAGCCCCCTTACTAATAAAGATTGAATAGCAGATGTTTATTTACACAATGGTTACTCTCTGTCAAACTATTTGAATTTGACATTAAAAAGAAAGTGACAAAACACTGTGTAACTATGCAGCTGCTATACAATCTTTATTAGTAAGGGGGTAGATATATTAGTTTAGATAAAAAAATTCGTCCCCCCCCACCCGACTTCAAAAGGCGTTGTTTAATATAAGATATGCATACAAACTTTCGAGTTAGTTATTATACAGATTTCAATATTTTATTTCTTGCTTTTTAGAGCCATTAATTTATTTTTGAAACTGTTTTTTGTTAGATTATTTTCAAGGTTTTTGAAGGAGGTTTTGTTTTTATTAAAAACTTTTTACCTCAAGTATACGTGTACCAAAGTGCTTTGCTGTACATCGATTTGCGGTTTTTTTTGCGTACGCGTAGTACTAGGATTCCGGGTGTAGTGCGCTTCCATCTTCGGCCTTATCGTCACTTAACATCAGGTGAGGTGAAGACCAAGCACTATACCATTGTGCGTAAAAAAAAGATTAAAAAGGTCCAGTCGTGGTACCTACTGAATGGTCGTAGGAAAAAAATACCTACTACCTTTAGGGTCCCCTCAGACCTACCGGTTTCTTTTCTTTGCTCAGCTGTTCTACCTTGCTGTTTAGACCGCCGGCCAACAGGGTCATTTTCAATCTATCGCATATTGGGACCAGACCAAATTAGCAAAATAGCCATTAGTTTGGTGTTATCAAATATAATCGTCTGGGTTGCGAAGTAGGAAGCTTCTGGGAGATATGCCACCCTGAACATGGTCTCCGATTGCTAAAAATAAATCGATCGCATATTTATATAAATTATGAACAGGGTCGAGGGTGGTATCATAGCCTACCTGAACTATTTTTTTGTGTTTTCATAACGATCGTTTAAGGAACAAAGCTCACATATGTGAAATGCACTTAGATTGAAAATATGCGATAGATTGAAAATGAGCCGCTTGGCCGGCGCTCCATTGCCGAACAGCAAAGCAAAGAAAAGAAACCGGTAGGTCTGTGGGGAGGGTCCCCACAGGGGTTATTTGTAAAACTCCAACAACCTTGCAGGAGTGGATTTAACATCATAAACAACAACGTTTGTTCTACGACTTTCCGAAAAACTCAAAAAACAATTCGACTTTTCATACAAAACTTTCAGCTGTTGGGACGTTTGTACTTATTATATGTCAGTCGATGTTTTATGTCTTTTTTTCGGAAAAGTCTTAAGGCTATGTTATGCGAAATCATTTGTCTCTGTCTTTTTCTTTACGTGTAAAGAGTATGGAAAATAACCTCACTTCTGCACTTTTTCGATGTTTTTCGTTGTTTTTTCATCATTATCTTTAGCACAATTATCTTTCTTGAAAAAAAGTTATTGGAGCAACTGCACAGTACGTTAAAGTGTATTTTGATGTAGAATTATTACGCTATTATTTACGCCAAAAATATGGCCCGCGACAAGCGCTTTTGATGATATTCTGTTTTTTTTTTACAATCATCTGTGAGGTTTTTCGCAATTTAATGTTTGTAGCAACTAGGTAAACTCTTTAGCTTGTCGTATGATTTTTTTGGTGGCTACAAGTTTACGTTTTCTATATGAAGATATGGCCCGCGCAAACCATGTTTTCCTATTACCGCCCCTTAAGTAGTAAGTAGTACAAACGTTGTTGTTCGTGAATTTCGTGATGTTAGTAATCTACTTACTCCTACGAGGTTGTTGGAGTTTTAAAAAGTAACACAAAGTGTATTTAAATAAGAAACTGTGAGAGTGTACGTAGTCTGTTAAAAAAGTATTGTTGGGAGAGCCACTTCCTTTGATTCATTACTGTTATTTATATGGCAACACATGAGGGTAGGGGGATTTGGAACCAGATTTTAAGGGGAGTCGGTCCATGTTAAAAAAATCCTTGACAGAAAAAAGGATTTTACTAAGTGAGCCTTTATTGTCTTTATTTCTTTGACCCCCGAATCCCCCCCCTCACTACACCCATGGTTACCTGGAAAGGTTGTGAAAGGAAGCGCTGGATTTTGCGCGCGCGCGCCACAGTCAACTTGTCATCTTCAGACAGTTCATCCATACCCAGGATGGCGATGATGTCTTGGAGGGATTTGTAGTCCTGCAGTATATATGATGTGGTCATTACCACAGCCATAACACAATCATACCTCTTTCTTAGCTTTAGTAGCCTTCGTGAAGCTCTCAAGGTCCAAAGGATAGTAAAAGTACCTAACATATATTATATTAAACACAATACAAATCTAGGTTCAGAACAGAATAGTATTGCCCCCTTCTCTCAATCAAATTAAAAGTCTAAAAAGTCTTGCAAAAGAATGAGGTGGTGCAAAGAGGAGAGAGTCAGAAAACGTATCACTTCATCCTTACTAATCTTATGTATAAATGCGAAAGTCCGTTTGTTTGTTTGTTACGCCTTCACCGATCATCATGAATTTTGCATACACATTGTCAGGAAAACAGAGAAGGACATAGGTTACCGTGTTTTCGAGGGATAGAGAAATAACTGTCCACGCAGACGAAGTCGTGGCACAGAATACATAATAGTACGTCGTGGGCGGATGCTAGTTATATCCAAGGAGGTTTATAATAGGGAGTGAGTACTCAACAAAAATTTTCACCTATCGTTTAAAAGAAATTCAACTTTATTGCGTTGCTCATAGAGTTGAAATTCTATCAACGACATTGACTGAAGGCACTTGTTACCGATGTCGGTAACCTCAACACTGCACCATAGGATGATTCGCCAAGCAGGAACAGAATGAAACACTTTCTTCTTATATGCCCATATATTGTGGTTATAACGAATTGGGCCGTGCGAGCTTACAACATTTCCTACGATCACACGCCCCTAAGGTAACATTTTGTACGATAGCAAATATCCACTAATACAAAAACTTACATTTTCTACTTAACTTAGGTAGTTTACAAAACTCAAATCATTACTACCCTACGTTACCATAAATTGTTAGCGGTGGTGGGGATAGCAAACCCCCCACTTCTGGCTTTTTACGAGATTACCTACCTAATTTATTATTTGGCTACCTTTCCATACGAGGTTTAGGTATTTAGGTTTCTCATTACCTTTATCAGAGACCTATACAAGAGGCCTTTATTTATATAATCTTACCTCTTAGTACCATATCAAAACCTTTAGGGCTTATAGGACAAAGGTTGGCGTATGACCTAGACACATTTCAGGTCGAAACTACCACCTCCTAGACCTATATTACCTAGCCCATTACCTCAAAACCTTTACCAGGTAGTATAAGTAAAAACACAAGCATTCATATCATTTAATCCATAGGATACCTAAATGCCTAAACAATACCTATTTGAATTACTAAAACTTAAATATTTCACAAACTATAAAACTTACAGCTACGCTAAATATCTCATTTTACAGAACTTTTTATATGCAACAATTTAAAACCAAATAGAACGTTACATATTAATAAACTTCAAAGTAATTAAAAACACAAACTAAATGACTCAATCAGTTATAACAAGCTACTGTTTACAAATCAAAGTACTTACATGAAATAATCACAAACACAGATTCTATCACTAGTAACGCACTTAGCGGTCCATTAAACAGTCTTTTTGCTATACACATTTTAATCACTTTTTTCACTAGTTTCACGCGATTGAAGCTGTCCGTAACAGTCTCCCCCCGGTGCAGCACTCGCGGCACCTTCTTCTTCAGTAGGGAGGACAGCCAATCTCGCTGTCGGGCGACGAAAAACTCCTCCTCTTGTCTTGACATCAGCGTTGCGAATCTCGCCGTCTGGTCCCGGATACACCGCCGTCACGACGCCTCGCGGCCACACATTGCGAGGCAGGCTGGAGTCGACGATGATGACGACGTCACCGGGCTTAAGTGAGCGGCCCGTGACGTCACGCGCACCCCCGCGCGGAATGAGCTCGGGCAGGTACTCGCGCACCCAGCGGCGCCAGTACTCGTCGGCCAGCGCCTGCGCAGCACGCCATGCCTTGCGCGAAGCTGGCTCGCACGGCCCAGTAAGTGGCAGGCCGCGCGAACCCCCCAACAGAAAGTGATTTGGGGTGAGCGCCTCTGGATCTTCTTCGCTGACTGGTACGTGGGTTAGCGGGCGAGCGTTTATGGTGTGCTCTACCTCCGCCAACAGCGTAGCTAGTACCTCTTCTCGCGGCGACTTCTCGTTCAGTGTGACTCGTAGCGCGCTTTTGACCGAGCGCACGAGCCTCTCCCACGCGCCTCCCTGATGTGGCGCGCCCGGAGCGATGTAGCGCCACTCCATACGCTCTGTTAGTGCGTAATCACGTAGCGCCGGTTCCCATTCTTCTACCGCACGACGCAACTCTACGTCGGCGCCTCTGAAGTTTGTTGCATTATCTGAGTACATCACGGCCACCCGCGGCGCGCGCCCATTCTTCTTAGAGCCATGATTGCCGAGTCTGTGGATAGCGACGCCACCAATTCTATATGTATCGCTCTCGTCGTGAGACACGTAAATAGTGCGCCCCACCGTTTTTCGTGCCGCCGTCCCACCGTCACCGTTAGAGGTCCAAAATAGTCGGCCCCGCAGTATGTGAAGGCCCTCGTGAATGGCTGTAATCTTGCCTTAGGTAAATCTCCGTGCACTGGAACCACAGGACGTGCCTTTCGTACGCGACAAAACACGCATTTGCTAGCGACTGTACGTATCGTCGGTCTCAGTCGTAGTATCCAGTATTTGGCTCTGACGTCATTCACAACGCGCTCATTGTGTGCGTGGTGGGCGCGACGGTGCTCACGATATAGTAGCAACCGCGCATACGGGTGCCTGCCGTCCAGTACTACGGGGTGAGTAGCGGGGGCAGACACACCCGCTGCCCCTATCCGTCCCCTGGCACGCAGCACACCTTGTTCGTCCAAATACGGATCTAGCTTTCGTAGCCGGCTTCCTGCTCTGAGGTTTCGCTTTGCGGTGATGCGTTCTATCTCTTCAGCGAAACATTGGCGCTGCGAAGCTCGTTGCAGTCTCATCTCAGCCTCTTCTAAAAGTTCTACATTCATCGTAGCGGCACGGTCACGACATTTGCGTACGAATAGTAATACTCTCGCCATCGCTCTCACCAAGCGTTCATATGAGGAAAAACGCTCGGCTCGGGGCACACTATCGTTTGCTTCTCCCATTGTCGTGAGCACTATCTCTACCGTGTCCTCTTCCGTTACGATATCACACGTGGGCCATAAAGCCTCATCTTCATATAAAAATTTGGGTCCTTTAAACCATCTGTCATTACACGTCTTCATCTCTACATTAGGGCGCGTTGCGTCGTCCGCCACATTCAGCGCTGTCGGAACCCATCTCCATTGGCTAGCGTCCGTAGTCTCGGCTATCTCTCCTAAGCGGTGCGCTACGTATGGTGAGTAACGCACGCTATCATTCCGTATCCAATGCCACACGGTACGCGAATCCGTCCAATATACAGTTTTCTCGGGTTCCCAGCCTTGCTGTCTCTTGATAGAGCTTGCCAGACGCGTCCCAATCAGAGCCGCTTGTAATTCGAGTCTTGGTACGCTAAGATGTTTCATTGGCGCTACCCGTGCTTTAGCGGCCGCTAATGTCACTTCTATTTCACCATTTTCATTCTTGACGCGCCAGTAAGCCGCGGTCGCGTAAGCAACTTCACTTGCATCACAAAATATATGTAGTTCTCGGCTCGGCTCTCCCCCCGTTTGAGCGTAGAGGCGCGGTAATCTTAGTGTTCGTAGCTTTTCTATGTCTCTAAGCCATTGGATTATCTCTTCGGCCTCCGGCCCTGGTAAAGCCTCGTCCCACTCTACGTTTAGTTTCCAAATGTTTTGTAATACAATCTTCGCTCGAATGGTGTAGTAGCTTAGTAAGCCCAACGGATCGAAAACCGACATCACGGCGCTTAGCGCTTCTCTCTTTGTCGGCGGCCTCGCTAACGTCTTCACTTCAGCCGGTACCCTCGCAAGCGTCGTGTTGAACCCCAGTGTGTCGGTCACCGCATCCCATAGTAACCCCAGCGTGCGACCACAATCGTCTAGGTTGGACCCCAGTTGCTTGGGCGATGACGTAGCACGGCCCTCTAATGGCAGCTCAGCTAAGACTCTAGCTTCGTTTGAGTTGAAGCCTGTCAGCTTGAATCCTGCTCGCCTGTGCACTTCAATCACTTGTTTCATCGTAGTAATTGCCCGTTCCTTATCATCAAAACTGTCCACCCAGTCGTCCATATAATGATTGCTAGTTATCGCTTGAAATGCTAGCGGGTACTCGTCGGCGCTCTCTCTCGCGTTCCAGTCACGCACACTATGTGCTAAGAATGGCGAACTCTTTGCCCCAAATATCATCGACGTCATTTTATATTTTCGTGGCGGTCCATCTCTATCGCCGCCTCTCCATAGAAACATCTGTGCCGGTTGGTCTATAGGTGCGATTTTCACTTGTAAAAACATCTCTTGAATGTCGGCTGTTATTGCTATCCTTTTCTCACGGAACCGCAAAAGCAACCCATTTAAATCTTGTAATAAATCGGGCCCCTCTAAAAGCTCATCATTGAGGCAAACATCATCGGCTTTTGCCGCCGCATCGAAAACCAATCTTAACTTCCCCGGCTTGTTCACGTTAGTAACCGCGAAGTGAGGCAGGTACCATGATCGTGGATCGTCTGTCTCTTTCCCACTGCACTGCTCCGCGTAGCCTTTCGTGAATAAATTTTCTATCTGTGCTGTATAAGCTTTTTCAAAGTCGCTTGACCGGTCCATCTTGCGTTCTATAGACTTCAAGCGTTTTACAGCGTTATAATAACTGGGTGGTAGCGTGACGTCGTCTCTCTTCCACGGTAGTCGTACTTCGCACTGGCCGCCGACTCGTTTAATACTCTCATTGAACGCTTTAATTGCTCTCACTTCCATTGGGTTTTCGCGTTCCCTCCTAGCGATACCGAGTGCGTCTATTTCAAAGTAACGTTTCACCATGTCGTGCAATTCAACCTCGGGTGCGATGAGCTCCGTCTTGTATACGTTAGACGCGCCCTCTAGCGCCGTAATTCGAGGCGCCGTTCCATGTATGACCCACCCTAGCTTCGTAAGCGACGCTACCGGTTGTCTCTGATTGCCCATTAACAACTTTCGTGACACAATCAAATGCCAATTATCGGCCCCGATCAGTAAACGTGGTTTCACTCTGTCATAACACACGTCACTAGCCGTTAATTTTCTTAAGTGTGCGTACTGTAAGCAATCTTCACTAACTGTTTGATGATTGAGCGTCAAACTTGTCATCGTTTTGGCGCGAACATGATGGGTGCTTTCGTCTCTTGCTACTAACACTAGGCTTACGTCTTCACTGTTCGCTACGCTCCCTTGCGCGTTTATACTACATATACGCAAGTCGCTTACAGGCCCTTTCGCACCTATTTCGTCCGCCAGGACTTGATCAATGATCGTTATTGTCGATCCCTCGTCCAGCAGCGCGTATGTCTGTACGGCGCCGCCGGGTCCCTTAACTGTCACTGGACACACCTTTAACATGACATTCGCCGCGACGTTGGCCCTATTAATCGTGGCGATCGTCTCAGTCTGCGACTCTCGCACCAACGTCTCTTCATTACTGGCGGCACGGTCCTTATGCAACGTAGCGTGGTGACGCGCATTACAGTTGTTCACCCCGCATAGTTTGTGTGTACAGCGGAACCTCCGGTGCTTATTGTTTACACACCGAAAGCACACTCCATTATTTCTTGCCCACTGCCATCTTTCATCTACCGTCATGGCTTTGTATTTGTTACAGTGGGGTACTTCATGATCGTTTCCACATAGTAAACACGGCGCTGGCGGCGTCTCTTTCTGGCCCAAAGTGTATATTCTTGCTACATTTTTCTTTTTATCGGTGCGTTTCTCGCTACGGTTTTTTACAGCGACGTTTTCTCTTTGCTGTGACGTAGTCGGTACGTATGCAAAACGCAGCGCGCAGTCGGCCTCTTTCATAAGGAATCGAGATAAAATAATTATTTCAGGCTCGCTCGATTCATTCTTTTCGGCGTAGGCGACCCAGTTCGATAACAAATGTGGGCTGAGTTTCTTGACTACTTCTCGAACCAATAGCGGATTTCGTAAGTACCCTCGGTCATCAACCGCTTGAATAACGCAAACTATATTTTGCAATTTCACAGCGAGGGTATTTAATTCTGTAGCACTCGTACCGGAACGCGGTAAACTTTTCATATCTTCGAGCGCTCTGTCTATAAGCACTTCGGGGCGGCCGTAGCATTGTTCTAGTGTGGTCATAATACGATCGGGGTCGGTCGCACTCCATAATAGCGCCGACACACTCTCTTTCGCCTCCCCTTTTAAGCTCACGCGTAATCTTGCTAGATTTTCCTCTGCAGTGAACTTATATAATCGTGTGGAATCACGCACTGCGGCCTTGAATAACAACCATTCCGTCGGTGAGCCACTAAACACGGGCAGCTCTTGCGCGTACCGCGGCATCGGTCGTCTAGTTAGAACCCTGTCCAATGTTTCAGCGAGGTTTTCCACCCCGTAGCCCTTTTTCGTATCGACTACGGGCCTCGCGTCAGCCTCCATTGGATTTATACTAAACGTTCGGTTTCTATCTGTTTCTAAGGCGCGCGCCTCATTGCGCTTCATATCCCTGTCTCTGTCTTGCACGATAGCGGGAGCGATATCTCTGTCTCTTTCTTGTGAAACGACGGGAACGATATCTCTGTCTTTCTCTAAATTTTCGTCTACCCGACACCGAGGATCGGCTGTGGTATCCAACCATTCTTTCAGCCTCTCTGGGACGCTCTCGGCGGGTAAGCTCGCACGGGTTTCTTCTTCCATAATAGTATCCATTTCAACTTGTAACCTTTGTTGAATTAATTCACGTTCTAATTCCATTTCTCGTCTCTTAATCTCGGCCAACTGTTCCGCGGCCCGAAGTTGCGCCTGCCGGACGCGCGCAGCTACACTTGACGAACACACTGACGGCGGGTTACGTCTCAAAGCCCCAGTGTCGGTGGCGGCGGCGGCGGCGTTGCCATCGTCAACTTCCTTGGTGGGCGGCGGCGGTAACGATCTCTCTTTACCACTTTCTGTGGCCTCTTGCATCGCGACTGTAGTCAATAACGGTGGTGGTGGCGGTGGCTGTGGCGCGATCGTCGACGGTGACGCCGGTGGCTCATCATATGTGATTGCCTCCCTCTTCTTCCCTCCAGATTGGCTTCTCGTGACTGGCATCTTTTTCTTTCTTGATGTCTACTCCTAACAATCTCGCCCGGGCACACTAGCGAGGGGAGCCCAGGTGAGGATGGAGGTTGTAGCAGGAGTGGAAGGGAGGAACTACCCGGCAGAGGGGGTGTGCAACTCCGAGGTGCTCGGCTACCGGGAGGAACGCCCGGCAGCGTCAGCAGTGCCTACAGACCGGCCCTCAGTGCGACACAACCCTTACCGGCGTAGCCGGACAATTTCAGCTGCCTTGAAAAAGGCGGCTGGCAGCCGTGTCCGTCAGACTGCACCGCCTTGAATGGCGTTACTCACACTAACCACACTTGGCACCGTTAGGGTGTGGCAGTGTGAGCCGCGGTCCACCCGCGTAGTGAAACTAGTTATTGTGATTCTTCTTTCTTCAGTGAACGTATTATGTTTACTGTGATGCTTCTTTTCTTCAGTCTTCAGTGAACGTATTATGTTTACTGTGATGCTTCTTTTCTTCAATAATCGTTGGACGTATATATGTTAATGTGATGCTTCGCTTCTTTCTTCTCGCTTGACGCGCAGAATCTTCTTATCCGCTGCTCTGAAGGACCACGCAGTACTGTTACCGATGTCGGTAACCTCAACACTGCACCATAGGATGATTCGCCAAGCAGGAACAGAATGAAACACTTTCTTCTTATATGCCCATATATTGTGGTTATAACGAATTGGGCCGTGCGAGCTTACAACATTTCCTACGATCACACGTCCCTAAGGTAACATTTTGTACGATAGCAAATATCCACTAATACAAAAACTTACATTTTCTACTTAACTTAGGTAGTTTACAAAACTCAAATCATTACTACCCTACGTTACCATAAATTGTTAGCGGTGGTGGGGATAGCAAACCCCCCACTTCTGGCTTTTTACGAGATTACCTACCTAATTTATTATTTGGCTACCTTTCCATACGAGGTTTAGGTATTTAGGTTTCTCATTACCTTTATCAGAGACCTATACAAGAGGCCTTTATTTATATAATCTTACCTCTTAGTACCATATCAAAACCTTTAGGGCTTATAGGACAAAGGTTGGCGTATGACCTAGACACATTTCAGGTCGAAACTACCACCTCCTAGACCTATATTACCTAGCCCATTACCTCAAAACCTTTACCAGGTAGTATAAGTAAAAACACAAGCATTCATATCATTTAATCCATAGGATACCTAAATGCCTAAACAATACCTATTTGAATTACTAAAACTTAAATATTTCACAAACTATAAAACTTACAGCTACGCTAAATATCTCATTTTACAGAACTTTTTATATGCAACAATTTAAAACCAAATAGAACGTTACATATTAATAAACTTCAAAGTAATTAAAAACACAAACTAAATGACTCAATCAGTTATAACAAGCTACTGTTTACAAATCAAAGTACTTACATGAAATAATCACAAACACAGATTCTATCACTAGTAACGCACTTAGCGGTCCATTAAACAGTCTTTTTGCTATACACATTTTAATCACTTTTTTCACTAGTTTCACGCGATTGAAGCTGTCCGTAACAGCACTACTGTGTGAATGAGACAACACCAGGTGGAGGTCGGTGTCTCGTTCGCACAATTGCCATTACTAAACAATAATACCACGATAGTAGGACTAAAAATATGTACGTTACCAATCAAGTAGTGTATCAAAATTAAGGATTCGGAGTGGGAAGTCGAATATATACTATTTAAATATTAATTTTAGAATGACACATAATAATTGTCATATAAAACAGAACTTTTTTGATTTAATTAGATATCTACAATAATGCTAATCAGCAATCATCGGTGAGGTGGTAATAAATAGAAGTGTCAATCCTGGCAACTCCGATTTTGACCTTGAATTTCAATTTAAGAATTTCAATCTATAGGAAATGTTACTTTACAAAACTAGTGTGACCATAAATACTTCACCATTTCAGATTTCCAAAAAAACGAAATTGTTCTATTGAAATGGCTAGAGGTCGCAGGCGAGACGGTAAAATTAATAATAATAATCAAATTCATGTTTGTGCGCCTATTTCGATGAAACTCGGTTTCTGGTACTATTTCAACATGAAAATAACAACGCAATGTTGCAAATTTTAAAAATCCAAGATGGCGGCCTACTTTTTTGTTTTTGGGCCGATTTCGATGAAACTCGGTTTTTGGAACTATTTTGACAAGAAAATAACAACGCAATTTTTAAAAAACTAAAACTCCAAGATGGCGGCCAACTTTTTTGTTTTTGGGCCGATTTCGATGAAACTCGGTTTTCGGTACTATTTTGACAAGAAAATAACAACGCAATGTTGAAAATTAAAAAATCCAAGATGGCGGCCAACTTTTTTGTTTTTGGGCCGATTTCAATGAAACTCGGTTTTTGGAACTATTTTGACAAGAAAATAACAACGCAATTTTTAAAAAACTAAAAATCCAAGATGGCGGCCAACTTTTTTGTTTTTGGGCCGATTTTGATGAAACTCGGTTTTTGAAACTATTTTGACAAGAAAATAACAACGCAATTTTTAAAAAAACTAAAAATCCAAGATGGCGGCCAACTTTTTTATTTATGGGCCGATTTCGATGAAACTTGGTTTTTGGAACTATTTTGAGAAGAAAATAACAACGCAATTTTTAAAAAACTAAAAATCCAAGATGGCGGCCAACTTTTTTGTTTTTGGGCCGATTTCGATGAAACCCGGTTTTCGGTACTATTTTGACAAGAAAATAACAACGCAATTTTTAAAAAACTAAAAATCCAAGATGGCGGCCAACTTTTTTATTTATGGGCCGATTTCGATGAAACTTGGTTTTTGGAACTATTTTGAGAAGAAAATAACAACGCAATTTTTAAAAAACTAAAAATCCAAGATGGCGGCCAACTTTTTTGTTTTTGGGCCGATTTTGATGAAACTCGGTTTTTGGAACTATTTTGACAAGAAAATAACAACGCAATTTTTAAAAAACTAAAAATCCAAGATGGCGGCCAACTTTTTTTTTATGGGCCGATTTCGATGAAACTTAGTTTTTGGAACTATTTTGAGAAGAAAATAACAACGCAATTTTTAAAAAACTAAAAATTTAAGATGGCGGCCAACTTTTTTGTTTTTGGGCCGATTTCGAAGAAACTCGGTTTTTGGTACGATTTTGACAAGAAAATAACAACTCAATGTTGAAAATTTAAAAAATTCAAGATGGCAGCCAACTTTTTTGTTTTTGGGCCGATTTCGATGAAACTCGGTTTTCGGTACTATTTTGACAAGAAAATAACAACGCAATTTTTAAAAAACCGAAAATCCAAGATGGCGGCCAACTTTTTTGTATTAGGGCCGATTTTGATGAAACTCGGTTTTTGGTACGATTTTGAAAAGAAAATAACAACGCAATGTTGAAAACTTACAAAATTCAAGATGGTGACCAACTTTTTTGTTCTTGGGCCGATTTCAAAAACAAATTAGCAGCCATTTTGATCTTTTTTTATTTTTCCATCAGTTTACATTGAGTTGTTTTTTCTTGTCAAAATAGTACCAAAAACCGAGTTTCATCGAAATCGGCCCAAAAAACAAAAAAGTTGGCCGCCGCCTAAGATTTTTAGTATTTTAAAAAATTGCGTTGTTATTATTTTGTCAAAATATTACCAAAAACCGAGTTTCATCGAAATCGACCCAAAAAAAAAAGTTGGCTGCCATCTTGGATTTTTAATTTTTTCAATATTGTGTTTTTATTTTCTTGTCAAATTAGTCCTTAAACCGAGTTTCATTAAAATCAGCCCCAATCACAAATAAAAGAGTTGGCTGCCATATTTGTTTATATTTTTAACATTTCGTTGTTATTTTTTATCAAAATAGTAACAAAATCGAGTTTCATCAAAATCGGCCCACGAACAATATAGTTGGCCGCCATCTTGGTTTCTTTTTATATTTTTAACATTGTGTCGTCGTAAATCTCATGCACCCATTTTATTAACTTCACTAGTAAAGAAATTCACAACGCTCGCGTCCCGCGTCAACTCGGTTCGACCTTATTCATTCGTGCAATCGTCTCGTGCGCCTGTCGCTCACCGAGCGAGCGAGCAACACGCCTGCATTGCGTGCTACGTGTACAGAGTAACGCGGGAACAGAGACTACTCAACTAAGTGAACATGTCTAATCTTAACAGCACGTTCAACACTACTGAGCAAGTGATTAATAGCGGTGATATGAGTATCGACGATGGCTTCCGCATAGATCAGGAGTCACCACCACCAAATATCACATTGAGGAAGGGAAACTCAAACCCTGATTTGAAAGCCTTTCACTTGGAGTTACAATCATTTCAATCCAGCATTGTGTCCACGCTCGAAAATTGGTTTTCAAAACAAGACAACAAATACAAAAAAATAATGGATGAATTCAATGAAATCAAGACTTCTATGAAATTTATCAACGATAACTTTGAAGACTTAAGGAAAAGTAATGATGATTTGAAAAATCGTGTAAAAATTATGGAGAACAAAAGTGAGACAATTGATACAAATACGACGCGAATCAAAGAGCTTGAATTAAAACTAGATATTATGGAACAACAGGCCCGCCAGTGCAATATAGAAATTGCTAACTTACCTGAAAAGAGAGGAGAAAATCTTGATTCAATTTTGGAAACTATTGGTTCGGTTATAAAGGTGCCTATCCACAAGCAAAATGTAATCTCGGTTCACCGTGTTCCTCAGGCAACCCCTACTCAGCGCCCTAAAAATGTTATATTGAAACTGAACAACCGCTCATTAAGAGATGATATTTTAAGTGGTGCGTGCCTTCATAAGGGTATTACCTCGGAACAGCTGAATATCGCCGGGCCCACTCACAAGATTTATTTGAATGAACATCTTACCCTCAAAAACAAAACTCTCTTTCGTCAAGCACGCGAAACAGCGAAGAAGAACGATTTCCGTTTTGTGTGGGTCAAACACGGAACTATCCTTATCAGGCGAAACGAGACGTCTCCAATATTCTCTATTCGATCCGAAAATGACCTGTCAAAAATCGGTGGACAAACCTAGTGACTTCTATTTTAATGACGTAGTCATTTTTTGTGTTTTTCTGATTGCATGTATAAAAATTGTGAAGTTAGTGAGCTTGAAGTTATATTTTTGTGAAATACGTAGATACCAATTGTTAAGTTGCAAGAATAAAGGTAATGTGGTTTGCAGTCTCTCGGGCGTGCATTACTCTGCGCATTTTTACGTAAGTTGTTTTCTTGATAGTTTTGTGTTGACTACCTGCTTGCCGCAAATATTGTTGTTTAAATGTAATTTCATTTTTGATAATAAAGTCTTACTCTTGTGTTCAAAAACACAAATCTCACCTAAACATAACTATAAAAAATTTCTAACATTTAAAAATTACGTACTTATTTGCAATAACATAATATGTATAAATATATGTGACGGGAATGCAATCTTACACTTTAATACACAATATTTAACTACTTTATACATATTTAAATGTAAAAATGTGTGATAAAATTATGGTTTACTACCAAAACTGTCGGGGACTTAGGACGAAACTGAATACGTTATTTACAAATATTCTGGCTAATTGTTATGACGTAATCATACTAACGGAATCGTGGTTAATATCAAACATTAATGATTGTGAATGTGTGGATTCCCGATACACGGTGTACAGATGTGATAGGGACCGAATTGCCACTGGTAAGAAGGACGGCGGCGGTATATTGGTGGCGGTACGTCGTGAATTCCAGGCCAGGCGGGTCCGGCTCGACGCGCACCGCGGCCTGGGCCCGCTGGACGACGCTGGTGACTCGGACATTACTCTGTCACCCTCTATCGATTATATCTTACTTAGGTTTGACGTGGGTAGTAGGCATTGTGTGATATGCGGTGTGTACATTCCCCCAAACCAGAATATCACAACTTATTCTACCTTTTTAAATACCCTCTACTGTGAATTAATCGATAACGACTTGGACTCATTCTATCTGGTGGGAGACTTTAACACTCCGAGTACTGACTGGTGTGAATACGACCCCAATACAATTTTCACTCCGATGTCATCGAGTGAGAACAATATGATAACAAAAGTATTATTTGATTTCGTTCGTTCAACCCACAGCTTTCAATACAATCAAATAAAAAATAATTTAGACTGCATTTTAGATTTATACATATCGAATGTTGAGCCTTGTATTTGTAGTCCACCGCTTAACCCTTTAGTGCCCGTTGATAACTATCATCCCCCATTTTATGTTTTGACTACCTTTATTTCAAATTACAAAAATATTAGCTCTTTACCAGTAAGTAAATACCGCTTCTTTGAAGGGAATTATAATTTAATTAATGAACAAATTAATAAAATTGACTGGTCAAATATACTGAATTGTGGTCGTCTGGAGGACGCGGTCAGTATCTTTTATGAAAAGATATTTGAAATAATTAGGGAGCACATACCAACAAGCCTCTTGAGATCTAATAATTATCCAATATGGTTCTCACGTCCGCTGATACATATATTTAATGATAAAGAAAAAGCCTGGAAAAAGTGGAAAAAATTTAATAGCTTAACACATTATGAGGATTTTTCTACTCTTCGCCAAAGATTCAAATCACAGTGTCAAAATTGTTTTGATAAATACATAGAAAAAATTGAAGACGGACTGAAGGCGGACGTGAGAACGTTTTGGGCTTACGTTAGAAGTAACAAAGATAAATCAGGTATACCTTCTCTCATGCGTTACAGTGACGTTGAATCGGATAAGCCGGAGCGGATTTGCGATTTGTTTTCAGATTTCTTTAGTTCGGTGTATGAGACTAGCAGCTCGAGTCACACAGACTATGACAACGTCCCCACGGGTGAACATTGTGACTTTACGCTCGCCGACTTACACGTTTCTAAGGAGATGATTATAAAAGAACTCAAAAGATTAGATGTCACCAAGGGTCCAGGGCCAGATATTCTACCCCCTTTCTTTATAAAACACACTGCAGAATCAATAGCAGTACCTTTGCACATTTTGTACAACAGAAGCCTTCATGAGGGTATTGTCCCTGAAATATGGAAAGCGGCCAACATCACTCCGGTATACAAAAGCGGAAATAGAAGCGATGTCACAAACTACCGCCCAATTTTCCTGTTGTCGACCTTGGCGAAGATCCTTGAACGATTAGTACACGATTACATATATCCTAATCTACATAGAATAATAATTGAGGAACAACATGGGTTTGTTAAAAAACGTTCAACTATCAGTAACCTCATCCTGTATACTAACTACTTATTTGAATGTATGGACAATCGTGTCCAAGTAGACGCGATATACACAGAGTTCTGCAAGGCCTTCGACAAGGTCGACCATGACCTACTTCTTAAAAAACTGGCATTTAATGGTATTCGAGGTAATTTGTTGAGATGGTTCTCCTCCTATGTCAGGAACAGAACTCAGCGAGTTTCTATCAAAGGACACACATCTGGAACAATTATCGTCCCATCTGGAGTAGCTCAAGGATCAATTTTGGGACCTCTTCTTTTTGTTTTATTCGTTAACGACATAAGCCAATGCTTTAGAAATAGTAAATACTTACTGTACGCCGACGATCTTAAAATATACCGCAGAATTGCATCGCCAGCTGACTGTCAAAAGCTACAGGATGATTTAGACCGCTTGGCAAATTATTGTAGGGTAAACAAGCTACAACTAAGTTTGACCAAATGTAAATCCATAACATTCACAAAAAAAATCGACACTGTAAAACATACTTATACACTTTCGGGTACTCCCTTAGAAAAGGTGTCAATTATAAAGGATTTAGGTTTATTCATGGATAGTAAACTTCACTTTGATGTTCACGTCAATCACATCGTCGATAAGGCTTTCAAAATGTATGGGTATGTAATGAGAATGTCTACTCATTTTAGAAGACCCGCATCGTACCTTCTCCTTTACAAGTCCTTGGTTAGGTCTCAACTTGAGTATGCGTCGTGTGTCTGGAATCCACACTACACCAAATATAAAAGTCAGATTGAGAGAGTACAGTCTAAATTTTTAAAGTCTATGCACTATCGATGTTTTCGTTCTAAGTCAAACTACGTTTTGCTTAAAAAAAAATACATGATTCCCGCCCTTGACTTGAGAAGAGCTCTATTAGACCAAATGCTTCTGTATAAAATATGTCACAACAAATTTGATTGTAACCAGTTGGTCAACCAAATATACATTCGTATTCCGTATAGATCACATCCAACACGAGAGGCTCGCAAACGCTACTTATTTGCACCAGCTCCTTGTAAGACTGTAGGGTACAACAATCACCTAACATACCTAATCAATAAAAAATATTTTATTGCTAAAAATTATGTAAAATAAAATTAATTATTTAATTCCGCGAGTAAAACCGAGAGCGCAAATATGTTTAGCAAAATGCATCGCCGAGCCGTGCGCAGGAATGCAGTTGACCTTGGGCGCACTAGACGCGCGGGCGCCGGCCGGCCGTCGAGCTCCACACAACAGTTCGAAAGCTAACATCGCGGCGAATGCACGGTCGTTTTTGCTTTGCGCGAAGCCCTACTTTGTATCGTAAATTTAATCGCTTTCGATGCCTGCAGTTATTATTCGCACGCTCGCTGATCTGCCTGTTATTATGTGCCTGTGCTTGTTGTGAACTATAATCTTGTGGAAACGAACAATACAGTGATTATTTGGATATCGTCGTTTTATTTATCTACGAGTACGAGATACAGCTATCTATATACAAAGGTAATAGAACACGCTTCACTGGTGACCCCCGCGTTTAGAAGAGAAATAAAATGACGGATACTAAAACTCCAGGGGACGCCGCGGTCGCTGGAGAATCGTTTCGAGTGGGCATTCGGACACCTACGTTCAACCCGGGTGACCCGGAAATGTGGTTTGCACAACTAGAAGGCCAATTCATTTTATCCAATATTACGGCCGACCCCACAAAGTTCTATTACGTATTGTCACAATTGGAACCACAGCATACAGCGGAAATTAGAGATTTGGTTGTCAACCCACCCGCAACCGGAAAATATGAAAAATTGAAAGCGGAATTGATCCGAAGACTCTCGGCATCGCAAGAACGTAAAATTAAACAACTTCTTATGCACGAAGAGTTAGGGGATAGAAAGCCGACGCAATTTCTCCGACATTTACAACATTTAGCTGGACCGACTGTTCCCACTGATTTCATCCGGACAATATGGGCAAGTAGATTACCGACGCACTTACAAACCTGCATAGCAGCACAACAAGCGAAAATGAGTCTCGATGATTTAGCAGAGCTGGCAGACCGAATCAACGATATCGTTCCAATGACAATGGAAGTGAACTGGCAAGTGACCATGCCAGTAACCGGGCAAGTGGCAAGTGCTTCCGCAGCTACATCTGCTGGAATACCAGGTAACACCTTTGACGCTCTAACTCGAACAGTGGCCGAACTCAGTAGACGGATGGAAAATCTGAGCATGGAATTACGCAGGCAAACTAGGCCGCAAGCGAGATTCTCAAGACAGCGTTACCGCAGTAATTCTCGCTCACGCTCACGCTCACGCTCTCGACCGGAAAACCACCCCTACTGCTTCTATCACTACAGGTTTGGTGATCGTGCACGCAATTGCACTCAACCCTGTAGCTACAAAAAGACGGAAAACCACCAAGGCAGCCACTAGTGGCGGCGAACGACTGCCTTTCAACTTCCGGCCGCCTGTTTATCACGGATCAAAAATCAAAAATACAATACCTTGTAGATACAGGCTCCGACCTGTGTGTATTCCCTAGATCCGCTATTCGGGAGCCTCGAAACAAAACCGGATATGAATTGTTCGCAGCTAACGGCACAATCATCCATACATACGGATACCAGCCAATGACCTTGGACTTGGGATTACGACGTGCTTTTACCTGGCGCTTCATCATAGCCGACGTCTCCAAGCCCATTATCGGCGTCGATTTTTTAGGATATTACAACCTTCTAGTCGATTGCCGCAACCAGCGCCTAGTCGATGGCGTCACCACACTTACAGTGACTGTTCCACCACAAAAATCTTCGGAAGCAATTTCTTCAGTCCGCACCATGGAGGATACTACATATCACCGCCTGCTGAGAGAATTCCCTGAGGTGACACGATCCGCTGGCAAGCCGCTCACTCCAAAACACAACACCGTGCACTACATCCGCACAACGGATGGCCCACCTGTATCGTCTCGACCTCGACGCCTAGATCCAGAGAGACTTAAGATAGCGAAGCAGGAGTTCGAGGAGATGCTGCAGAGTGGAGTAGCGCGCAGATCTGACAGCCCATGGTCTTCTCCGCTTCACTTAGCAAAAAAAAAAGCGACGGCTGGCGACCGTGCGGCGATTACAGGGCTCTGAACGCACGTACTATCCCGGATAGATACCCGGTCAAGCACTTACAAGATTTCACATGCCAGTTGGCGGGTAGCACCATATTTTCCACCATAGACTTAATTAAAGCTTACAACCAGCTACCAGTCTTCGAAGGTGATATACCAAAGACCGCAATCACCACACCATTCGGGCTATTCGAATTCCCGTTCATGACCTTCGGACTTCGGAATGCTGGACAGACATTCCAAAGGTTCATGGACGAGGCACTTAGAGGGCTAGATTTCTGTTTTAATTACGTGGACGACATTCTGGTCTTCAGCAAGGACAGCTCCGAGCATCAGCAGCATCTCAGGCAGTTATTTCAAAGACTGACAGAATATGGAGTACTGATCAACACCAGTAAGTCAATTTTTGGACAACCGGAGGTCAAATTTCTGGGTTTCAAAGTCACAGCAGCGGGAATACAACCACTGGAAGCAAAGATCGAAGCCATCAGAGACTACCCAACCCCAAAAACCATAAAAGAACTAAGAAGGTTCCTTGGGATGATAAACTTTTATCGTCGCTTCATCCCGGATGCGGCCAATATACAAGCACAGCTCAACAAGTTCCTCGCTGGCCCTAAAACTAAAGGATCGCAAGCAATAAGCATGACACCAGATCTTATCGAAGCATTCGAGCACTATAAGAAACAACTTTCAGACGCCACACTTTTAGTTCATCCTGATCCACAAGCCGAACTGTCCATTCAGACTGACGCATCAGATTCATCAATCGGCGCAGTTCTACAGCAGCAGAAAAACAATGAATGGCAACCTCTGGCGTTTTTCTCGAGAAAATTAAGCCCGTCGCAACGAAAATACAGCCCATATGACCGTGAGCTCCTAGCTATATATTTTATTTTATTTTATTTTATTTATCGTTTTTGGACAGCTAACAGCTTATATACATACAGATAATAACAAATATGTATAACTAAAAGCTATTGACAAGCTACCACATGTAGAATTCAAAAGAAATTGATCATAAAGTAATTGTAGCCCAAAAGGGTCAGGTGCGTAACAGTATAGTAACATTAAACTAAATTTTAAACAGTAACTTAATAACAGTCTTAATGCTGTTGAAAAATAAATCAATATTGGCGTCGGCGTTATTAATGGCGGAACAAGCTCTAATAAGGAAACTGTTATGCCTGTAGTTGGTGTGCATAGAAGGAATACTAAATGGTCTATATAAATCATTGCGGGGTGTTCTTGTAGGTATTTTAAAACGAATTTTATGAAGTAGTTCCGGACAATCCACTGAACCTCTAATCAACTTAAGTAGAAGTGTGACATCTGCAATATTACGTCTAACAGAAAGTGGTAACAAGTGAAATTTAGTACAACGGTCTTCATAAGATGTCTTAGGAATTTTGAATTTGAAATTTAGGAACCGAGTAAATTTTTTCTGGATCTTCTCTATATTATTTATGTATGTTACGTAACAGGGGTTCCAAATCTGGCTGGCATACTCGAGATGGCTGCGGACATAAGCACAATAAAGAATTTTGATGGTTTTCATGCGTTTAAAAGGCTTAGACAGACGCATAATAAACCCTAGCGAACGAGATGCCTTATTGATAGTATTGACAATATGTTTATCAAATAGCAGCTTAGAATCAAGGATGACTCCCAGGTCTTTAGCTTCCTGACAAATGGATAATTTTTCATTTTTGATACTGTAACTACTATTAAAGGGATTGATTTTACGGGTAAAACTTATAGAAAAACATTTAGATACGTTCAAATCTAGTTTATTTAAGTAACAATATGAGTCTAACCTTCGGAGATCATCCTGAAGCTGAACTGCATCATCATTATTATTAACAATTTTAAAAATTTTCATGTCGTCTGCAAATAAGAGATAATTAGAGTGATCAAAACACTGACCTATATCATGAATAAAAATAATAAAAAGCAAAGGACCAAGCAGGGAGCCTTGAGGAACCCCAGAGGGTATGAGTGACCACGAAGATGTATATCCACTAAGCACCACCGCCTGAGACCTTTTATCAATGTACGATGAAAACCATCTGAATAGGTTCCCCCTAATGCCTACCTTCATAAGCTTTAATAATAACATTTTATGATCAAGACGATCAAACGCCTTAGCGTAATCAGTGTAAACCGTGTCAACTTGGTTGCCCAAATCCATTTGATCCGTCAAGTAGTCGGTGAACACGGCAAGGTTAGTCACTGTGGAACGATTTTTCAAAAATCCGTGTTGCTGAGGGCTAAAGCTTAACTTTAAACTGTTGTAAACCTGGTCGTACACTAACCTTTCGAGTACTTTGGCAAGTTGACACAGTTTAGAGATCGGTCTGAAATTTTCAACACAATCCTTAGGACCTTTTTTATGTATTGGCGTTATATAAGCTGCTTTCCATCTGGCAGGCATAATACCCTCATTAAGGGATCTTTTGAAAATAATAGAGACGGGATAGCATAATTCATCAGCACAGTTTACCAAAAACAGGGCAGGTAGATCGTCTGGTCCAGCGGACTTGCTGACGTCCAGGGATTTTAGAAGTTTAAGGACAACATCGGATTCGACTTCTATAGAACCAATGTCGCAGCCACCAGCTACTCCATGCTCATGATTATTATGCATTGAATCAGAGACAGGGTCATCACTATCCAGGAAGGTAGACCGGAAATATCTAGCAAAAAGTTCACAAATAGCAGCGCCGTCATAACACGGTTGGCCTTGATAAGACATACACGCAGGGTACGATGATGAACTACGCCAATTTTTGTTATATGACCACAACGCCCTCGGATTATCTAATATGGAGTCTTCGATACGAGAGATGTAATTATGATAGCACTCATTTTCAACCTTATTAGCTCTGTCGCGAAGTTCTTTGAATGAGAGTTCGTCTTGCTTGTTACCGTACACCTTGAACTTACGATGAAATTTTAATTTTTCTTTTAATATTTTTAATAGCGCTGAATTATACCATGGTGGAAATATGTTAGGCATAGTCCGTTTAGTTGGTACTAATTCATTAATTAAACGATTGATAATGTCATAGAAAGCGTCAACCGCAGCATCAACAGTACCACAGCAAAGCTGTTGGTCCCAATCAATTTCAGACAGTTTAGACCGTATTGACGTATAATCAGCTCGATTAAATATACGTATGCTACGTTTAGGAACCTTCAGCGGATTAAGTTCAATAAAATTAACGGAAATATCAAGTGCTTTGTGGTGGGGGTCTTCCGGAACAAGGGGATCAAAGCTACCAGACACTGACACAAAGTCGTTCGAAATGACTAGATCCAATATTCTGCCTAGGTTGTTGTGAATATAATTAAATTGGTCAAAAGAACACAAATTTAAAGTATTGATAAAATCAGAGCATGCGTCGCCGGGTAGTACAGCAGCCTGTAATCCCTTATTAGTGGGTTCCCATACAATGGAACTCATATTAAAGTCACCGATTATGAGAAATTTATCCAATGGGCTTACATTTCTAATTAAAGTAAGTTTGTCCATAAAATTATACAACTGCGTATTTTGAGAATTACCTCTATTTTCGTCACATAAATAGATGGTACATAAATGTAGCTGAAGTTTTAACCTTTGTCTACTAGAAGAGTCGTTGAATGAGATAGTTAACCATAAATCCTCTGCACTAGACTGCCACTGAGGCTTACAAGTAACCAGAAGACCGCGACGAGCAGCGATTAATACCCCACCGCCTCGAGTCTGCCCCGTTCTAGAATAATCCCTGTCACGTCGCCAGACTACATAACGGTCGTCAAATAATTCACTGTCGGATATCCCATCCAGAAGCCAAGTCTCGGTTAAAGTTATTAAATCGTAGTCATGTAACAACAATTTACGCAAAAATATATCAGTTTTCGTTCTCAGCCCCCGAACGTTCTGATAATAAATGTTTAGGTTAGCCATTTATAATGCAATGACAACAACTAAATAAGCAAATAGTATAAAATCCAGAAACTAGTACGTGAAAATAAACGGAACTTACCACAATTAATATAAGTTCATTTGAACGTAACTTATCCAAATTGAAATTAAAATGCACCACCAACCACGAGCCAACAGCTATCACTGATATTAAAATGTATAAAAAACGAACACAATAAATGTAGGAATTAACAAAGCACCACAAATATCTTATTTCGGATTCCAGTACAATAATCGAACAAAAAGAAGCGGGTAACAACAATAAACTACACGCAAAAATTATCGGTAAACAGGCAGGGAGGTCCAACCCGCGGCCCGCTACGCCGACGCAGAGAATCATAACAGAATTATTATACAGTTGGAAGTGTTTAGCAAAGCTCAAAGGAAAAAGTACAATGTAAATGCTAACATTCCACTTAAATGTAAAATTATCCTGATAAGTTGCCTTAACAGTAAATTTAAACACTAGCCAAAAGACACATAAAGAAAAAATATAACCAATCAAGTTTGGGATGCGTTTCCGCAGATTTTTGCGAGATCCTTTTCTTTTGTTATTGTAAACAACGGGGAAGTAGTGTCCTTCCGAACAAAGATCTTGGCATGCTTGACCCAAACAAACTGAAAATTATTCGCACTTGCTAGCGACTTAGCTTTAGAAAGTAGTTGCTTCATGTGACCAGTCAAATGGTCGTTGACGAATATCCGGTGAGATCCCTGAAGACCAATATCAGATGGCGAAAGTGATTTATTCAGACGGGCCGCAGCTACAAAGTCCTCTTTAGTATATTTGTTCACAAAAGAAACAACGATGGCCTTGGCGGTGACGCCCTTGTCCCTTGATGGAATACGTGTCACAAAGTTGATACATGATTTGGCAACAGGGTAAGTTATTTTGGCTCCGATTCTACTAACAATATCAAAAAGATTCTCATTAGCTTTTTGAGGCACTCCTTTTATCTCAATATTGTTCGCCCTCAACCACTGATCTTTCGCGATAAGTTCCTCTTCTAACAATCCCACCCGCTGATTAAGCGAGACAATGTTCTCCTTAAGTTTGTCTACTTCAAGTATCCGTTCTTCCAATTTATTAATTTGGTTACTGTAAGTCTTCGTGGCTGCCTTCAGCTCACTGACATCTTCTCTTATAGTTTGAATATCACTAGCGAGAGTGACTAGGGGTGAAATGGTCGCCTGAATTTTGTTCAGTTCCTGCATTATATGCTCTAAAGTTAACGGGCTCTTAGGAACAGGCGATACAGCACCAGGACCACACGCTGAGAGGGTTGACGGCTTGTTGGCTAATTTACAGTTGCTACACTTCCACGAAGATCTGCGATCGCCCAGTTTGCGATATCCTTGTTCAGTTATACCGCTACACGCAAAGTGGAAGTACTTCGAACATGACGAGCAACACACTCCATCGTTGACAGCCTCGTGACAGCGACCACAAGATGACGTTGCTGAAATGTGATCCATAGCGTCGGTGGTAGTACGACCCGTTGAGTTGGTAACACCTGACTTAAAAGATTTCTTGTTAGATCGATCTATACGCTACAAAACCAGTCGTGCGAGACACCGGTAACCAGAGTTAATTTCCATAAGCCGGGGGTCAAGTTAACTGGACGGCAAACGCGGCACCGACCAGCGACGGTAGACACTGGAGGCACCCACAAAACACGATACGGCAGAGGTCTAGTTCACTGGTTACTCGCGGAGCAATGCGTAGAAGCAAGCACTCGCAACGAGGCGAAGATCGCGACTGTATTATATACGACGTACTATATACGACGCTATTAGACATTTTCGTTATATGGTGGAAGCTAGAACATTCTCAATCATCACCGACCACAAACCACTTACGCACGCATTCTCAACACGACGAGAAAACGCTTCACCACGTCAATTCCGATACCTTGACTATATTTTACAATTTACAACGGACATAAGATATGTAGCAGGCAAGGACAATATAGTCGCAGACGCGCTATCGAGAATAGAAGCAATTTCGGTGCCCATTGACTACGGTGAGCTTGCACACTCTCAAGAATCAGATCCTGAGCTGCAAGCGCTCCTTCAAAAAGGTACCGCACTCAAACTTCAAAGGGTGAAGTTGCCAAAACAAAAAGATGAGCTTTACTGTGATGTTTCTACCGCAAACAGCCGACCATACATCACTGAACCCTACCGAAAGCTAGTTTTTGAAACGCTCCATAGGCTCAGCCACCCTGGAGCACGAGCAACGGTGAAACTAATCACAGACAGATTTATTTGGCCTGGAATAAGAAAGGACTGCAGACGGTGGGCCAAGGAATGCACAGATTGCCAGAAATGCAAAATCCACCGCCATACTTCCTCTCCCACCTCACACTTCCCGGTTCCTTCACAACGATTTTCCCATGTCCACATGGACATCGTCGGGGCTTTACCAGTTTCGTCTGATTTCAGATACGTCCTCACGGTCATCGACAGATTCACGCGTTGGCCTGAGGCATATCCAATGCCTGACATCACTGCCGAAACATGCGCTCGCACTTTCATCGCTGGCTGGGTGTCCCGTTTCGGCTGCCCGCATCGCATCACCACGGACCGTGGGAGGCAGTTCGAGAGCAAACTGTTTCACACCATAAGCGTTCTCCTCGGGGCTCAACATCGACCTACCACAGCATACCACCCGGCATGCAATGGGCTGGTGGAGCGCCTACATCGCCAGCTTAAAGCAGCAATCAAATGTCACGCCACTGGCAGCTGGACGGAAGCCCTTCCCTTGGTACTACTAGGTATCCGCAGCGCCTGGAAGGAGGACATCAAAGCTTCAGCAGCAGAGCTCGTCTACGGGGAGCCCCTGCGCCTACCAGGCGAGTTCTTCAGTCCATCATCCTCAGAAACCGTCGACTTCACTGACTTCGCGGCACGACTTCGTCTCCACATGGCGAAACTGTCTCCGAGGCCTGGTAGTAGACATGGTCAAAAAGTCTTTTATATTCCAAACAGCTTAGAAATCGCCGAGTACGTCTTCCTACGCCAAGACGGCGTGCTACGCCCGCTAGACCCACCATACACTGGACCACACAAGGTGATAGAACGAGGCAAAAAGACGTTTAGGATAACAATTCAAGGTCGCGAAAGTACAGTCTCGATAGACAGGTTAAAACCAGCCTACATGACCCGTGAAGAGGACACCAATCCTGGCACACCTGCTCCCGCACCTGCCTTCGACGAGAACAAGAAAACCAGAACGGGACGCGTCGTATGCTTTCCGGACTACTATCGACCTTAGCCATGCTCCGGTCTCGGCGGGGGAGTAGTGTAGGGTACAACAATCACCTAACATACCTAATCAATAAAAAATACTTTATTGCTAAAAATTATGTAAAATAAAATTAATTATTTAATTCCGCGAGTAAAACCGAGAGCGCAAATATGTTTAGCAAAATGCATCGCCGAGCCGTGCGCAGGAATGCAGTTGACCTTGGGCGCACTAGACGCGCGGGCGCCGGCCGGCCGTCGAGCTCCACACAACAGTTCGAAAGCTAACATCGCGGCGAATGCACGGTCGTTTTTGCTTTGCGCGAAGCCCTACTTTGTATCGTAAATTTAATCGCTTTCGATGCCTGCAGTTATTATTCGCACGCTCGCTGATCTGCCTGTTATTATGTGCCTGTGCTTGTTGTGAACTATAATCTTGTGGAAACGAACAATACAGTGATTATTTGGATATCGTCGTTTTATTTATCTACGAGTACGAGATACAGCTATCTATATACAAAGGTAATAGAACACGCTTCAAGACTAACGCTGGTAAGCGCGCACCTTTGCGCAGACTAATGGAACAATATAATACACACTTTGTTAATGTCGAGATCTTCGCAACTTCGCTCGCGACTTTTAAAAACAGCATTAAGTGTATCTACGAGAAAAGTACTTTTGATGAATAATTATTAATTACAACCTACTTAGTTAATACACTGCCTTGATTTATTGATCATTTGCTTAAGATTCTGTATTATTTACTTAAACAAATAGTAAAATTCACTAAATCTCTTTTAAAATAATTATGTTACCTTACTAATTTATACTTAGTACTCGTTTTAACGAGAGAATAAATAAGCTAAATTGTTACAACTCGTTCTTATCTTTAATTTCAAAATTTAAATTAGGTATCTGTATAAAAAATATCTCTCGTTGAAACGATTAGAGTGTAGTTTCTGTTTTAATTATTATTATCACTGCCCCCCTATATGTTTTCATACACAATCGGCGCACAACGGGGTTGGCTACATTTATAGTAATATGTTACTTTTAAAACGTTAAAACTATTTGTGAATGTAGTTGTTAGTTGTGCCAAATAAATGAAAAAAAAAAAAAAAAAAAAAAATGGTGCAAGAATTTTAGACCTTATTGACATCTTTACCAAAATAACAGTTTTTAATGAAACAGCAAAGTAAATGTACAAGTATAATTATGGGAAAAAGCAACCGAATTTCAAAGGTCAATAAAGTCGAAAATCGTTTGCATCTTTTTTTGACTACAGATCACTAGACAATGTTTTCCTACTTTTACTTGTTTTTCCAACATTTATTTGTTTTTCCGAAGTTCACGCACATTGCATTTTTATTAAAAATTGGAATAAACTTTAAAGTTGCGTAATTATTTACACTTGAAATTAAATTGAATTGAATTATCTAGATTTTAATTGGTTGAATTACCATATTTAAAAAATAAAAACAAAAAAGCAACTTAATAAAAAACGTGATAAATAATTTGTTCTAAAAAAAATTTTTTTTTTAAATATTAATTTTCTTTTTTTTAGTTAACGAGCTAAACTAAAAATATACCACTGCCTATCAGAGTACTCGTCAAGACCATTCAAACGAGTCCAAACTCGATGGGGTTGAAAGGTTTTATTGCAGAGTTCCTGTGGCCTTCTTCCGGCTCCATCATCAGAATCTTGGATACTATTACCCAACAGAGCACTCGTCAAGACGATTCAAACGAGTCCAAACTCGATGGGGTTGCATGATTTCAATATTGAGTTCCTATGGCATGGAATCCAGACTTTATCCTCCGACCCTGAACCTCGTCTCCCGTCAGAGTACTTGTCAAGACAATTCTAATAAGCCCAAACACGATGGGGTTGTATAGTTTCATTCATCATAGAGTTCCTGTGGCGTTCTTCCGGCTCCATTATCAGATCACCTCAATGACACTGTAATATTGCATTTCCTTTCATTTCTGACCTGTGTTCAAAGTTTCAAGTCTCTAGCTCATCGGGAATTTGGTATAAAATCGTTTGCAAAATTTGTGCTCAAACAAACAAAAGAGCAAGCAACTTAATAAAAACGCGGTAAAAAGTGTTAATTATAAATAAAGAACTACCTAGGTATTTAAGTTTATATTAAACAGTTTAAAGTATTATGTATGTCTCCAGCCAACCATACGGTTTGGTCACCCTAATGAAGAAAAGGACACATACATCTACTTGACCTCTCTGTCGGCTCGTTTTGGGGCTAAGCGCTCATTCCGGTTTATAGTACTATTTCCATGGTTATATCATACACATCAGAGCCACTAAGCCATCCCAGCGCATTATGACCATGACCACCGAAACGCGATGGTATAGGGTGGAGTGTGGAACAATGAAACACCAAAAGTTCTGAATCTCATATTTCTCTCATTTTTGTAGATATGAATTCCGTTTTTTACAGGGACGTAGTCTACTTAATTGGGTATAATATGGCATTTATAGTTTTATTAATAAATAGATACATAACCAATAAAAAGACTTTTAAAAGAAAATGGGAATTCTTTTATTGTGTCCACCTAGGTGTACACAATGAAACACCCAGTGTCCAACAATGAAACATTGATAATAGTTTTGACGTTTTCATATTTAGTGGAACAAGTAAATGATAAAATCTGTTGAATTACAATCGATAAAGGTTTTTTCAGGGTTTTGCACAATTATTCAGACTTTAAAAGTACCTCTAGGTTTGTCTCAGGTACAATTATTTCGTGACTTAAAGATTAATGAGTCTAATTTTTTTTAATCGTGGTTAGGTACCTTTTATAGGTAATAACGACTTAAAATCAACAATTACTCATAATAGGCATTAATGTCTTAAGTAAAATTATGCCTACATACTTGAAGATTAATGAGTCTGAAAATCTCAAATATTAGGTAATAGTAGTGGAAACACTGCTTCATTGTGTCTACCCTTGAGCTGTGTCATTGTTGGACACCTGGGGGCCTATTACGAAAATAACGTACGCAATTGCGTAACGCAGTCACTTGGCCACGATAATCGTCCGCAGTTTGTTGGTTGTAGTTATAAAAAACATTTTGAATTTGGCTATTATAGCCCATAGACTACTGAACGCGAGTGATGTCGGATACGCTAGAGAGAAACTGTCAAACTCACGCAATCACTTCGCAATATCGCATACGAAAGTGATTTGTAATAGGAAACAATCAAAACGAAGCACGGACGCAGTTACGTGTATCACATTAAACTTTTCGTAATAGACCCCCTGGCGTGAGGTATTTTACAATAATATCAAAAAATAACCTACCAACATCGAACAATTTATTAGGTAATCTAGTCCACGTAAATCTATGATACATGTACAAAGCAACGTTATATTGCGAAAAACGGAATTCACTGCACTGTTTAACTGAGAAATCAAATAAAACTGAAAAAAAACTTACTTTTTTGTCAATAAATCCAAAATAGCTCCGTAGACATGTCGTTTCAAAAGCGGCGCGCACGCTAACTGGGGAGGAGCGGGGGGTGTATGAGGTTGTCTAGACTAGGTATACTGCACTACCTGGCAACGTCGTATTTGGAAAATATGACGCTGTTTCATTGTGTCCGACTGTTTCAACGTTGAACATTCGACCCTAGTGATTTATCACTTTTAACTGACAAAAGACAATATAATATTTTGACAGTTGGGTGTCGATAAATCTGTGCGCCTGGGCACGCCAGTGTCTCGAATGCCAGCGTTGCAAGGTAACGCGCCACGTCAAGGCACCGCTCGGCGATTTCCCCCTGCCTACTGGGAGATTCAATCACCTGAACCTCGACATAATCGGCCCCCTCCCTCACTCGGAAGGCCACACCTACTGTTTAACTGCAATAGACCGCTTTTCGAGATGGCCCGAAGCGTGGCCGATGAAATCCATTACGGCCGAAGAAGTAGCTGACACTTTCGTACGGGGCTGGATAGCGAGATTCGGCGTACCCACCACTATCACTGTGGACCAAGGCCGCCAGTTCGAGTCCGCGTTATTTAACCGACTCTTGGACCTTGGCGCTACCAAACGTATACGTACCACCAGCTACCACCCCCAGGCGAACGGTATGGTGGAACGTTTTCACCGCCATCTGAAAGCCGCACTTATGTGCCACCGCGAGACATGGCACCGAGCTCTGCCATTAGTACTGCTCGGCATCAGATCGGCTCTGAAAGAAGATCTTAAATGTTCCGCTGCCGAACTTCTTTACGGAGAACCGCTTCGATTACCAGGCGAGCTTTTGGTACCCAGCGTTTCCCCTCAAACTATGAACGACGATTTTGTGGAACGATTACGAAAAATCATGGCCGACACGCGTCCTACTCCAGCGTCTCGTCACGGGCAAACTAAGTCGTTTGTTTTCAGGGACCTCGCGGACGCATCGCATGTTTTCCTCCGCGACGACACCGTGCGACGATCACTGCAACCGCCATACACTGGCCCTTATAAAATCGTGAGTCGCACGCCGAAAACGCTCACTTTAGATGTTTCAGGTAAAAAGATGCAAGTAAGCATCGATCGAACCAAGCCGGCATACATGGCAGCAGACAACGAGCAACGCACACCACCTTCAGCGACGGCAGCAGCGCCTTCGCCGGCGCCTAGCGCCCCAACCGCTGCACGCACACCATTGCCGCCGCCCGCTACGCCACAAGCCGCGAGCCAGCTACCATGGATACCGGGAACATCGCGTCCCGCTACCCACACAGCACCTGCAAACCCTGCTCGCTTACCTGATCCTCCGACCGCCCAGCCCACACCGAATCCTCCCGTGATCACTAGATCGGGCCGTAAAGTTAGGTTTAAAGATATTCTAGATCTCTGATGATTTCATATTGTGATAGGCGTACACTGTATTTTTCTCCGTGGGGGGGTGATGTGGCAACACTATAGTTTCCCTGCCGGCGCCGCTCGGCAGAGCAGCGCTGGCATCGCCACCGCGCATGCGCGAGAGCGGGGCGAGAGGGGATTGATCTACAATTATGGTCGAGAGCGTCGCTTGCGTCTGGGAAGTGTTTAGTCATATTGTCAGTTTAATTATTATACCTAGAATCTAACGCTTTCTGTATTCAACTCGTGTGAGCATAAATATAATAATCAGTCATAAACAATAACTGGAGTCGTATCATTTTATTCAACGCACGCATCCACCAAAAATCGTTATATCATATCACGCGATACCTACCTATAATAATCAGGTTTCGGTGGTCATGCTACAGGGGCAGAAAGCAACAAAGGTGTCTTGTGGTCCTCATCAGAATACAGAACAGCCCAGCGCGAATCTTGATTAGTGTCTTTCTTACCTGCAATATCTTCTGAACGCCTCTAGCAACTCCGTAATGCTCTGCACCAATGATATTCGGGTCCATCACTCGTGATGTAGAATCTAGCGGGTCCACGGCGGGGTACACGCCTAGTTCGGCGATGGCGCGAGACAACACCGTGGTCGCGTCTAAGTGGGCGAATGTGGTTGCTGGCGCGGGGTCTGTTAGGTCGTCTGCTGGTACATACACTGCCTGGGAAGAAATGGCATACGAATGTGGTGAAAATGCAGCGAAAATGCGGGGTGCACGCCTAGTTTTATTTATTATATACCTGTAATAATGTAGAATCAAGCATAAATTTATTTTATAACAATCTTAGTAATATTTTTGATAGCTGTGTTCCATTTAAGAGGCATAATAGTAAACAACCTAGATACGTGTATCCAGAGTGGTATAATGCCGAATTGATTAGCGCCATAAAACATAAATCTTTACTTCACAAGCAATACAAAGCTAGTAAGGACCAAACTGATTACGAAGCTTTCTCTCAAAGTAGGGCAAGAGTTAAAACTTTGGTCAAACTTGCTCACGATCAGTATAGGGATAAGGTACAACGACACTTAACAGAGGACCCTAGGTCCTTTTGGAACTATGTGAGATCGAAAAGGCAGAATGGAACTTCTCAGAAAATTGAAAGAAATGGCGTTGTACTGACAGGAGAACAAAGTGTCGATGAATTTGCTAAATACTTTCACTCGGTATACAGTTCGGTACGAGCTCAGCTGAATGTTAGCGCAGCTATTGCGGAGGCGGGAGATTCGAATATGTCAGCACGAGTACAGGTGAACAAATTACTGCCGAGCGATGTGTTACGCGCGTTAACTAAGCTCAAGCCGAAGAGATCAGCCGGCCCTGATGGTATACCGGTATATGTTCTGAGAGACTGTAGGTTGGTTCTAGCCGAACCTCTCACGCACATCTTTAACCTATGTTTAGAAGCCGCAGTATTTCCGGAAGTTTGGAAAATAACTCGGGTGATCCCGGTTCCAAAAGGAGGCTCTGGTAATTGGGTGGATGGTTTTAGACCAGTGGCGATACTCTCAACCCCAGCAAAGGTATTCGAGTCGGCCTTACAGTATTGTATTGTAATTATCGGAGGCGCAACACGGTTTTCGACCGGGTAAAAGCACCACTAGCAACCTCATAAACTACACGGCGCAACTAGTACCAGTAATAGACGGTGGAGGGCAAGTCGACGCCGCTTATTTCGACTTCCGGAAAGCATTCGATGTCGTAGATAATGATGTATTACTTCGGAAGTTAGCTGGCGTTGGTTTTACACCCCGTCTATTGCAATTTATGGCTAGTTACATGACTAATAGGCAGCAGTACGTGGAGTATGCCGGTTGAAGATCAGAACCATATTTTGTCCATTCTGGAGTAAGTCAGGGAAGTAATCTCGGCCCTCTCCAATTTTTGATAATGATTAATGATCTGCCGGAAGTAGTCGATAATGCACAATGCTTACTTTTTGCTGATGACTTGAAACTGTTTCTTCCGATAAATGGCGTAGATGACTGTGTATTATTGCAAAAGGATATTAGCAACGTAGTTTACGTAGTGGCATGGAGTGAGCAGAATAAATTGCAATTTAATACTTTAAAATGTCTTACCATTTCATATACTCGAAAGGCTACTCCTATTCATCATGAATATAAAATAAAATCGACAACATTAAAGAGAGTTACAGAAGTAAAGGACTTAGGAGTTAATTTTAACGTTGACTTAAACTTTAAGAAACAAATAATTTGTATATGTAAAAAAGCTTACAGAACATTGGGATTCATTCTTCGTAGGGCGAATGGTTTAAATAATATAAATACAATAATTGCATTATACAATGCTGTAGTGAGAAGCTTACTAGAGGGAAATTCAGTTATTTGGGCTCCAAGTGAAACTAAATATAGCTCCATGCTAGAACGCATACAAAACAAGTTTATTAGATATCTTTATAAGAGACTGTATGGAGTGTATCCTTTTTTTCCGCTGATGTATCCTGACTTGTTCATATTGGGTATGGTTGGGTACAATGAACTGAGAGTAAGAAGGAACTTGGCATTAGTTTCGTATGTGTTTAAATTGTTGAGAGGTAAGATATATAATGGAGAGGTATTGCGTCGTATTGGATTATGTGTACCAAATAGGTATGTGGAGCGTCGGCGCCTGCCTCCGCTGTTGGAGGTGCCTCGCGGCCGAACTAATTTATTAAGCAAAGCCCCACTGACACGAGCGATGAGGATTTTAAATAGGATCCATTGTAAACTAGACATATTTTTCAGTTCTTTGTGTGAATTCACTAGGTTTGCATTATTTATAATATGTTATGATAATGAATACAATAATTAATAATTTAGGAGAATTTATCGTAGGTAATTAAAATTTGTAAGGTTTAATTGGCAATTAATTAAAAATGCCTATAGTAACAATTTTAGGTATTTTATGTAAGTATATGAAATTAATTAATAATGTACGAAATTAATCAATATAGCTTCTCTATTGCATTAGGTCGAAACCTGTAAAATAGTGTTAAGCTTGTGCAAATAAATAAAAAAAAAAAATAAAAAATAGTTCGGCGATGGCGCGAGATAACACCGTGGTCGCGTCTAAGTGGGCGAATTTTGTCACTGGCGTGGGGTCTGTTAGGCCGTTTGCTGGTACATACACTGCCTGGGGAGAAATACAATATAAAAGTGACGCAAGAGCGATGCAAAAGCGACACAAGCACGATGCAAAAACAACACAAAGTGCGATACAAATGTGATGGAAACGCGGTGCAAATGGATGGAAAAGCCTAGTTTGAAGATGGCGCGAGACAACACCGTGGTTGCGTCTAAGTGGGCGAATGTGGTCACTGGCAAGGGGTCCGTTTGGTCGTCTGCAGGTACGTACATTCACAGCCTGGAGAGAAATGGCATACGAATGTGGTGAAAGTGCCACGCAAATGCGGGGTGTCACGCCAAGTTCGGCGGTAGCGCTAGACAAAAACGTGGTCGCGTCTAAGTGGGTGAATATTGTCGCTGGCGTGGGGTCTGTTAGGCCGTTTGCTGGTACATACACTGCCTGGGAAAAAATGGCATTTGAATTCTATGAAAGTACGACACACTGCCTGGGGAGAAATACAATATAAAAGTGACGCAAGAGAGATGCAAAAGCGACACAAGGACGATGCAAGAACAACACAAATTGCGATAAAATAAAAATGGGATGGAAAAGTGGTGCAAATGATTGCAACGCCTAGTTTGAAGATGGCGCGAGACAACATCGTGGTTGCGTCTAAGTGGGCGAATGTGGTCACTGGCAAGGGGTCTGTTTGGTCGTCTGCAGGTACGTACATTCACAGCCTGGAGAGAAATGGCATACAAATGCGGTGAAAGTGCCACGCAAATGCGGGGTGCCACGCCAAGTTCGGCGGTAGCGCTAGACAAAAACGTGGTCGCGTCTAAGTGGGTGAATGTTGTCGCTGGCGTGGGGTCTGTTAGGCCGCTTGCTGGTACATACACTGCCTGGGAAAAAATGGCATTCGAATGCGATGAAAGTACGACACACTGCCTAGGGAGAAATACAATATAAAAGTGACGCAAGAGAGATGCAAAAGCGACACAAGAACGATGCAAGAACAACACAAATTGCGATAAAATAAAAATGGGATGGAAAAGTGGTGCAAATGATGGCAACTCCTAGTTCGGAGAGGACGCAAGACAACAATGTGGTCGCGTCTAAGTGGGCGAATGTGGTCGCTGGCGTGGGGTCTGTTAGGTCGTCTGCTGGTACATATGTCGTGGGCCAGTGTATGTGTCGTGGGCTAATCGTTGAACTGGGCCGATCCAGACCTGCCTGGGCATATCCCAATGTGCCGGCAAATCTTCAAACGTTATGCTTTGAACGATATGGCAGGTTTTAAGAGGCAAATCAAGAAATGCCGGCGTATCGTGATCTGCCCAGGCAGATCTTGATCGGCCTGGTTCAACGGTTAGCCCACGACACATACACTGCCTGGGAAGAAATGGTATACGAATGCGGTGAAAGTGCGACGCAAACGCGGGGTGTTACGCCACGTTCGGCGGTGGTGTAAGACAACACCATGGTCACATCTAATGCAATATAAAAGCGAAGCAAGAGCGATGGAAAAGCAACAAAGTGCGATACAAATAGGATGGAAACGTGGTGCAAATGGTATTGCGATGCATTTGTGGGGACACCTAGTTCGATGATGTCGCGAGACTACAACGTGGGCATGTCTAAGTGGGCGCTCATCTGCTGGTACGTATACTGCCTGTGGAAAAATTACATGGAATGCGTAATACACGCCTAACTCTGAAATCACACTTGTATCATTTTGGCGTGGTGTATCACCATATCTTTAGCATACATCGCTAGTTTGGTTTGGCGTGCGTTGGAGTATTACTGTAAGTCTGGACAAAGCTTAAAGCTACGTATCCATTTGAGCAGCATCAGGCCAAGCAGCCTCATTTTGAGGTAGATTGAGGTTGCCCACCTTGAGGCAGAGGGTCGAGTCGAGGCACGTTGCGGATCGAAGTGAGGCGACGCGATCCGCCAGTTAAGAGCAAAAATTCCCCTCTCCATTAATAACGCACGGCGCAGACTAAGGCTTCTTTGAGCGCGTGCTAAAACCGACAAAATCTGGCTCGGTCCGCGGCGAAGAAATTTGTCTCGCGGAGAGTCGTGCCTCAGGTTGAGGCAGCGTCTCCATTTGAGCAGCCTCGGGTCGAGGTGGCCGCTTGACCCGAGGCTGCCTCTAGTGGCGCGGCCGCTTTATAATTAGGAAACGGCGCGACAACACCGTGGGATCGTGTTTCAAATGCAAATACAGAGCTAAAAGGAATTGAATTATTTTTTTTTTATCTAGATCCATGCTTTAAATCCTCTGTAAAGGGTTCTGAAACAGTTCATCATTACAATATCCCGAGCGAGAGCTGCGCGAGCACGCGCGACGCGGTGCATTATGGAATTCAATACTAGTTATTTATGCAACTATACTATAATGAGGGGTATTAAAACAATAGTATCACATGAGTGTTTTAATACCTAATCATGTACAGTTGCATACAAGACTTTATCTACACCCATTTTTTATTTTTTATTATTTTTATTAGGGAAACAAACAAAGTTTTAATACATATCGATTAAAACACCCATGATATTTATCTAAACCAATGATATGTATCCTCTATAAAGGTTTTGACTTTGACATTGTCTTTGACTTTGACTTTCCTCTCCCTCCTCGTCATTATGTCTTCCGCAAGAGTGTCATAATGTTGTACTGAATTTCATAATGCGTTGCTCGCGCGTGGGCGCGCGGCGCTGCAGGCCCAGCTCTCGCTCGGGATATTGTAATGATGGCAGTAAGCTAACTGTTTCAGAACCCCTTACAGAGGATTTAAAGCATGGGTGTAGATAAAACACATTATAACACTCTTTCAGAAGATATAATGACGAGGAGGGGGAGGAAAGTCAAAGTCAAAACCTTTATAGAGGATGCATATCAAGGGTGTTAATAAATATAATGGGTGTTTTTAATCCATATGTATTAAAATATTGTTTGTTTTCCAAATAAAAATAAAAAAATAAATAAAAAATAAGTGTAGATAAAGTCTTGTATGCAAGTACATAATTAGGTATTAAAACACTCATGTGGTACTATTATCACACTCTGCTTCGCCTCGTGTGATACCCACATTCGAGTTTTAATACCCCTCATTATAGTACAGTTGCATAACTAATTTCATCGCCTCGTGATGGTACCTGCACGCTGGTGATGGAGCCCGCCTTGGTGGTGGTGATCCGCTCCTGCATGGTGCCCATGTCCGTGGCCAGCGTGGGCTGGTAGCCCACGGCCGACGGGATGCGGCCCAGCAACGCGGACACCTGGACCAAATACAATTCACACAATTGAAATAAAACACTGTACCGTATTGCGACATTTGGAAATTACTTCAGGACTTGGAAATAAGATACTCTTGCGTTGAAAACCATTCGGCGTCTATCCCAAGTAACAATGTTCTCCTGTAGTGCACAGTTTACAGGCTCACACTAGTACCTCTCTCGTAGTGGTTCCAGGTTTTACTACCAAGCTTATAACAGGTTACACGGAGTTCGTTTGAGTTTATAGTACACCTGCACGCGTAGCATGACGAATTACACGCATAATGACACATCTATGTCTTTGACGCAAAATGACATATTATGACTACGCGGAATGACATACGCATAATGACATATCTCGGACTTGACGTATTGCGACCACGTAGAATGACATACGCATAATGGCATATCTATGACTCTGACACAAAATGACATATGGTGACTACGCATAATGACATCTCGGACTCTGATACAAAATAACATATTGGTGACCACGTTATCTCTTATACAGGGTAATTTGTAATATTATGCAAAAAAGGGATCTCATGCCACAAACCATAACCGTTGCAATGACACTGACACGTGGGTGTTTATTACAAATATCTACGCGCAACTCAATTTTACGTCTTTAATTCATGTTATTTCGCGTATGTGTCAATTCGCCTATCTGCCGTTTTGCGTATGTCATTTCGCGTATGTGTCCTTTTGCGTATGTGTCGTTTTGCGTATGTGTCATTTTGCGTGTGTGTCATTTCGCGTATGTGTCGTTTTGCGTATGCCATTTCGCGTATGTGTCATTTCGCGTATGTGTCATTTTGCGTATGCGTCATTTTGCGTAATCAAAATGTGTCATAATGCGTAAAATTGAGATCGAGATACTCACGCTCGCATTTACAACTAGTAGACTCGTATTGTTCTTTGTCGTGGCCTAATGTCAAAAGTCGACAAAACACGAGCTTTTCTCTTCAACTGACATTAATTTGACAGTTGAATCAGAGAAACTTGTCTACCACCCTTTGAGTAGTCGAGAAGGTCGAGAGAGAGTTCACAGACTAATAAGAAGATTCGAAATAGTTTTCTACGTATTTTATATTATATGAATCTAAATTTCGCAATAAAAATAAATCTAAATTGTCTGTGCTTATATTTTATTGCTTAAAAACTTAAAATTAAAATTATTTCCATACGTTGATTTCAATATTTCGTAATTTTCTCGTCATTTTACACAGACTACTAAATTAACAATTTCGTTAATAGTCTGTGTTATTTTTTCAAAATACTCTCAATAAAAGAAAGTCAAACGAATTTATATCCATACAGCTATATTTAATTAGTTTTAAGAGTTAAGCGTTGTGAAATCTATAGAAAGGAACGGTGCTTTATGAGAAATAAAGTAATTATTTTCTATTGGCAATATTATTCTTCTCGAGCTCGAGAGAGCTTGTCTACGGAAGAGAACGCTTTCTTGAGTGCCTCTTTATCTTAGAACTTATAAAAAAATGAGAATCATGTTTAAACTAAATTATTTCGGATCATTTTAGATAATTTTGACGTTTATTGGTGTTGAAATAAAAAGATTACCTTTAAAATTCACTTTTTTTATTAAAAGACATTAAAAGGTTTCGAAATTCTGAGAACGAGTCCCACCTGTCTGTCAAACTGTGCTCAGCAATCGAGAAGGTCGAGACGACAAGTCTTCGTAGACAAGAGTCCCGTTTGCTCATGCTACGCGTGCTGTTCTTATAAGTTTACTTATAGTCGTGTATAGAACGAAATAATAGGCGCAGTAAAGGCACAGAATAGCTAATAACAACATATCCTGTCCATTCTTGTCCCTGAAGTGCTCCGCTAGCATGGAATTGACTTATGTCTCTAAAATAGCAAGGTTTGTGTCCCCCAGCGTTCTTCTGTGGGTCCCTTATTATTTAGTAATATATAGCAATAGATACCTCAGAGCCAGCTTGGGTGAACCGGAAGATATTGTCAATGAATAACAACACATCCTGTCCCTCTTTGTCCCTGAAGTGCTCCGCTAGCGTGAGCCCAGTCAGAGCCACCCACGCCCGCGCGCCGGGAGGTTCGTTCATTTGACCGTATACTAAGGCCACCTGAAGAATATACAACGAAGGAAAAATTAGAAAATTAAATATATTTAGCTTACTAAACTAATGGCTTAATTTAGATAGATAGATAGATAAAACTCTTTATTGCTCACACATTAGAGGAATAATTACAAACAATAATATTAAAACTACAGTGGGCAAAGGCGGCCTTATCGCTGGAAGCGATCTCTTCCAGGCAAACCTTTGTTACAGAGGATAACTTATTTATTAAAACAGGCAGTGTGCCAGCAACATATCTACGAAACACAGAACATTACATTTTACACTTAAAAAACAATATATAAATTACATATAAAGATATACAATATGAATACACTACATAAATTTTTAAATTTGAGATTTTTGCATTTACAATGCTATTTTTTTAAACAATACTAAATAATATACTAGAAAAAATACGACTCGCACCAGATCAATACTCAGACGGGAATCGAACCCGCGACCTTTGGATATCCGGTCCAATGCTCTGACCGCTGAGCTACCGAGTCACTAGTGACATCGTCGAATTTTTCCTAGTATATCCTAAACTCTTACGATGTAAGCCAGCGTTATTTCACCAATGTGAGGAATTACCTCGACATTCAATTGAAATATCTTTCCAGATATTTTAACAATTGATTAAGATGAAATAGCTATATAATTTTTAAATTTGAGATTTTTGCATTTACAATGCTATTTTTTTAAACAATACTAAATAATATACTAGAAAAAATACGACTCGCACCAGATCAATACTCAGACGGGAATCGAACCCGCGACCTTTGGATATCCGGTCCAATGCTCTGACCGCTGAGCTACCGAGTCACTAGTGACATCGTCGAATTTTTCCTAGTATATCCTAAACTCTTACGATGTAAGCCAGCGTTATTTCACCAATGTGAGGAATTACCTCGACATTCAATTGAAATATCTTTCCAGATATTTTAACAATTGATTAAGATGAAATAGCTATATAATTTTTAAATTTGAGATTTTTGCATTTACAATGCTATTTTTTTAAACAATACTAAATAATATACTAGAAAAAATACGACTCGCACCAGATCAATACTCAGACGGGAATCGAACCCGCGACCTTTGGATATCCGGTCCAATGCTCTGACCGCTGAGCTACCGAGTCACTAGTGACATCGTCGAATTTTTCCTAGTATATCCTAAACTCTTACGATGTAAGCCAGCGTTATTTCACCAATGTGAGGAATTACCTCGACATTCAATTGAAATATCTTTCCAGATATTTTAACAATTGATTAAGATGAAATAGCTATATAATTTTTAAATTTGAGATTTTTGCATTTACAATGCTATTTTTTTAAACAATACTAAATAATATACTAGAAAAAATACGACTCGCACCAGATCATACTATATACGTATTTTTTCTAGTATATTATTTAGTATTGTTTAAAAAAATAGCATTGTAAATGCAAAAATCTCAAATTTAAAAATTATATAGCTATTTCATCTTAATCAATTGTTAAAATATCTGGAAAGATATTTCAATTGAATGTCGAGGTAATTCCTCACATTGGTGAAATAACGCTGGCTTACATCGTAAGAGTTTAGGATATACTAGGAAAAATTCGACGATGTCACTAGTGACTCGGTAGCTCAGCGGTCAGAGCATTGGACCGGATATCCAAAGGTCGCGGGTTCGATTCCCGTCTGAGTATTGATCTGGTGCGAGTCGTATTTTTTCTAGTATATTATTTAGTATTGTTTAAAAAAATAGCATTGTAAATGCAAAAATCTCAAATTTAAAAATTATATAGCTATTTCATCTTAATCAATTGTTAAAATATCTGGAAAGATATTTCAATTGAATGTCGAGGTAATTCCTCACATTGGTGAAATAACGCTGGCTTACATCGTAAGAGTTTAGGATATACTAGGAAAAATTCGACGATGTCACTAGTGACTCGGTAGCTCAGCGGTCAGAGCATTGGACCGGATATCCAAAGGTCGCGGGTTCGATTCCCGTCTGAGTATTGATCTGGTGCGAGTCGTATTTTTTCTAGTATATTATTTAACACTACATAAACATACACATATTATATAATAATTGTTGCAGACTAGGATTTAGTTAGAAGGTATGCGTGCAATTTTTTCCTAAAAACAGCAAGGGATTCCGAGTGGCGGATTTCACTTGGCAGGCTATTCCAGAGAATTGTAGTCTTGACTGTATAAGACTCTTTGTAGTAGCCAGATTTGGTTAGAGGGGTGTTCAGGCGGTTGTCAGATTTGGACCTAAGTGGCAGACTATGGCTGAAGCCGAGAGATTGGAAACGCTCCTTAAGGTAAGGGGGAGATCTTGGATCATACAGTATTTTGTACAGCAGAGTAAGAGCGTGCTCCTGACGACGCAGCCTGATGGGCAGCCACCCTAATTTTTTCCTATGCTCAGACACATGGTCGAACTTGCGCAACCCATAAATAAATCGAATACACAGATTCTGTAGACGTTCCAGTTTGTTTAGTAAATCCTCATTGAGGTCAATGGCTGAGACATCTGCGTAGTCGAGGATTGACAAAAGGAGTGATTGCGAAAGCTCGACCTTGGTCCTCACAGGGAGCAAATTTCTCCATTTACGTAAGGAACCAGCTGCACCGTAGACTTTTCTGCTCACTTCAGCAATGTGGGGAGACCATGACAGGGTGCTGTCAAATTTAGTGCAAACTTTAAATACATCTACCTACAGCGTTTTGAGAATGTAATTCTGAAATGTCTGTTGTTTTTTTTAAGAAAAAGGCGTTTATTTTATTGTTTGTTCTTAAATAACTTTTATAAATATTTAGAGTCGAGTTTGAGAAAAATCATTTTAATTAATACTTAGTTGATGGTACCTTTTCAAACATATTTCAAATAAAAAAAACAGGTATTAAACGCGTTTGAATTAAAACTGTGACGAAAACATAAGTGTTTAAGGCTAAACACCTACGTTTCGACCGAGTTGCATGGGCCGTGGTCACGGACTGACTGGAGCTGCGGTGTTACGCCTCCTCCTCTGCGGTGAAGTCTTTATCCACCGTCGAACGTTTATCCAACTACCGCCGTTTTAACGCGTTAAATACCTGTGTTTTTAATCTAATAAAATTTAACGCCACAGTTTGAAAGTATAAGAACTTCATAAAGAACTTCATAATTATTCATTGTCAGCCTTCGTGACACCCACTGCTGGGTATAGGCCTACCCCGCGGATCTCCACGACGATCGGTCCTGCGCTGCCCGCATCCAGCGGTGCACCGTGAGTCGTGACCTTCGCCAGATTGCCTTCAAGCCAAGCTCTTACCCATAGAAATAGAATGTCAAAGAACAACAAAGTCAATAAACAGGTGATCCTAAAACGAATCAATATATTTTATATGAGATACGTAAAATATGACTTAGATTCATAAAATATGACTATATTATGGCAAAGGAAATTAATAAACTATGTTCTATACTATTTTCTTTGTCGATAAACGAATAAATGTAGCGAAATTTGGTTTTAGAGAAATGTGTGGCAATATCTTATTTACCTGTGAAAAGTGTGATTACTTGGATTGTTTGTTTTAGTCACATCACAATTACTTAGAGTACAAGACACCATAGCTCCACGATACCTTTTTTTTTTAAATTCTAATTAAGATTAAAAAATATTTTAAACAAACTGTGATTGCTCATTTGCTAGGCGGGACGCTAGGGGCTCTTACTGTAAAAAATGTTGGCACATGTCACTTGATCCTTTGTCTCTTTTTTACATAGACCGTGTCCGTATGATGTTAACTTCTCTTTTCCACGCTTTGTTGGTCTTCTTGAGCGCAGCGAAAATTTTTCTATGTCTATGCTCTTACCTTTGACGTTTTATAATCATCGGTGATGACCCCTCCGACTTTCATCTCGTGGTACAGATCGTTCCCTTCTCGCGTGCGCTCGCCCACTCCGGCGAACACCTGCGTACAATCACCGTATCATGTAAATTAAACGTCACTCTTTTGATTTTGATGAGCTCGCTGACGCAGTGGTTTAGCGCCTGGCCCAGCGATTGCGGAGGTTAAGCAACTTTCGCAAGGGTCGGTCATGGGATGGGTGACCAAAAATGTATCTTACTTATAATTTACTTTTAATTACTTATAATCCAATTCACTTTTAATTTATCTTACATAGATGTATCTACTATTACAGTGAACGTCGCATAATTAAGGGCGCTAGACGATTTTTAAACAAAGGAGGAAACTTTGGAGTCTTGTTTGATGAGCTCTGATCTGATGATGGCGATAGATCCAGATTGATGTACACATCTAATTGATCTGCAGGCCTATTTTGTAACTCAACTGACAGCTTAAAATGATCATCACTGATCTAAGTTATAAATACATGCTGGGTTTTGGTAGAGAGTCATAACATTGATTTTACTGTATCAGCAATGTATCAGTGATGATCATTTTAAGCTTTCTGTTGAGTTACAAAATAGGCCTGCTGATCAGTATTCTAAGAGACGTACCTAAGGATCAGAGTTCTCAGTTTCACAATTTCCATATATTTTTACGCCGTTTTCGCGGATTTTACAACATATCCTTTAGAATGTTGATCAGATCAGTTGGGCGTGTAAAGCGATCTGGTTCTCCTCCATTCACTTCCTGGATAGCCGTCATCAGATCACAGCTAGGTTAATCCCTGGCGGAGAATAGGGCTGCCACCTTTCGACAAGAGCAGACCCGGAGATTTTTGAAAAAATGTTATTTTTTGTTAAATAAATCATACTTTAGGTAGGTAATAATTAATAATACTTGTCTATAAAAAAAATGACCGCGCAGCGCGATTTATCGTCATTTCCATCCACTAACCCTGTAATCTTGCCTGTTAACAGTAAAAAACAGCCGCGCAGCGCGATTTTTGGTCAGTTTTATCCACTAATGTTGCCTGCCTATAGCAAAAAAAACAGCCACGCAGCGCGATTTTTAGTCAATTTCATGCACTAATCTAGTAATCTTGCCTGTCTACCTTCGATCATTCTGTCTACACCAAAAAACGGCCGTGCAGCGCGTTTTTTAGTCAGTTCCATCCACTAAACTTGTAATCTTGCCTGTTAATAGCAAAAACGGCCGCGCAGCGTGATTTTTAGTCAGTGTCAGTCAGTCAGTCAGAGAACCAGGGCTTTAAAGTTACCTCGTTTGAAAAATCGACTGGCATCCTTAAATTTTATTCCGTGCCAAAAGTCCGAACATGTCAGAATAAAACACGAACGTAAACTAAACTAGCTTTACGAGATTTTGCTAGTGAAAGCGATTTTTTGTCATAATACTTTCAATATTAACGCCTGTAGCACACCTCCACCGCGAAACACCACAGTGGGTTCCGCCAAGTCCCGCCATGATTTCGACAAGCGAAACAAATACGAACAGCCTGTTCTCATCATCATCATCATCATATCAGCCGCACGATACCCACTGCTGGGTATAGGCCTCCCCCAAGGATCTTTACGACGATCGGTCCTGCGCTGCCCGCATCCAGTGGCTTCCCGCGACCTTCACCCTCACGTCGGTCCACCTTGTCGGGGGCCTACCCACGGAGCGTCGTCCGGTGCGCGGTCGCCATTCCAGAACTGCCATCGTCAACGGCCATTGGTTCTTTTCGCTATATGTCCCGCCCACTGTCACTTCAGCTGAGCTAAATGCAATTGTTCTCGCGCGATTCCGCTCGAACGGCTCCGACCGGCACCCGCGAAAGTAATGACGCGAAACCGCTACGTAGATGTGATCGTCATATAATATCGTCATTGATAGAAGACAATTCATGGCGAAATTACCGCGATTTCACTGGTACTGTTTCGCGGCGGAGGCGGAGGTGTGCTAACAAGCGTAACATTGTTCCGGTAGATACTCACCGAGAAGCCTCCGTGCGCCTTAGCCACGTTGTTGATCAGCTCCATGATCAGTACCGTCTTGCCTACACCTGCGCCGCCAAACAGGCCAATTTTGCCACCTAGCGCAAATTATTAAAGAAAACTTAGTCAATTAGAGAATGTGTTTTTGTTAAGGGTAGAAAATGCAATTGACTAAATATGCAGGATGCACGATCTCGTGAGATCCTGCTATGCTATGTGTTCAACACTGAGATTTTCGCTGACGTAACAACGCTGGAAGGCTGAGTTGCACCATCTTACTTTAACAATAACAAGCTTGTTATGTGAGTTGCACCAAAACGCTGTCAAAGTTAAAGTTATCGTAAAAAGATAAGCTACCTATTTGTCATTTCAAAAGTGTACCCCAAAAGGGGATTTGACCTGGAAGGATTGGTTGTTCATCAAATTGTGTAATAAAGTTTTAAAGTTGGTTAAATATGAAACAATTTAAGGGTAGAACGGTTTTGATACGAGCGATAAATTTGGAGACACAGCTTTTCGAAATTAGACAAATTTTTTAAGTTACACGATTTCTACCAAAATTTCTCCTGTGTGTCCTCCACTTCTAACTATTGAAATAAGAGAGTAAAAAATCTAAAAAATGTATATGCTGTGAATCTTAATAAACATTTTCAACGAAAATTAGTTTGAACGAGATATAGTCAGCAGTTTTAGAGATATAGCACATTTTCAATAACCGCAAATATAACTTTGTTATTCATACAAACACTATGAAAAACAAAGTTATTTTGCAAACGAAAAATTATAGTGGTATTGAATATGGTATGCTTTGTGTCTCCAAAACTATCGTTCGTATCAAAACCATTCTATCCTCAAATTGTTTGGAATTTACCCAACTTTAAAATCTTCTTACACAATTTTGATGAAAAACTGATGAAAAAGCAAAAATATCCCTTTTGGGGTACATTTTTACCCCCACCACTTAAGCACAACTCTGCTGGGGGGGGGGGGGGGGGGGGAACCTAGGTCATATTTGGCAACAAATGAAGCTATTAAAACAATAAAACCTTTTGTAGGAATTAAATCAGATTTAAATTCTTATTTATTATTATAGGTAACAAGCTTGTTATTGTTAAAGTAAGATGGTGCAACTCAGCCTAAGTGTGGAAAACTGTCAATCACCAAACTAGACCTAGATAAGGTTTTTTAAATTATACTTTCAAAATAGGTTTAATTGGCTGGCACAGCATTGAAAAACTGCAGGTCACTTTAATTATTTTTCTATCGAGAAAAATTTTAGCTATCATGATTCTGTCAATCACAAAACTGAGTGCCTATTTATAATCTACTTTCTAATTTTTTTGGGACTGATAAATCCAGTAAATACTGTATGAAATCGTTGCTCAATTATGTGTACCTATTTGACGTTTATACGGCCTCTTAACAACTGTCGATTTTTTTACAGTTTTTACATAATTGTGATTTTGGCTAGTAGGGGGCTGTTACGTTGCAATGCAACAAAGATAGTAAGGAATTAATGGCCGAATACTCAAACGCTACCACAGAATATATAATAGTACAAGTACGCTACTCAACTTTAAGGGGCTCTCAAACATCATGCTGTTTTTGTCATATCTTTGACATTTAATGCGACAGGATGACGTTTGAGAGCCTCTCAAAGTTAAGTAACATTTGAGTATTCGGCCATAAGGCTGATCCCAGACCTACCGGTTTCCGTTCTTTACTTTGTTGTTCGGCAATGGACCGCCGGCCAAGAGGCTCATTTTCAATCGTTCGCATATTTTCAATCTAAATTAATCCTACTAATATTATAATGTGAAAGTTTGTGGGTTTGGATATTTAGATGTTTGAATAGAATAGAATAGAATAGAAAACGTTTATTAAACAACACAGAGGAAAAAAGTATACATTGGAACGAGTTACAGACAAGAAAGAAAAAAAATAAATACTTAATAAATCGTAGAATATAAACAAAAGTGTGCTGCTAATGGGCCCTGTCTCAGCAAAATTAACTTCTGGGTCATTCGTTGATGTTCAGGATGACCCAGAAGCACTGGTATTCTGACAGGGCCTAAAGAGTGATTTGACACAAAATTTATATAAAAAAAAGTACAAATACTTAGACGCAACACAAAGACAGAGATTATGGATTATTATGGATGTTTGTTCCTCAATCACGCAAAAATTACTGAACGGATTTGGTTGAAATTTGGCACACAGATAGTAGATAGGTAGGTACAGTACGAGGCATATATCTTGAATTTTTTTCGACGGAGTGGGGATAAGTTCGCGCATGTGCTCTTGTGAGTGACCAATAGCGCGCGCCCCTCCCCCGCCGCCCGCGCCCCTCACCGCTACGCATGCCCAAAATACGCGTTCCACGCAATCCCCTCCCGATTTCAAGATATATGCCTCGTTCTGTAGCCTAGATTAAAACATAGAATACTTTTTATCCCAATATTCTTACGGGAACGGGAACCACGCGGGTTAAACCGCGGGCGGCCACTAGTTTCACATATATGTATGTATAAAACACAAAAAAATAGTTCAGGTAGGTAATGATGCCACCCACGACCGACGACGATAAATTGTGAACAGCACAATTTATATAAATACTAGCGGCCACCCGCGACTTCGTCTGCGTGAAGAGTTTTTTCGCTATCCCTCGGGAACTATATGTTTTTTCTGGATGAAAGGTAACCTATGTCCTTTTCTGTATCCCTGACAACGTGTATACAAAATTTCATGATGATCGGTTCAGTAGTTAGGACGTGAAGGCGTAACAAACAAACAAATAAACAATCAAACGGACTTTCGCATTTATAATATTAGTAAGGATGCGATTATGCGATTGATTTATTTTTAGCAATCGGAGATCATGTTCAGGGTGGCATATCTCCCAGAAGCTTCCACTTCGCAACCCAGACGATGGTATTTGATAACGCCAACTAAGGCTATCTTGCCAATTTGGTCTGGTCCCAATATGCGATAGATTGAAAATGACCCTGGTTGGTCGGCGGTCTAAACAGCAAAGTAGAACAGCAAAGCAAAGAAAAGTAACCGGTAGGTCTGGGGGACCCGTAAGGTATGATTCCGATCTCGGCAGCAGCAGCAGTGTTGCCGCAGCAGTGCACACCAAATTGAACCCTAATGTTACGTTTGAAAGGCTCAATTTGATGTGAGCGGAGAAGCGACGCGACACTGTGTAATGGACCATAGGCCATACACGACAAGGAAAAAATCTATAGTTCTGAAAACATCGCCAAACATTTCAACATGTGGCTATCATCAAAAAACGTCTTAGAAATGCGTTGCCAAAGTAATGTAACTCAAATCTCCTTTTTTTTTGACACTTGAAAAGGGACAATAAATTTTCTTCAAGTATGACATTTTAGTTCGTAAATATCGTTAAAAAAATATTCCACATCTTGGAAATGGAAGATAAGTTTTTTTCTGCGAGTATAGTTTTTGCAACATTTGCTTATGACGCGCATCGCTGACCCAAACGAATATAAAAAAAGGAATATTTACACGGAAATGAAATGTGATAACTGAACTTCGTTTGCTGATCAAACTTGGACCTTCAGTTCTGATGGATAAAGACTACGGAGATAATCCCACATCTCCTTAGGTATTTTCGAAATCTAAAAATGCAGTTTCTACGCAAATACCTTTTAGTTTTCAGGTTTAATCAGATGATGACTGAAGACATTCTAAATTGAATGTTGGAAACAATTCGAGGCATATTTTGGACAAGTAACGCTATCTATTGGGTGGAAATTGAAACGGGAACAAATGCAGAATACGACGAAGGACGATATGATATTGCCCCGGCGCATTGAAAGGATGTGGTTTACAATGTGCATCGAAAGCGAGTTAAGAAGAAATTGGACTCTATCTTCATAACAGGAAGAGCGTATTAGGATAAAGTAGATGTAATTCTATTGTTGTTAAAAATTGTATAGAGATATTTGAAAAGGCGGGGGATTAGCGTTGGGGACACGGTGAAATGTAGACATTGTGTTGTAAAATTTTGCTTACCTAAAATTGGTGTCCCTTCCTTTGTTTAAACCATGAAGTATTAATACTTATATTACCTATTTATGAATAGTAGTGAAGGAGCTCCTTACTGCAGAAAGATAAGTTAAGTAAATAGAAATAAGAACAATATTTTTACGTAAATATTTTAGACCGTTTCAATTAGAAATTATACTAAAGTATTTAACTAATAAATTGATGGGCATTGATCTCACATAACTAAAGGTCTAAAATAAGTACACTATACTTGTTTCACATAATTTGTGTTCATTTGTAAAGTAAATTAAGAGGCGAATTGAGTTTTTAATTTTATCTCGTTTCGTTTTCTCAATTCATTTCTTTTAATTGCCTAGGAACTGAAACGAGGGATCAATTTCTTTCTGGCGCGAGAAATTAATCAAATTAATTAAATAGTTTCTATTAAGAGTCATTTTATAAGTTGTTCTAATAATCAAAGCATTATTTTTTAAATTGATCAAATAATCAAACAATTTTAAATCAAAGACTTATTTATATAATATATACTATTAATGATTCATAATATTCAGATAATTTCAAAAATAATCAAAACCTCTAAATTAAACCCTTTTATTAAATAATTAAAATAACTTAACAATCAAATTAATTAAATCAAAGCTAATTAAAGTAATTTTCTTGAACAAACAAATAATCAAACAAATACCAAAACAAACATTGCAAATAATAAATGACTCTAACAATTATTCTGCATTCATATTTATTTTCGCATTTGTAGGCACCCCTTTTTTCACTGAAGAATTATTTGCAATAACTATTTTCTAGAGATAGAGTTTAATACCTTTTATGTGTCATCTTCGATGATGATGCTTATTTTGTCTGTTGGGTAATGGACAAAATTAGATTTCTTACTTTGAATTTGATTTACAGTGTCAAGACACTTGAAAAATACTTGGTACATGTTTATAGATAGAGTAAAAGCTATCACAGTTCTTTCGAATAGAACTTAGAATTTTATTGGTTTTAAATTGATAGCCCTGTTAATTGATACCAAATTCAGCTTAAATAAGACTCTCATTTAGAGCACATTATATATCTAGATGAAATGCCATTCATTCAACATGAATTATTTATGAAGTTGTCATAAATCTTTGACACTATAATTGAATTTAGGCTAGAGGTTGTGATTCATAAAGTAATAATTAGTATTCATTTAGTTTTATTCTAAATCAGAAACACGCTGTTTGGATTCAAATGGTACAGAGCGTGACTTTCATTGTGGTCAGCGTAGAAATAGCATAGGATATAAATTGAAAGCGCTAAAAGCTGATCTAACCCAAAGATGCCCATCGATTATAAAGAAGGAGAGAAATTTTTTCTCTCCCATAAAATTAATAATAAAAAAGGGTTAATAGACAGCGATTAATTGACACACGTCTAACGATGATGTCAAAACTCAGGGTAGGGCTGGCAGGATCGCATTTGAATAGATGCTCATATCAAGATTGAATCCAAACGTGTATTAAAATCATTGTAATCTTTTATTAATCGAAAAATTATTATCACACCTCAAGCTTTATTATCTAAAGGCATACAACATTAACAATCTCAGACGAGATTGTTAAAAGGTACACTTGGTTTAAGCTGAGTTATATTTTGGGATATTATAATCATATAAATCACTAGACGATCAAAACAGATACAGTAAGTATCACATACAGATTGGTCATTAGCAGCAGACAAGCGACACGCAGCCGCGGGGACCAGCATACATGGTGCCGTGACCAGGATTCTTAGATTTTGTGTTCACTTAAAGCAAACGCAACTGGGAATCGAACCTTAAAATAATTACACAACGTAGAAACTTTATATCATATCCCAATATTATATTTCAGCATATTTATATCAAAATTTTATCAAACATTGCAGACTGAAATTTTGAATACTAATTCTATAATTCTAAATATCCTGACAATTAATTAAGAATATGTTTATTCTAAACCTTTGGGAGAGGAGAAATTACTAACTTCCTATTTGTGATAAAGATAATACCCATAATTATCATATTTTAACTGCCGACAAATTCACCCTGCAATTTGTTTGAAATTCATTCTAGTTTTGTCTTTTGTGCATGGAAATATTTTTATTATGTACTTTTACAGGCAGCGAAGTTCAAGTTATCATTGTTGCATTGTGTTTCGTTCGGTACCTAAAACAATATTCTTTGTTAGTCCCACACAATAACGTTTTAGAAATTCTTTTATTACAGTTGTAGGCAAAGCGTTAGAAAAAAATTTTATTACGGTTCGAATGTTTTGACGCGACGCGGAAGAAAGGCAGCGGCATTTTATAGGATTTGAGATAGGCGCGAAAGATTTTAGGTAGGTATAGGTAGGTATAGGGTAGGTGTATGTATACGACGAAGACGGATGTTAGCGGAGTATAGTTCAATAACAACGGATTGATATATTAGCGGGAAAGTTTAAAGTAAATCGAAGCGTTAGATTTGCGTACAATTTTAGGATAATAGGTCTGTTAGTTTATTAGAGTATTACTAAATTAAGCAGGTAGTTGTGCGGTTAATTAGTCATTTAGGAAGTTTTAAACGATACGAAGACGTACGGAACAAACGACATTTATAAAAACAACATTTTCATAAGTTGAAAACGTAATGTTATAAACAGAAATACAAAATTAAAGTACGACCAAAATTCAAATTACATTAAAAATGATATAACATTCAAATAAAATAAAATTGTAAAGCTTATGCTTTATTTTGATATTCGTATCAGTTATTGACCAGATGTTTATCTTTATTAAAATCGAAGTATATTACTTAGTGTAGTTTTAAACTAAGGTAAGATTAGAAATTGAGAAGGTTCATATATTGTAAGCAACAGTTATACCGTCAACAATGGATATTATCAATTTTTATTTTATTTAGGAAATGAATCTTGACTTCATTCGATTCGAGGTGAGATGAATAATTTATACATTTGATTCAATTTAGTTAATTGAGTTACAATATTATTAGATGAGAAAGACTAAGTCGATATAATTAAAATAGCTTGCATTAATTTTATTACATAATACCGATTTGTCCGAAGCAAATGGTTTATTTAAGGATACACTTCATTTTAGTACTATTATTATGGACGAGAAACGAGTAAAATTATTCATACAGGTGTATGAATTAATCAATGTGTACTTACATGAAATCTAAATAGGAATAGGATATATTAAGATAGGAATCTGAACCAAATTTAAGAGATTCTAAAAATATCTACAAGGAATTGACTTTAAAATATAAAAGGGTGATGCAGGTCAAATATTTTTTTGTACACCAGTAAAAGGTTGAAACGAACAAAAAATCCTCAGGCTAAAATTTACCAGACTTGCGTTGCGATGCAGATGGTTGGGGAACAAAGGAACAAATGTGTGAGACGACCTTTTCCAAGACTGACCGTCAATAACAATAACCAGTCGTTTCTTTTAAAAGATTCTTTGTTTAAATAAATATTTCAATAGAAAAGATGAACAAAAGGAGACTTCAATAAACGTACGCAGTAATAGTTTACAGTGGAGGTCATAAAACCAACGAAATACATTTTTCTAAGAAAGAACAAAACGTGCCGATATTTGGTATTTGGTTATGTTCTATGCAATTAGTAAAAGTGAATTGTTAAGAAAACCTCATGGGGGTTTTGCATTGCTATGAAATGGAAAGTTATACTTAGAGTATTCTATCATACCTAAAATTAGTTATTTAAAAAATAGACATGGTTATTTCATATTCATTTTGAATTGGAAATGAAAGATTCTGTTAGATTCAGAATTCACATAATATTTTGACTGCCGATTGAGAAATTGAATCAATAATTTAGTACTTTAAGCTATATTATACACTAGGCCAAAGCACAACATTACTTCTTCGAATCAAGTATATTGATCAAATAATAGATAAAAGTAATCTAAGTTTAGTCATTTAAGATATCCAGCTACGGAGTGAAAATAGATTTTGCAATTTCAACTTATGTGTTGGTCATCATTGGATAAATTAATATACTGTCGGATGAAATGAAAAAAAAAATCTGAACGATTTGATTGTTGCAAAACCATTAATATAAAAGGAAGGAAAATGTAAGGTTTTAGTTACGTAATAAGTATATGGAGGAGAAAAAAAAAAGGTTTAGGCTTGTCTGTCTTGTCTGATCAAAATAAAGAGGTGAATTGGTATTCAAATTCGGTTTGAAACTAAGATGAATTTGGGTGCATACCCCTGCCCTGTTCGAATCAGGTGGATTATTACATACGTGAAAGAAGTAGTTAATAAATAGTAAGGTTAAACAATGGAAATTCGTAAAGTTGAATTGGAGAGAAGTTGCTTAGAGCATATCAAGTAGATGTGACCATCAGCTATCTTTAAAAGATTAAGGACATTTTAATCTTTAAGATTTATTTTACTAGATAGAAAATTAAGATATTATAATAAGACTTAGTCGAGCGGTAAACAGTTTGAACTTAACGCTAAAAGCGATCTCTTCTAGGTATGGTGATATTAACAAAGGGAAAGAAACACGAGATTGCGAAGTGACTCAGTAGTTTTAGTGGAAAAACATTGGATTGGATTTAATAGTGGTCACGGGTTCGAACCCCGTTTTGAGAAAGAGATGTGGTGACATGATGAGGTGTTTACATTATAGTATATAAAAATATAAACATTAATATAAGTTTATTCTAATTCGGTGAGAGTACCTGTACAATGAAAACTTACATTGAACAAAGGGCATTGTATAAAGCTTGCAGGGTTAAATCGTTGTAAACAATGAGTGATTCTCGATCCCATATTTGTAATATGTCTAGTCTTATAAGACTTCGGTTTTAATGAAGATGTTTTCTGTCAAAAAATTATTATAGTACCTATCTGGTTTAAAAGGGTTAAAGTGATAACTATATCAATCAAATTATAATCTAACAAAAAGTAAATTCGGTAAAAACATCAAACTAAGTTGCATATTAATATAACATTTTGATAATTCAAGAATTAACTAAACAATAGACATTATTATGTAGTGTGTGTACTAACATGTACCTAAGCACACACTCATCTCTCCACATATATAAGCCGTACACTATTATAATAAAAGAGTATTTGATCGCAGTCAGTCTTTCATTAAACATCCCCGAACCGCCAACACTGCATGGCGACCCTGCCAGTGCCGCCTGTGTCGGCGGCGCTGTGCAGCTGGTTAGTCATAAAGTGAATAAAACCTAAAAAAAAAATTTGGACTATAAAAAAAATGTGATGTGTGTGAGTGACACATTTAAGGACTTTATCAAGAACTTTTCTCCATAGTTTAAATAAAAATATTATAAAATAATGATAGTTCATAAAAATAATTTCTTCAAGTGCCACAAATCAAAAATAATTTCATGAACAATTTAACCATCAGTATAAACAAAGTGTTCGTCGCCGCATACTATGTTGCTACTGCAGCATCAGCTCATGATGAGGAGGATGGAGATAACAAGCAGGGCGCCGGCTGATGATGGAGTCGGAAGTGGACGCAGCCGGCAGATGATGGTGTCGTGAGGAGTATTTACCAACAGAAAGTGAGGAAGAATTTACCAGCGAAAAGAGGCGACGACTTCGGAGACAACTCAAAGTTACACCAAAGACATTTTTGTGGTTTGATTTTAATTTTAATATACCTTTTTCTTTATTTTTTCTTTTCATGAATCAATAATTTACGCAAATTTTGTTTTTCAAAAAATAAGTACAAGTTAACTTTAAATAATGATTTAATGATTTTGTTCTGGACTTAAGTAAGTTTCGTATACAGTTTCGAATATAATATTTGTCAGTGTTGATAGTAAAATATTTAACAAAATAAAATGAAAATAAAAAAGGCATTGGAGAATTTATTGTAAGATTTAATTTTGTACTTTTTATTATAAAACAATTATCTTATCATTGTAGTTCTATAATTTTTTGTTGTTGACGATAAGTGCCAAATTCAAATTAGCAGTAAGAAATATGTATAGGAATGAATAATAATGAATGGGGTTAATGTTGAACTTATAAATGTTGAATTCCCCTTAATTACTTAGTTATAAGCTTATTTTCTGATTTATAGGATTGCACAGAAAAAGTGACAAGTTGTTAGATAATTTTTTTGTGTTGGTATTTATTTATTTATCATGTTTTTTATTTCACAGTTAGTTTTCCCAAGAATCAGCGTGGTTGTAAAAGGTAACTCTAATTTTACACTTTTGAAGATTTCATTTCTCGTGAAATATAATTGTTTTATAATTTTATGGAATTTTTGAACTTAAGTTTTCTCGTAGTTTAAAGGTAAGTAAAGTGGTCAATAAATGTAGCTATAGTGTTTTAAATTATTTTGTGGTTTTTCATTACTTAAATCAATTTAAAGAATATTTATCAAAGTCAATATAATTGTTTTAAAATTACCATTGCTTTGCATTAAGCAAGTAAAAGTTTGGACTTTGTAATACGTTTTAAATAAGTGACCGACATCGTAACTGCTGACATAGCAACACGTGTGATATTGTAAGTAGAAATCATTTCTGTTGAATCAAAGAATTTAACGTTCGAGTCTTTATCTTTTTATCGTAAACTAAGTTGTTTAAATAAAGTCTTTCAATTAAATTACAAAATGGTTAAAAATGGCATAAATTTTCCATTCTTTCGCAGGACACTAATGTTGACAATTTTATTTAAATAGGATTTATTTTTATTTAATGTGAAAAAAAATTATTTTATATCTATATTGTATACCTTTTATATCTACATCGATATTTAAATCACCCTAAGGTTGACTGGTAGAAATTGCCTAAGGCATTAAGTCCGCCTACATTTATACAATATTATAACAGACTATCTTTTGTCTTCAGATTAGTACATAATTTTCTTTGCTATATCACATATTTATGTAGGTACAAATAATTTATAACTATATTTTATCTTATAAAATATCTAATTCAGTAAATAGGAAAGTTCGAAAATTCATTTTAGTTTCAAAATTTGCCTGACAAAATTTTATTTACGAATTTGATTTCATAATATTATTTATGACATTGAAAAAACCAAAATTAGATTTCAATACTTTTGCGTACATTCACAGTGTCAGATTATGTTTCCATTCTATTTTTTACGAATAACATACTTATATTTTATTTATGTATAATTTTGTTACGTATAGTAAGTAAATAAACGCGCGATATAAATTTTATTTTTTTCGTTTTCGTAGTGAAATTATCTTTTTTTAAGTTTTAGGAGTGAAATAAAAAAAAAAAATATTGATCGGAAATAGTGATTAGGTAGCTATTTTGGTAGGTACTATTGAAAGGACATTTGATTTTAACTAATAGTATTCTTATTCTATATTTTTATATACGTATTAGTGTCCCTTAGCATTTTAATTTATCATACAAATTAGTAATACAGTAAAAATATTTCAATTTTTTTTTCTGAGTTTGTAATTTTATTAACTTGGTAGAGTTTAAATTTTTAATATCAACGCAATTCAATTTAATAAGTAAGTATCGGTAGTAAATTATTGTGAAAAATTTTCTAAGTAGAAGTGATGCAATCATATTGTTTTGATAAACATAACGAACAAGGTATTGGAATGTAAAGTGTTGTATTTCGATATCGGTAGATTACAAAGAGGTAGCGCAGCTGCACTTATGCAAGTTGATATTTAGGCGTAGCAGTAATATTAATCTTGTCGCAAAATATCACACGGGTTTGCTAGTCAAGCTGTAATATAAACAGTTTCATTAGGAAAAGATAATGAGTATTAATTTGGTGGGAAGAAAACTTTAAGGAACTTATTAATTTCGGATGTGGAAGTTTATGTTGAGGTATGATTGAGATATTTATGTTTGTGAAAATTATATTTAGTTGAGGTTTGAAAGGAAAATGTTAGAAGAACAGTTTGAAAGCTTGGTAGGTATATGATTAGAATAAAGCAAAGGTATAGATTTTATAGGTAGAAGGAATATTGTAGGAAAGTTAATGTAGCTGTATTAAAAATCTTTTTGTAGCTTTTTAGTTTGCAATTAGGTACAGCAAGGTTTAGGCATAGTTCTACTATGGTTTAGGTATAGGTAATGTGATGCGTTTTTTTATGTAGGATTTGGAATGATGGTAAGGATTTACTTATAGAAGTTAGGGAATATACGGTTTATAAGGTTTCACATGCGATTGGACTGATCACCCAAAAGCGATGAATCTCTTATTTACTTTATATTCAATTTAGGATCGTTAGTTTATTTGATAGGTTTTCGAATGAAATGGTTTAGATAAAAGCTCGATTATACGGTACACATTAAAGGAGAGGTACTATAGGGTTCAGGTCCTTCAGTTGCATCAAGGTGTGAACGAGATTTCCCCTTTGAATCCTGTTTGGAGACCAAATTAGTATGTGTCTTAATTCATGACCCTATTAATAATGGTACATACGTGGGGTGTCAGATCCTTCCATTCGATCATGGTAGAAACGAGCTTTCTCCGTGAGAATTGTTGGAGGCAACTCATGGCGAAGGTGCGCGAGCTACGCAGCGTCAGAGTAGGTCTTAAAATTAGTCCCCCATTAATAATTGAGCTGTGGCCACAGCCCAAAATGGCAATTGTCCATTTTTATATTGTGTTATGATGAAGTCGACTATAAATAAATATGATAAAGTATGTACCAAAAATGATGAGTTAAATAAAAATGAAAGCACGCCGGCGCCGGGCGAATTATGATATGTAAGTACCTAGTAGGTGATGTGAAATGTGTATAGTGTACCGATAGTGTTATTAATGAAAATGAAGTTTTTAACGAGCAAGAGAAGAATTTAAAGTGAAGTAAAAATATGGGAATATTGTTATTGACACGGGATAATTTAGATACGAATATTGAGAGATAGGAATATTACAAAATAGGAGGTTATGTGATAAAATAAACAAGAAATGGTTGAGGATATTTATATTACGAAGGTGATGAATGATATGTAATTCAATTAGAAAGTTTGAAGGAAGGAATATTTTGTTTTAAATGTAATGATAAGAAAGATAAAAGATTTTAATTAAAAGGAAGGATTAAAGTGAAGAATGATTACTGAAACTTTCATTTAAGTAGGTATCTAGGTATGTTAGCGAAAAGTATCTAGAAATTAAAGTTTTATTTGTGATAAAAGGAATAAGCTCTTAAATAAAATAGAGTGTTTAACTGAATATTAAAGTAAAGTTTAGCATTTTATTCAGTTACCTTTTGCAACTGTTGAAAAAAGAAAAGAAAATTTTATTTTATGAAAATTATAAAGTTGTTTTATTGTGATGGAATATAAGTAAGTCTGTGCAATCTATACCCGTATAAATCAGAAAAAGATTCATTTAGTGTAATGTAGTGGAGTATCTTTTGTGTATTAAATATTTTGTGGCAAAAATATGAATGTTGAAAAACTTATGTAAGGTAACAAATGGAAAGTTGTCACAAACAGTACAATTTTAAATTTATTTTTGGTCTGGAATAGAGAATTATTTTAATCTTAATTAATATTTTAAATTAAAATTCTATTAATATGAAAATCTATCTCTATTTTATAATTAGAAGAAATAAGATAGCTTTTTGTGACCAGAATAACATGATAGGTATGTTTTATTAGTTTAGTAAGTGATTTACTGATATGAATAAGTAGTGGATTTGATTTTACACTACCTACACGAGTATCTATATTATTGAGATTTGTGTTTTATCATACGTTGAAATTTTCATAAATTTTGTTTCATTATGGAGACCAAATTATTTTTCTTTCTTACTGAAATAATACTTTTAATAAATGTGTGAAAGTAGAGAAGAAGAGTGTAATTTAGATTTTATTTTTCGAAAATTTATAAATACTTATATTTTATAGACTTGTTAAACTTAAAGTTTTTTTTATTTAATTAGCTTGAAGTAAAAGATATTGCCAGGTTAATTAATTTGAAGAAAATTATTATTATTTTTTGTTAAAAAAAAAAACTGTCAGTAATAACAGCTCATTTCAGACTTAGGTACTTTAACGTAAAAATTTATTTTTTATCGTTCTGTTGTTGTGTGAAAAAAAAAATAACTTGCGTGTATATTTTTTTTCTTTTTAGGGGGGGAGGTGTAGTGTGTGTACTAACATGTACCTAAGCACACACTCATCTCTCCACATATATAAGCCATACACTATTATAATAAAAGAGTATTTGATCGCAGTCAGTCTTTCATTAAACATCCCCGAACCGCCAACACTGCAGTCTGCAATAAATAATTAGTTGAATAATATTTACAGTTGTAGAAATATGTTTCTTTAGGAAGTGATAAGAGAATTATTGTTAATAAAACAATGACAATTAAATGGTTTAAATTTCATTGAGTGAAATGAAATGTAATTTTAGTTTTTTTTCAAAGGTTAGTTTTGAGCGTATGACTGAAATATGAACTATCGTTTAGATAAAACGTAACAGAATCAACGGATGATAAATGTGACGAAATTAAGTACTAGAAGATCTGAGGAAAAGCTTATAAGAACGATTGAGGTTTCCGAAGTTAGGTATAAATAGTAAAGAAAAAACCAACCAAAACAATTACAATAAAACACTACGTCAAATTAAAACATTTAAATAATTCAAAGCAATAAATATAATAACGAGTTGAGTTACGAGATTTTACATCTTATTGCATTGTATTGAAATCGTTAAAACAAGGCATACATAGTACTTAATTAAATTCAAAGTTATGTTTTGTGGCAATGTTTATACATTATTATGCGCAGGCCTAATATTATGAAAGCAGTAATGTAGTAGGTAATGCTAAACAATTTTGTAGGTATTACTTTGAATACCTACTAGGAAGCAATAAAATAAGTACCTACTAAAGGTTTTTCAGACAGATGTCCGAAAAAGAGAAAAAATAGAGGCGAGGGTTCTCGGATTTTTTTTTTTGTGTTGGAACCTTAAAGCGCATTGCATAAAAGAAAGCCATTATATTGTAGCCGTCAGAACAGTTATGAAGGCGAATTCACAGTAGATTTTTTTTTGTCTGTCCGCTTCTTATAGAGATTTGGTTGAAATAAAACCAAGACTTCAAGTGAAGATTATGTTACTAAAATTTTCAATAACGTAACAGAATCTGGGGGGTTGTGTAATGGACCATAGGCCATACACGACAAGGAAAAAATCTATAGTTCTGAAAACATCGCCAAACATTTCAACATGTGGCTATCATCAAAAAACGTCTTAGAAATGCGTTGCCAAAGTAATGTAACTCAAATCTCCTTTTTTTTGACACTTGAAAAGGGACAACAAATTTTCTTCAAGTATGACATTTTAGTTCGTAAATATCGTTAAAAAAATATTCCACATCTTGGAAATGGAAGATAAGTTTTTTTCTGCGAGTATAGTTTTTGCAACATTTGCTTATGACGCGCATCGCTGACCCAAACGAATATAAAAAAAGGAATATTTACACGGAAATGAAATGTGATAACTGAACTTCGTTTGCTGATCAAACTTGGACCTTCAGTTCTGATGGATAAAGACTACGGAGATAATCCCACATCTCCTTAGGTATTTTCGAAATCTAAAAATGCAGTTTCTACGCAAATACCTTTTAGTTTTCAGGTTTAATAAGATGATGACTGAAGACATTCTAAATTGAATGTTGGAAACAATTCGAGGCATATTTTGGACAAGTAACGCTATCTATTGGGTGGAAATTGAAACGGGAAACAAATGCAGAATACGACGAAGGACGATATGATATTGCCCCGGCGCATTGAAAGGATGTGGTTTACAATGTGCATCGAAAGCGAGTTAAGAAGAAATTGGACTCTATCTTCATAACAGGAAGAGCGTATTAGGATAAAGTAGATGTAATTCTATTGTTGTTAAAAATTGTATAGAGATATTTGAAAAGGCGGGGGATTAGCGTTGGGGACACGGTGAAATGTAGACATTGTGTTGTAAAATTTTGCTTACCTAAAATTGGTGTCCCTTCCTTTGTTTAAACCATGAAGTATTAATACTTATATTACCTATTTATGAATAGTAGTGAAGGAGCTCCTTACTGCAGAAAGATAAGTTAAGTAAATAGAAATAAGAACAATATTTTTACGTAAATATTTTAGACCGTTTCAATTAGAAATTAAACTAAAGTATTTAACTAATAAATTGATGGGCATTGATCTCACATAACTAAAGGTCTAAAATAAGTACACTATACTTGTTTCACATAATTTGTGTTCATTTGTAAAGTAAATTAAGAGGCGAATTGAGTTTTTAATTTTATCTCGTTTCGTTTTCTCAATTCATTTCTTTTAATTGCCTAGGAACTGAAACGAGGGATCAATTTCTTTCTAGCGCGAGAAATTGATCAAATTAATTAAATAGTTTCTATTAAGAGTCATTTTATAAGTTGTTCTAATAATCAAAGCATTATTTTTTAAATTGATCAAATAATCAAACAATTTTAAATCAAAGACTTATTTATATAATATATACTATTAATGATTCATAATATTCAGATAATTTCAAAAATAATCAAAACCTCTAAATTAAACCCTTTTATTAAATAATTAAAATAACTTAACAATCAAATTAATTAAATCAAAGCTAATTAAAGTAATTTTCTTGAACAAACAAATAATCAAACAAATACCAAAACAAACATTGCAAATAATAAATGTGTAGTGTTTGTATTCTATCCATACATATATTGTGTACCCACCACGAGTCAGTAATAAACGGACCGTGCCTTGGAACTGTCGTTTCATTGTTACTAGCCACCTATACCTCATTGGCGACGAGCTACCCGCGCATAAAAAAAAAGTGGAATCATTTATCATGGCTTTTATCGGAAACATCAACATTTTCGACCACAATACACAGGAGTGGCAGATATTTTATGGAAGACTGCAGCAGTATATCAAGCTCAATTCAGTTGCGGCAGATAAACAGGGACCGTTGTTACTCACTCATTTGTCGGATGAAACATACCGATTGGCTACAAATCTTGTGCATCTGAAGAAGTTAGAAGTGGTTGGGTTCGTCGAATTAGTTGCAGAGCTCAACAAGCATTTCTCTCCAAAAAGGTGTACCTTCGCCGACAGGGAAAAATTCTTCGAGGCGAGAAGAAGTGCGGGAGAAAGCGTCGAGGGATGGGCGGTGCGTGTCCGGGGACTCGCAGTGAACTGCGATTTCGGCAGTTCACTAGACATGCTCTTAGTTAATCGTTTTGTGCTGGGCATGAACGTCGGACCCGAACGTGACCGTTTATTCGAGCAAGACGCAGCCACACTTCAGTTCGCGAAAGCACTTGAAATAGCACAGCAGGCGGCGAGTGCGCGCTAAGCCCGGGCGGCGGCCACGGGATCGGTGTCAGCGCACGTCAAGGAGGAACCCGTGTACCAAGTGCGCGGACAGAGGGCCGCAGCTGATTATGGACGCGGGAGCCGCAGGTGCTCCGTGTGTGGCATGAAGAGCCACGAAGCCGACAAGTGCCGTTATAAGAACTATAGGTGCCAAGTCTGTGGCGAAAAAGGCCATCTGAAGAAAGTGTGCACTGGAAAAGGGGCAAATAAATCACGCCTGCACAATTTGGTGGAAGATTCCCAGGAAAGTGGATGTCAAAATTGTAAGGAATGTGAAGTTTTTAATTTAAGGTACGTTCAATATTCTCCAATCTTACTGCCGGTATTTATAAATAGTGTACAGTTACAAATGGAACTCGACTCGGGCTCGGGAACAACAGTTATATCTGACAAGTTATACAGACAATATTTTTCTAGTTTTTATTTACAAAAGTGTAATTTAAGATTTTGCCTTTATAATGGCCATAAAATCTCGCCATTAGGATATTTTGAAACAAATGTAACGTATTTAAATGATTCTAATAAAATTAAAATTTATGTCGTAGAAAATGGGGGCCCGCCCCTTGTAGGCCGAGATTTTATGGCAAAATTTAATTTAGGTATTACTACTCTTAATAATAATATCAATACTGTATTCAGTCAGTGTTCGAGCGAGGTAACGGAAATCATGAATACCTACACCGATTTATTTAGCGATGAATTAGGGACGTTCAATAAATTTGAGGTTGAATTACGGTTGAAAGAAGAGGCGGTACCTAAGTTTTTTAAGCCGCGCTCGGTTCCTTTTGCATTAAAAGAGCGAGTAGAAGAGGAAATAGATAGATTGGTAGGTTTAGGAATACTTGTGCCAGTAAGTTTTTCTAGATATGGTACCCCGATAGTGCCCGTTTTGAAGGGCAACGGCAAAGTTAAAATAGCCGGTGATTATTCCTTAACGCTCAACAAAGACATGTACATCGACAGGTACCCTATGCCACGCGTAGAGGAAGTGTTAGCTAATTTAGGTAACGGAGAACACTATTCAAAAATTGACTTGAGTAACGCATATAATCCATTTGTTTTATCCCCACGTTCCCAGGAATTAACAACAATCAGTACTACTAAAGGATTATTTAACTATACAAGGTTAGTGTATGGTTTGGCAAATGCACCTGCCATATTCCAGCGCACAATGGAGTCGCTTTTAGTAGGCATTGAAGGAGTCAGCTGTTGGCTTGATGACGTCTGCATAACGGGGCCGTCTAAGCAAATTCATTTGGATAGACTAAATAAAGTACTATCTAGGCTTAGAGATGCGGGGCTTAAACTGCAAAAAGATAAGTGTGTTTTCTTTCAAGATAGTGTAACATACTTAGGCTACATTATTGACAAAAATGGGCTAAGGGCTTGTTAAAAAAAAATAGAAGCAATAGTAAATGCCGCTCGTCCCACAAATGTTACGGAAGTCAAAAGATTTTTGGGCGTTGTAAATTATTTTCGTAATTTTATTCCAAACGCATCGTCACATTTAAGTCCTATGCACGAATTGTTACGAGCCGGGGCACCGTGGGAGTGGGGCATACGGCATGAGCGCGCTTTTGAGGCGGTGAAGCGCGAGCTGGCTTCGGATAAAGTGCTGGCGCATTTCGACCCCGCCGCCCAGCTCGTGCTGACGGTCGACGCCGGGCCGGCCGGGCTCGGGGCCGTGCTCGCGCAGCGCGCAAACAACGGCGTCGAGCGCCCGCTGGCATTCGCTTCGCGTTCCCTATCTACGAGTGAACGTAATTACTCCCAGGTACAGCGAGAATCTACAGCAATTTATTGGGGGGTTAAACACTTCCATCAATATTTGTATGGGCGGCAAGTACCTTTCATATTAAAGACTGATCACAGACCGTTGTTATCTATTTCCGGAAAAAGAACGGCATAACAATAATGGCAGCGTCGCGTTTGCAAAGATATGCCTTGTTTCTGTCCGCATATAATTACGTAATAGAATATATAAAAGGTGACAAAAACGCTGTTGCCGATTATTTCTCGCGCTTAACAACAACTTGTGATGAGTCATTACAGTGCAGCGCCGGCGCCGCCGGCGCGCGAGCGGACCGTGATAACGATTTTTCATTATCGCATTTGAAGTTTTTAGATGCTAACGTCTCGCCAATAATGTTCGATGACATTAAAACAGCTACCGCGGAAGATGTCACTTTACAAACCGTAATTAAGTACATGAATAAAGGCTGGCCGCGTAAGATTAAATGTCCATCAATTTCTCCATATTTCCAATGTAAACTCGATTTAGAGGTGGAGGATGGATGTCTGTTTCGTGGGCACAGAATTGTAATACCTACGATTTATCGTGAGCGAATGCTGAGCGAATTACATACCGGTCACTTCGGTATCGTTAAAACGAAAAATATCGCTAGATCAAAACTATGGTGGCCATCAATAGATAACGAGATCGAGCGGTACATAGGGTCATGTAGTGCGTGTAACAAAGTGCAGGCGGCACCTGCGCGCGCGCCCCCCGCCCGCTGGCCGCGCCCCGCCGCCGCATGGCAACGTATACACATTGATTATATGTCGGTCGGTAATCGCGATTACCTTATTGTTATTGACGCTTTTTCTAAATGGTTAGAATGCATCCGTATGACTTCTGGTACTTCAACTCGAGCGCTGATAGGAAAATTGAAATTATTGTTTTCTGTTTTTGGTATTCCTTACGTAATCGTATCAGACAACGATGTAAAAATTAAATCACTCGAATTTAACTTGTTTTGTTCAAATAATGGCATTAAACATGTAACATCGCCTATTTACCACCCACAAAGCAATGGGGCGGCTGAAAATTCAGTAAAGACGTGTAAAAAAATGTTACGATGTTTATTGAACGACACGTTATCAGAGGCAGCTTTAGACGAAAAACTGTTGGGATTATTATTTGAATACCGTAACACAGCACACTGTACTACCGGTGTGTCACCGGCAAAACTTATGTTTGGACGACCGTTGAGGTCAAGGATGGATTTAATAATGCCATCGCGCCAAAATAATAATCCTAACGAGGCCGAGGCTGCACCTGAGTGTAGTAGACAGTTTGTTATCGGTGATCGAGTGTGGTTAATGTGGTACATAGCGAGAAAATATACATGGACCCTAGGCATCATTCGAGATATTTTGGGCAACCGTCTGTATGACATATATGTGAGTGACTATAATGTTGTTTGTCGACGCCACATAGATCAGATACGCAAGTATACGGGCGTTTCACTAGATAGGTATGAGTTTGTCACGGAATCGGAAGGTAATCCATGCACAAGGTGTGAGTCGCCGCTGCCGGCGTCGCAGCCGCCACCCGCACCTCCCGCGCCGCCGCTGCCCTCCGCGACCGCGACCCCCTCGCACTCCGCACCACCCTCGCCTTCAGCGTATCCAGTGGAACCCGAAGCCGTTGACACGGATAATAATGAGGGGGGAGGGGGAGAAGAAAGGGAAGAAGTAGAGGACGAGTGGGTCGAGGCGCAGGACTCGGTACCAACTGATCCGGAGGAGTTTCGTTGTGTTGTTAGGCCTAGTTCTAGCACGGAGTCCGTGCGGCCGATTATTGAGGCCGATAGTGAGGCCAGCAACGAAACACCGCCCGCAGTAAGGCGTCATAATTTGAGACCTAGGCTTAAAAAAGTAAATTATAAGTTGTAGTATATTATTGATAATTCTATGTTTGTGTATTGTCCCCAGATGCTCAAGTGGCGCTGGAGGAGTGTAGTGTTTGTATTCTATCCATACATATATTGTGTACCCACCACGAGTCAGTAATAAACGGACCGTGCCTTGGAACTGTCGTTTCATTGTTACTAGCCACCTATACCTCACTCTAACAATTATTCTGTATTCATATTTATTTTCCCATTTATAGGCATCCCTTTTTTCACTGAAGAATTATTTGCAATAACTATTTTCTAGAGATAGAGTTTAATACCTTTTAAGTGTCATCTTCGATGATGATGCTTATTTTGTCTGTTGGGTAATGGACAAAATTAGATTCCTTACTTTGAATTTGATTTACAGTGTCAAGACACTTGAAAAATACTTGGTACATGTTTATAGATAGAGTAAAAGCTATCACAGTTCTTTCGAATAGAACTTAGAATTTTATTGGTTTTAAATTGATAGCCCTGTTAATTGATACCAAATTCAGCTTAAATAAGACTCTCATTTAGAGCACATTATATATCTAGATGAAATGCCATTCATTCAACATGAATTATTTATGAAGTTGTCATAAATCTTTGACACTATAATTGAATTTAGGCTAGAGGTTGTGATTCATAAAGTAATAATTAGTATTCATTTAGTTTTATTCTAAATCAGAAACACGCTGTTTGGATTCAAATGGTACAGAGCGTGACTTTCATTGTGGTCAGCGTAGAAATAGCATAGGATATAAATTGAAAGCGCTAAAAGCTGATCTAACCCAAAGATGGCCATCGATTATAAAGAAGGAGAGAAATTTTTCTCTCCCATAAAATTAATAATAAAAAAGGGTTAATAGACAGCGATTAATTGACACACGTCTAACGATGATGTCAAAACTCAGGGTAGGGCTGGCAGGATCGCATTTGAATAGATGCTCATATCAAGATTGAATCCAAACGTGTATTAAAATCATTGTAATCTTTTATTAATCGAAAAATTATTATCACACCTCAAGCTTTATTATCTAAAGGCATACAACAATCTCAGACGAGATTGTTAAAAGGTACACTTGGTTTAAGCTGAGTTATATTTTGGGATATTATAATCATATAAATCACTAGACGATCAAAACAGATACAGTAAGTATCACATACAGATTGGTCATTAGCAGCAGACAAGTGACACGTAGCCGCGGGGACCAGCACAACTGCTGCGCAACACTGCTGCGCGACACTGCTGCCGCAACACCACTGGTCCCCATACATTCTCTATAGGTTTATATGAGACTACATTCCGAGCTCGGCAGCAGTGTCGTGCAGCAGTGTCGCGCAGCAGTGTCGCGCAGCAGTTCTGCTGACATCGGAATCATACCTTTAGTCTCACCTTTGACATAAGGCGCGAGCAGGTCCACCACTTTGATCCCGGTGGCCAATATCTCCTGTTCCACCGACATCTCCACGAATGGGGGGGCGTCCGCGTGGATCGGGGCGTACTTGTCTGTTTTTATGGGACCGCGCTCGTCTGGTGGCCAAGTGGAAAATATGATTGTCACCTCGGTCACTTACGATGCGATGAATTTAACAATATAAGGTGGTACCAAATGATCTGATGATACGGCGAGGCAGTTCACGAAATTTATTCTTTCACTATGTCTTTAGAATAAGGTTGAATATTGCATAGCATTAATTGACGCTTCGCCAGAAATTTGACGAAATTTAGTACAATTTTACCTTGATTTTTGAAATACTGGATCATTTATTAAAAATGTACTCGGTTATTGTGTTAGATCGATAAAAAAGCTATCCTATTTGCAGTTGTCGTTGAAAATTACGAAATCTGACGATTGGAAATTTATTTTTATAAGTTTTTATGGTGTTATTCAGGATTTTTTTACAGAGTTACCATGCCATTTTTCAATATTCTGTTCGGTTATTGTGTTTCTTTGTTTCTTTTTCAGTCTACAGTAATTTTTGTGAAATAGAATTCTATATCAGTTCGTCATATTGGAAGTTCAGAAATCAATCTTTTCATCAGATCGTGAACTGGCCTCGTCTTTCTCCAAGGAACATAGGTCGAAAAAACGAATTTTTGTTTCAAAAATGTGTGAAATAAAAATAAATAAATTAAAAAATATTAAAAACTCGACTGCACTGCCAAAAACGAACTAAAAAGTTAAATAACAAGTATCATTGCAGTCGGGTGACCACTTTGATCAAAAACTGTTCTATAAAACGGTCCCTCGCACCGCTACGCATGCCCAAAATACGCGTTCTGCGCAATCCCCACCCGATTTCAAGATATTTGCCTTGTACTGTACTGATTCATGCCTCATCTTTTTATGCCACTCAGGAACATCACTTGCAAACGGCGTTGCTCATGCTATGTTCCTTGCTCTAATAAATAACGTTTCTGATCTGAGCAACAAAAAACCGGCCAAGTGCGTGTCGGGCCACGCGCCATAGGGTTCCGTAGTTACCTTATACCATACCATATTTAATACCACCTATAATTTTTCGTCTGTAAAAATAACTTTGTTTTTCACAGTGTTGGTATGAATGACAAAGTTATATTTGCGGTTTTGGAAAATGTGCTATATCTCAAAAACTAATTACTATATCTCGTTCAAACCAATTTTGGTTGAAAGTATTTATTAAGATCTACAGTATATATGATTTTTAGATTTTTCACTCTCTTATTTCAAAAGTTAAAGGGGGGGGGGACACACATTTTACCACTTTGGCGGTGAATATCTTTCAAACGGTTGACTTTGAGAAAAAGTTGTCTTAGGAACCTTAATGTAATTTTTAGAGACCTATCTATAGACACCCAACACGTGTTGGTTTGAAGAAAAAAATTTTTTTCAGTTTCAGTTCCATGTATGGGGAGCCCCCCCTTAATCTTTTATTTTTCTTATTTTTGTATTAAATTCGTTAAGCGGTTAACAGAATACATCTACCTACCAAGTTTCAACTGTGTAGTCTTAATACTTTCGGAATAAAGTGGCTGTGACATACGGACAGACAGACAGACAGACAGACAGACAGACAGACAGACAGACAGACAGACAGACAGACATGACGAATCTATAAGGGTTCCGTTTTTTGCCATTTAGGCTACGGAACCCTAAAAAGGAAAGTGGGTTGAATCAATTGAGTAACGAGTGTTCGTCAGTGTGCTGTCTTGTCAGTAAATGACTAGTGAATTCTGTCATTTAGTAAAGTCTTTACTTTCTTAATGACAGAATGCACTAGTCATAGAACAGTTTTTTTTTTAATTTATGATAGATATTGCATCTAAATCGACTTGTATGCATTCCAAGCTCACCTATAGGTTCCCCAATCACATTGATAATCCTTCCTAGCGTAGGTTCCCCAACAGGTATGGTAATAGGTGCTCCTGTATCCACTATAGGCTGCCCGCGCACGAGTCCTTCGGTACCGTCCATAGCGATGGTGCGACATGTATTCTCGCCGAGGTGTTGAGCCACTTCTAATATCAACCTTGGGGCTGTGGGATAAGGGCCAAATTAGTTTTGATTTAGTAGAACAAAAATAACCTAATGCAGGATTTTTTATTCGAGTCAGTGAATTGACGTTTAGAACTGTCAGTCATGTATGAGATGGCACCAATGGTCATAAAAGCCCATGCTATGTTGGGCGTCTCTATGTGCTACGCTACATAAAGGACCATCGTATTTTGAACTCCGGCTCCTGAACGAAGCCGCCGATGACGGAGCTCAACGTTTATTTGTTTCACATTCAGAATCTTAGCACGACCAACGTAGGTAACTTGGGCCTTTTTAAAGGGACATATCTGGCCGTACCCGGGCCGTGTCTTTAATAATTGAAATATGAAATACATTCGAATATTTGAATGAATGAACGTAAACATAAAAAAAATATTATCTGAATGTTTGATACCTGCTTAAATATTTTTAACTTACTTCTTCCCGGCACTTCCAAAGCGTTCAATATAGGAGGCAGATTTTTGTCAAATTGGGCGTCCACAACGGCACCGATCACTGAAAAATATTTATTTATTTTTATTTATTTGCTTGTTGGAGGATTAACAGTCAAATATTAACAATAACATAACACATAGATTTTTAGATGCCATTTACAAATCCCTACATATGTATATGTTTATAAGTTAGTTGCGTTATCCATAAGATTTTAGCAAGTATACATTTTTTCTTTCCAATAAAAACGAAAGATTACAATAAAGAGCAATTTTAAGAATTGAGACAATATTTCAAAAAATATTGAATAAAGATGTTTGCGTTTAGTTTGACTTTAATTACTATCACCCAAGAAAAAATCGTTGGAAATTAGTTTTCTTACTGAAGCTATGCTAGAACAAAACAGGTCAATATCATGGGCCAGTATATTAAATGATTTGCATGAACGTAAAACAAATGTGTTAGCTCGGTACCGTGTCTTAGCTAGGGGTACATTTAGAATTGGTCGCTGTCTAAACCTTAGTAAGTTAGTTTTTAGATTTATTTTTGAAAGTAATTCAGGGCAGTCAACAGATCCATTAGCAATGTTCATAAGGTAGCTTATGTCACTAATGTTGCGTCTTATTCCAAGAGGGAGAAAGTGGTACTTTCTGCATCTCTGTAGGTAATCGCTTGAATGTTGATTAGTCCTAAAGTCAAGGTATCTCAAAAACCGGTTTTGTATACGCTCTATTCTTAACTTATACGTTTCATATTGAGGGTTCCAAATTTGGGAGGCGTATTCTAAATTGCTTCGTACGTATGCACAATACAGTATTTTTAGTGTTTTAATGTTTTTGAAGTTATGTGACCTACGTATAATAAAACCCATAGCCTTGGACGCCTTTTTAACTATACTGTCTATATGTTGGTCAAACAAGAGTTTTTCATCATGAATAACACCAAGGTCTCTGATCTCACGTAATTTGGATAATTCTTGGTTCATTAATGTATACTTCGAAGCTGTAACTTGGTGACAGCGTGTATAAGACATAAAAAAGCATTTAGAGACGTTGAGATCTAATTTATTGTGGATGCAATATGTTTCAAATCGTAGGAGGTCGGTTTTAAGCTCATTAACATCATCGGTTTTACGAACAGTCTTAAGAATTTTCATGTCGTCAGCAAACAATAATATTTTAGAGTGAAGAAAACAACTTTTAACGTCTGAAATAAATATGTTAAACAAAAGCGGTCCCAGTATGGAACCCTGAGGGACACCAGATAGAATCAGACCCCAAGTCGATGTATAACCACAAAGTGCAACCGCCTGGCTGCGGTTTTCAATATAGGATACAAACCACCTAAACAAATTGCCATGTATACCGGCCGACGCCAACTTACCGAGGAGTATGGTGTGGTCAATGCGATCAAAGCATTTACTATAATCAGTGTAGATTACATCGACCTAGATTACATCATATGTATTCAGTAACCTTAAACATTATATTAATTAAGGCTCCTACATCAGTCAACTAGCGCTGCCAATTCATTTTGTTATTACTCATGTCAATATTTAAAAAACCGGCCAAGTACGAGTCGGACTCGCGCACGAAGGGTTCCGTACCAAAAAACGGCAAAAATCACGTTCGTTGTATGGGAGCCCCCTTAAATATTTATTTTATTCTGATTTTAGTATTTATTGTAATAGCGGCATCAGAAATACATCATTTGTGAAAATTTCAACTGTCTACTTGTTGTCGTTATTAATATCGAGCAAAAAACGGCAAAAAAAACACGTTTGTTGTATGGGAGCCCCCCTTAAATATTTATTTTATTCTGTTTTTAGTATTTGTTGTTGTAGCGGCAACAGAAATACATCATCTGTGAAAATTTCAGGTGTCTAGCTATCACGGTTCATGAGATACAGCCTGGTGACAGACAGATAGACAGACAGACAGACGGACAGCGGAGGCTTAGTAATAGGGTCCTGTTTTTTACCCTTTGGGTACGGAACCCTAAAAAAGAAACAATCATGAACTCTTCTCTGAGTTTTTGGCGCCATTTTGTCGAGTTCAGTTTGGTGACTATTTTAAAAACATAACCCTCTTGCAGTCGGGTAATAATTCGCAAATTGATTCGTAGTGGATATTGTGTCTTAAAATTGGTGCAGTTTTGTGGTACAAGTGTCTACGCAACTGAACAATATGTGGGATAATTGAAACAGGTTGATCTTGGTTGTGTGAAGCCGAGACTTTTATTGTAGTGGTGGCTACCTCGGCTGATCTTACCGAGTAAACTGTCTTGATATACTTGGTGCCAAATGCTCCAAGCAGCATTGGAATGCGATGCACCCGCATTTTAATGTAAACTGAAACAATCTACCACTGAACTATCAACACTTGACACGGGCAAAAATTACTCCCTAAAGAGGAGAGTAGATTGCCAAACTAAAATAAGAAGAAGAAAAACTCTTCTCTATCTTCTCTAAAAATTTAAAAACCTTTAACCTTTTTTTCAGTTTAAAAATGGTATATCCAAAATTGGCCACTTTCGTTTTAATACCTAGGGTTGCCAGATTTTTTTGATCCTGTACGGGACAAAATGCTTAAATTGGGCAAAAAATGGGATTTATTTTTTCCCCGGGACAATGAAAAACATTTTAATTTATTTAATTTTATTTCACACATACAATTACCACTATACAGGGAGTCAAGTCTGCTGATGTTAACGTCAAAATCGTAGTTTTAATGGTGTTTCAATGGTTTTTTGACACAGTTCTTTTTTCTTAAACCCATAACTGAAACACATTGTGTTTCTTAAACCCAAAACGGTCACATTAGGTATTGTGTCTTGATTTTGGGTTTAAGAAACAAGAACTGTGTCGAAAAGCATTACCATTAGAACACCATTGAACTACGATTTTGACGAAAACATTAGCAGACTTGACTCCCAGGATGTTTTCCGTACGGCAAAGTCGCAATACGACATATATTTTTATTATTATGTTGAATACGGTCCCGGAATTGTTTGTACAACCAACACCACAATAAGTTTACGCCATTGCAATTTGTTTCCAACATCGTACGGAACGCACAAACAGGCAAACGCGCGTGCGGCGACGCGGGTCGTGACAGCCCGACTCAGTATGATATGACCAAAGAGTGATATGACCGTTTAACGTGTAGGCTAATATGGTGAACTTTAGCCCGTCCGGAGCGAGAGTGTCCGTTCTATCCAGTTTTTATTTATTCTTATGTCGGTACTCAACTTACCAGCTATAATTCTCCCCTTGGCGCCAGCGGAGTCCGACTTGGGCGTGGAGGGGGGAGGCGAGCTTCCCCCAGAGCCGCCTTTCTTCGCCTTTGGCTCTCGAGACGCGCAAGGGTTTGAGTCAGATGAATACTGAAACGACACAATCATCAACATCACATGATCCGATTGTCTATTGTTTTTGACGGTCCATCCTATTAATGGGTCAAAAACAATACACCATCGTTTTTAACCGCCTCTGTGGTATAGTGGTTCGCCCACCCCAGTAAGACGCAGGGGCCCGATTCCCAAGGGGGTTCGATTCCCAGGGAGGGTACAATTTGTACTCAGTTTGGTTAATGGTAGGGCTTAAGTTAGTTCAAATCCTCCTGGCTAGCTACCACCGTCTTACCTAAGTCTGACGCCATAACAACTATTTAAAAATTGTTGTGTTCGGACCGTTAAAGGTAAGATAGCCAGTTCCTCAGTGTTGAGGATTCCGGGTGTAGTGCGCTTCCTTCTTCGGCCTTATCGTCACTTAACATCAGATGAGGTGAAGGCCAAGCAAGATCTCGTTTAGAAAAAATCTCTGTATACTACTCCCACACATAAGAACGATACGATCGACGTCGCTTCATAACATGGACATCGCATGACACGACATCGCAACGTGCCACGATTCACGACACAACGTCGTCGATACGAACAACGATCAATTGCGATTGTCAATTTTTTCGTCAATGCCATTGTTGGAGCAATTGACAATCGCTTCAATTGCACGCGTAAACGATCAATTTTCGCATCAATGGGCGTCAATTGCGGAAAAATTGACAATCGCAATTGATCGTTACCGGTGGGCTTTACGAATTGCCGCAGCCCACACATTTAAACGACACGACGCCGCATCATCATGGCACAATGGGACATCGCCTAAAGACCGATTTTTACCCGACTGCAAGAGGGTTATGTTTTTCGCGCGTATATTGTATGTATGTACGAGGGGAGTTCAAAGTATTCTCGGTATCGGGATTTTCTGGTTAGTAATGAGGGTAGTTTTTGTCTATGGTTCTCTTACGACATTATCCAAGGTGGCAATTGGAAAATTTCGTCAGTTTACCATCGTTCGTTTTTTCACAATCGTGCTGAGTGAAACAAAATGTTTGACGCGAAATGTTGACCAAAATCGACCACGGCGGTGCTCGATCCACTCAGCGCGCGTTGCCAAGGCTACTATTCAGGAGTGTGGTTTCAAAGAGATCCATCAACCATCTTACAGCCAAGATCTGGCACCTATAGTGACTATTTTTAGTTCCTGAAGCTGAAAAAAGAGCTTTTTGGAAAGCGATTTTCCGACGATGTAGAGCGACTATGGACGATAATTTTTCAAAGATGGAAAGTGATTTTTTGGAAGATACTGAAAAGATGGTTTCGCGTTGTACGAAGTGTATTGAGGTTGGAGGGGATCATATAAAAAAATACAATTATTTAATTTTTTTCTGCCTTTTCCTTTATACGAATACTTTGAACTCCCCTCGTATTCCTTATTACGTCATATCTTTCAAACGGCTGAACGGATTACTATAATTAAGATATCTTTAGATTTGTCTTGTCAGCCCAAGTGTTCTTAAGAAGGTGGCGTTAAAAAAACCAACATGGCGGCTGTACGGTGCTATTATACGTAGTAAGGATAAAAAATTTTTTAGAATACCGCAATATGAGTGTTAAATTAAAGAGCTTATCATATGGATTTTAAAAAGGTATATCATGACCGTAACATATAATAAAATAACTAAAAAGATGTAAATTAGAAAACCCGCCTGCATTAATATACAAGTCAACTGAAAAGATAAGATGCCCAATAAATAAAATAAAATAAAAAGATGGAAATAATAAAGGCAATAAATATTAAAGGCAACATTCAGTCGGAGACATAGAATTCAAATCTTCCTGCAAAGTCGATCCGTTTTAATACCCTTAGATTATTTATATGTCAAGATAGACAGTCGAAGCAACGAAAGCGTCTAAAAAAATATCACCCAACAGTTGGGTGACTCTATCTGGACATATAAATAATCTAAGTTAATACCACATCACATAACAATGATACGGGCGAGATAGACGCGAGATGAGTGTTAACAATTAGTTCTAATGCGCATTTTTTTTTTTTTTTTTTTTTATACACAACGGGATAGTACTTGGCCTTCATCTCACCTGATGTTAAATGACGATAAGGCCGAAGGTGGAAGCGCACTACACCCGGAATGCTAATCCGGTATGCTAATCCGGCAAGCTGTTCGTGGTAAAAACTCACACTCCTTGTAGCACCCAAGTAGACGCAGGCGCCAATCTTCGGCAGCGGTCTGGTCAACACATGGCCTTGAATCATGGCGTCAGACGCAGACTTCGGGTTAGGTCCTGGGTGGTCTTCGATCTTCGGCTCAGAACCGAGGGGGAATTTGAGGGGAGCTGTTTACACAGAAACAATGTGATTGTGTTAATTAGGTACGTGAATGTAGCTGTATACAGAGTCATTTTGTACCATCCAAATTTTGAGGATGTGTTCAGTCCATGAAACTGAACAATTTTCTCTAAGGAATACATGGCCAAATATCTAAAAAAAAAACGACTATCCACACAAATCAAAGAGATCACGTGATCAACTTAGTATGGGATGGGATGATCTATATTTTATGGCGAAATTCGACACATGTTTCTTAGAGAAAGTTGTTTAATTTCATGGACTGGACACATCCTTGAAATTTGGATGGTAAGTTCAGAATGACCCGATATAAATCTAAACTATCTAATTCTATAGTATGGATAAATTATTGCACCCGCGTGCAAAGTGTATCATAACATAATACACCTTGCGCGCGGGTGCTATAATTTATCTGTACTTTAAATAAAACTTGGATTAAATCACAGGTATTAAACGCGTTTAATTAAACTAAAACCTAGGTGTGTTCAAAGGTGGATGAAAATTCCACGGCTGAGGAGGAGGCGTAACACCGCAGCTCCAGTCAGCCCGTGACCACGGCCGATGCAATTCGGTCGAAACGCGGGAAAGGGTAGGTATATTTTTAGATTAAAAGCGTAGGTATAATACCTGCGTTTTTAAACTAATAAAATGCAACACGAAAGACATTATTCTGTGGCGAAAGTTTAAAAGTAGAAACTTTTAACGGAGAAAATGAGCTTGTAGGTAATTCGGGGGCAGCTCACCAAACACTAATCTAATCAAAATCTAATCTAACAAAGGTCCGAAACCGTATCCTATGCTAGCTTTCCCTCAATTTATGGTTTTCGTATTCCGAAATGTCAATTTCCTTCCCGACGGACTCGTGCGTAGTCGTCTAGTAAGGGTCCCCCCAGACCTACCGGTTTCCGTTCATTGCTTTGCTGTTCGGCAATGGACCGCCGGCCAAGAGGCTCATTTTCAATCTATCGCATATTTTCAATCTAAGTACATTTCACATATAAGAATGTTCTTGTGAGTTTTGTTCCTTAAACGATCGTTATGAAAACATAAAAAAATAGTTCAGATAGGTAATGATGACACCCACAACCCTGTTCACAATTTATATAAATATGCGATCGATTTATTTTTAGCAATCGGAGACCATGTTCAGGGTGGCATATCTCCCAGAAGCTTCCTACTTCGCAACCCAGACGATGATATTTGATTTAACCAAGCTAACGGCTATCTTGCCAATTTGGTCTGGTCCAAATATGCGATAGATTGAAAATGACCCTGGTTGGCCGGCGGTCTAAACAGCAAGTAGAACAGCAAAGCAAAGAAACAAAACCGGTAGGTCTGGGGGGACCCTAAGCGTATCGTCAAGACGCAACGAGTACGAGACGGGTCGGAGTGTTTGGCGCCATTTTGTCGTTCGGTTTGGTGACTATTTTAATTATTCGCAAATTGATTCATAGTGGATATTGTGTCTTAAAATTGGTGCAGTTTTGTGGTACAAGTGTCTACGCAACTGAACAATATGTGGGATAATTGAAATAGGCGCGATCTTGGTTGAGTGAAGCCGAGACTTTTAGTGTAGTTGTGGCTACCTCGGCAGAACTTACCGAGTAAAACTGTCTTGATATACTTGGTGCCAAATGCTCCAAGCAGCATTGGAATACGATGCACCCACATTCTAATGTAAACTGAAACAATCTACCACTGAACTATTCAACACTTGACATTGGCAAAAATTACTTCCAAGAGGATAGTAGATTGCCAAAACAAAAATAAGAAGAAGAAGAGTACGAGACGAGCAGAGCTATACACGAATGGTAGCGTAGACGTAGATATTGTTCCAGAATTTAAACGAGAGCTTCATATTGAAGGAAATACTATATAGAATGTATTTTCCACGTTTGCTTTTTTACGCCAGCATGCTATGACTATCGTACTTATTGACAATAAAAATCTCATGCGATACGCTGCAACACCGCTTTGTGTGCGGACTTCTTTGAAAATGTAGGTGCTCGTATTGCTTTAGTACGACGCGCGTATTACGATACGTTTAGGCTGGATTTAGTGCACGACCGACGGTGAGCGTGTACCGTCAGCGCTGACGGTGAGCGCTGAGCGCCGGTCAAAATTTGTGTTTAGTGTTACGCTGACAAGCCCGCCGCCGCTAATAAAACTCAGTGCAATACTACGCACGCGCGTGCGCTCGGTCGCTCCGTCGGCATGGCAGTTAAAGCGGCGTCCCCACGAGGGCCGCGCGGCTGAGCCTCGCAAGTGGGTACTTATAAAAACTAGCAAGACTAGGCCACACTGAGCCGCGCGGCCCTAGTGGGGACGCCGCTTAATATACCGCCATACCATAGCGCGTCAGCCGACCGACATCGCCGGGCGGACGAGCTCGACCGATGGTTCCAATCAGCGCGAAGTAGCTTTACGAGCGTAGGTAATAATCAGCGTTGCACTGAAGCTGTTCATAGATTTTAATGAACATAGCTACGTTCGACCGACGTCAGCGCTGCGCTGACCGTCGGTCGTGCACTAAATTCAGCCTTACGCTACGACGCCGTGTGCGGAGGGCCTTACTCTTCCGATACCAATAGCTGTCGGAAATGAATCCGCAAATTATAGTCTTAGTTTCGAATCTAATATCAAAAGCTACGCAAGCCATACAGTAAAATATATGGAAAGTAGAGATGTGCCGAATGTTCGGCCGAATATTCGTATTCGGCAAATTCGGAATATTTTTTCATGTTCGTATTCGGCCGAATATTCGGTTGATTTGCCGAATAATTACCGAATGTTTAAATTGTACCAATAATACCAATTATTTATTGACAAAATAAAAAAAGATTAAGAGGATTCTCTAGCAAACGGTCTCCATACAAACGGCGATAACGTTTCCCACCCTCTCTAAACCTTTACAGCAACAGATTATATAATCCTACAGCAATGAATTTTCGGTATGTTTTTGAAATGCCTAAAAACTAGGGCTGTATGTTTTGATTTTTTAAATATTGTAGATTTGAAAATATTGGCACTTTTTTGTTTTGTATGAAATCACTAAAATGCAAATATTTCAAAATCTTTGATAGATATTCAAAAATTCAAAACGTACAGGCTACAGCCCTCTTGTTTTTAGGCATTTCAAAAACATGCCTATTTTTTTTAAACAATAAAAACTAGCTATCTTTGGAAACCACCACTAGTATTAAAATGTATAATCAAATTATGTTTTTTTTATAAATGTCAATGTATGCCTAATCTTCAAAGACTTTCATCAACGTAATAGTAAAATACAAAGTATGCAGTTCCGAACTGCAATTATTTGTAACCGAAAGAGCGGTACATCGACTGAGCGAGCCGTGCTAGAGAAGGAGTTGCTGTGGCAAACGCCCGCCCGACACGTGTTTTCTCGTGACGTGTCGTGTCGTGACGACGTGACGAAACGTGTAAAGCGTTTACTGCGCGCAATTGAACCGAATGATTCGGCCGAATATTCGGTTCGGTACATTTTGGAACGAATATTCGGCCGAACATTCGTATTCGGTTAAACCTACATTCGGCGCATCACTAATGGAAAGCATACCATCAGATACGAAAAGTTTCTGACGGACAGAAAGGGGCCCACCTTTTTTCTTAGCCGAATCATCAGGTGCATCCTCCCTTAGTTGCGGATTATCCACATCAGGAATTGGGAATGGTGGTTCGTCTCTGGTAAGGTCGGAGGTGAAGCGGTAGAATGCGTGTCTAGCGGTGATGACTGGATCTGGCGAAGAAATGGATCATCTCAATCATTACAACAGCGCTTTTAACACTTCAGCACGAAATCTTATACCTCGAGCAATTCTTGTATATTTATTAATATATTTCTGTGATCTCTGAAACTGCTCTAACGATTTCGCTAAAATTTGGTATATGGGGGTTTTCGTGGTAAACAATCGATCTAGATTAGTCTTATGTTTGGGAAAACGCGTATTTTTAAGTTTTGAAAATGGATATTTTTGTGTAGTCTAATGCCATCTAGCAAAGACTTTTGAAATAGGTGCTTGGCTAGCATGCTATACGGCCAGCAGAGGCTGAGTATAGTAAAGTAGCACCACAGAATAAAATGAACACAGCACTTCTTGGCGATTCTCCGACTATTACCAATTGGTTTTTTAGTCGGAAGGCACGTTAAGCCGTTGATCCCGGCTTCATTTGCAGTTGTACCACCAATCTGCATTGGGCTCACGTGGAGGGTTATGGCCCATACCCTTATCGACACTTAAGGAAGGCCTGTGCCCCAGCAGTGTGGTCATTCAAAATGACTGATGTTGAATGGATACGGTATTATCAGGACGAAGGCCTTTTGGGAGGATATTGTCACTCATCTCCATGCACATCCCAGTGTTGGACTGTTTTTATGGGAACACGCTGTTGACTTATTCCCATCATCCAACCTTAGGTTGAATGTTGGGAATTTGTGTCATCTTCCAACCTACTTGGATAGTGTGGGAATACATTACATTACTAACTATTCTTGTTCCCATCTTCCAACCTTAGGTTGAATGTTGGGAATTTGTGTCATCTTCCAACCTACTTGGATAGTGTGGGAATACTTTACATTACTAACTATTCTTGTTCCCATCTTCCAACCTTAGGTTGTATGTTGGGAATTTTTTGTGTCATCTTCCAACCTACCTCGGGTTGGTTAATGTGGGAATACATTACATTATCTTAACTATTTTTGTTCCCAACTTCCAAACTAGGTTGGAAGACACATAAAAATCCCAACATCCAACCTGGGGTGGATAGCTAGGTTGGAAGATGGGAATAAGTCCTCGCTGTTGCCCATGCAAACACATTGGGACGATTTGCCATTAATACGTTTTCGTGTGTGACGTTTTGTAGTTTGATAGTAATTAATCCATTTTATTGTTATGATTTCGAATCAAAATTGAAAGAATAATAGTAGTATTTTAGTTTAATAGCTTGGCAACACCGACGCTTGGCTCCGCCGTTTCCCGCCATTTTCAGTGGAATGAGAAGGTAAGCGGTGGGGATAGGCGGCAGAACGGTCAACGAAAGTCAGTTGCGGGCTCAGTCACTTTCCAACCGTCAAGAAGAGAAGTATTGTTAGGGAAAACTGCTAACGTATTGTTGCTATAACCTAGTTAATAATATCATGGTGTGTTCCTGTGAAGAAAGTAAAAGTAGTTCACCGTTATTACTGTAGTTTTCATCACAAATCAGCAGTGGAAGAACCAAAGTATGTACGCTCACGAATTTCTTACTTTTCTAACGTTTTAAACCGAGCTAAAATTACGAAATTAAGTTGGGTAGTTTCAAGTTTTAATACACTCGAGAGATTTGACTATTTTTCATTGCACGTGGCCGAGGCTACTCTTCGGCCGTGCATACACACCATTATTCACAAACATTGCACGTGATCGAGGCAACTCTTCGATAGTGCATAAACACTTCACAGTCATTGCATGTGGCCGAGGCGACTCTTCGGCCGTGCATACACACCATTATTCACAAACATTGCACGTGGTCGAGGCAACTCTTCGACAGTGCATATACACTTCACAATCATTGCACGTGGCCGAGGCGACTCTTCGGCCGTGCGTACACACCATTATTCACAAACATTGCACGTGGTCGAGGCAACTCTTCGACAGTGCATAAACACTTCACAATCATTGCACGTGGCCGAGGCGACTCTTCGGCCGTGCATTCACACCATTATTCACAAACATTGCACGTGGTCGAGGCAACTCTTCGACAGTGCATAAACACTTCACAATCATTGCACGTGGCCGAGGCGACTCTTCGGCCGTGCATACACTGCACACAAAACTACACTCAGTCGTCACCATGATGGAAATAGTGCGTTGATATTGGAATTGTAATTTTCATGATTGTATAAAGAGAGGTCATGAAATGGATGTTTTTTTTATCTTTACTGCCCAACTGTAACTTTCGTGATTTAAACTCTGGAAATGCATTACATAATGAATTATGAAAATAGGAACTTTTATCTTGGACAATGTGTTCCGCAGAGGTTATTAAGTTTATTTTTTTTTTATATTTCATACCATTCTAAGTGCATTCTAATTGTCGTTAGTAGTCGACCTTGACACTGTACCCTGTGGATGTACGGATACGGAGAATAAGACGGATAACGTGATACTTACTGTAGAATTGGTACCAGGTTACGTTGACCTTCAAAAGGGTTTTAGTAGTACCATGACGCTATAGTCGTAGCTTAAGGCTAGGTTTTACGAACACATTTGTCTGTCTTTTACTTTACGTGGAAAGAGTATGGAAAATAACCTCACTTCTGCACATTTTCGATGTTTTTCGGCGTTTTATCATCATTTTATTTATCACAATCCTCTTTCATGAATAAAACTTATTGAAGCTACTTCACAGTACGTATTTTTGATATTATTATACGTTTCCGCTATTATTTATGCCAAAAATATTAACCTACCCAAGCCCTTATGATAATATTCTTATTTTTCTTGCAATCATCTGTGAGGTTTATATGCAATTTAATACTAGTAGCTACTAGAGAATCTCTTCAGCTTGTCGTATGTTTTTGTTTTGTGGTAACTTTACGTTTTTTATATAAAAATATGACACCACAAACCATGTTTTCCTATTTTAGTTCAAGAAGTTAATTCTTATTCTATTAAGAGGCCGTTCATAAAGAATTGTCGATTTCATTAACGTGATTTTACAGAAGTGATCTTACAGTTAAAAGCTGTACATACTTATCTTTATGAATAAAATAATACGAAAGATAATTATCTGGTGTACATGGTTTCGATATGTGGTATGTTTACGATTATAATTTTGATTTCATTTTTGTGTTCCTAAATGAATGAAGTAAGTTTACTTTGAAGTACACTTATTTGGCGTAATTTCTTAGTTTTGTAAGAAATATAACGCTTTTAAAATTAATCGTAGTTGGTAGAAAATATTTTGCTACTTTAAAATTTTATTTGAAGTGAGCCGGCTCTTAGGTATTTCTACTAATACTTTTTGAGACTAGGCTAGACGCGCTTTCGGTTTACAAGGATAGACGCACCTTTGGTTTACAAGGCCTACGCCCTTAGGCGTCTACGGTTTACAAGGCTAAATGCGTTTTTGGCTTACAATTAGGGTTAACTTTTGGTTTTCTATGTACATAGGGATGATGCAGTGAAAATTACTAAAATGAAACTATTCTAAATATTTCACCCAACCCTAAGTAATTATACTAGATATTTATATTAATGAAAATTTATTATACCATTGACTTTCGAGGCTAGATGCACATTCAGTTTGTAAGGCTAGGACAAGGCTAAACGCGCCTTCGACCTAATTAAGGTACCTCTAACTTTTGTTTGTTTTTATACTAGAATGATGAAGAGGTTTGAGAATTTATACGGGGAAAGTTTTTTTTAAGGTTAGACGTGCCTTCATTTTATAAGGTTAGATGCGCCTTAATTTTATTAACTGTTGGTTTTTTATTATAATAAATATTAATATAGATGAAAATTTCCAACTTTTACTTTCGAAGCTAGACACGTTCAGCTTGAAGGCTAAACGCGCCTTCGACTTATAAAGTGCAACTTTTGATACCAGATTGGTAAAGAGATTTGAGATTTATATGAATGAATATTTTAAGTTTTAATGTGCTTCATTTGATAGGGTTAGATTCGCCTTCATTTTATAGTGTTAGATGCGCCTTCATTTTATAAGGTTAGATGCGCCTTCATTTTATAAAGTTAGATGCGCCTTCATTTTATAAGGTTAGATGCGTCTTCATTTTATAAGGTTAGATGCGCCTTCATTTTATAAGGTTTGATGCGACTTTATTTTATAAGATTAGATGCACCTTCTTGTTATTTATAAGTTTAGATGTGCCTACATTTTATTAAAAGTATAAATGCGCCTTCATTTTATAAGTTCAGATGCGCCGTCATTTTATAAGGTTAGATGCGCCTTCATTTTATATGGTAAGATGAGCCTGCGGCTAGGCTAGATGCGCCTGCGGCTTATAAGGCTATATGCGCCTTGAGTATGGCAAGATGTGCCTTCAGTTTGGCTAGATGCGCCTACGGTTTGAGAAGATGTGCCTTCGGTTTGGCTAGATGCAATTAATATTTTATTACTGTAAATTAAATTAACATTGGCAGGCAATTATTATTATTAATGTCATTTTATCATATTTGACATTAAAGTTTGACATTTATTTTATTGGGATTTGAAATTATTTACTGAAATGATGGGTAATGAAAATTAGTTGTAATAATTGATGATTAATGTTAAGTATCGAATTTAAATTTTATAATCACCTAGCTACTGACAGATTTCCACACCTAACAAAGTCAGAATATGCAGATTTTGTTAAATTATAATGTCATCAATGAATACTTCCATTTTCTGGGAAATAAATGATTGGTTTGTATTGTATTTCGATGCAAATCCAGTTTGGCTAGAAGCGCCACCAGTTTACAAGGCTAGATGCGCCTTTTATTTGGCTACATGCGCCTTTTATTTGGCTAGATGCGCCTTTTATTTGGCTAGATGCGCCTTTTATTTGGCTAGATGCGCCTGAGATTTGGCTAGATACGCCTAAAATTTGGCTAGATGCGCCTGAGATTTGGCTAGATGCGCCTGAGATTTGGCTAGATGCGCCTGAGATTTGGCTAGATGCGCCTGAGATTTGGCTAGATGCGCCTGAGATTTGGCTAGATGCGCCTGAGATTTGGCTAGATGCGCCTGAGATTTGGCTAGATGCGCCTGAGATTTGGCTAGATGCGCCTGAGATTTGGCTAGATGCGCCTGAGATTTGGGCTAGATGCGCCTGAGATTTGGCTAGATGCGCCGGCGGTTTGCAATACAATACAATACAATTTATTTATTCCATAAATTCTACATTAGGTACATTAATGAATAATTACTTAATAAATTGCAATTCAATTCCAATTAAAAATAAATGTCAAACGAAAAAAAAAGATAAACCAAGTACAATTTGGCTAGAAGCGCCAGCGGTTTACAAGGCTAGGTTGTCATATACTTATATTACTTGCTTATACTACATTATGCAATTTTACTAATTTCATACTCGAATCGTCATCTGCAACGATTATTTAAGTTGTTGTTTAGATTAGTGCACAGGCCCTTAAGTAAATATATTGGGGTACACAAATAATCAGTACTCAATTACACATGTACGAAGATCTGTCAAACAATAAGTAGACTTTATGAAGTCTGCGTTCTTCTTTAAGACACAACTTCTTCTTCTTCTTTTACTTGGTTATCTCTTAGTTTATCATATTGCAATCCGATGCTAATGTAATTATGGTTAATTTGAATACATTATATTTGTTTGAGAAAATAAAGTCTTAAAAATGTTAGGTAAGAAGTGTGTAAGCTACTATTATATGAACCAGTTGTCCTCAAGTGCAGTGTTTAGGCGACTAGGTATATTGCGTCTATGGGCCAAGTGTGTCCTTAAGTGTGGTACTCAGTAAGCGGCCAAGTGTGTCGCGTCTATGGGCCGTGTGTATCCTAAATATACTGGTTACGTGGCCAAGTGTGTCGTATTGTATGGGCCATGTGTGTCCTTGGTTGATAGCTTTGGCTTAAATATATGTTTTGGCAGGCCGTGTTCACACTGTGGCAAACGGTAGCCCTGAATATGTCTTGACAGGCAGTGTCCACATAGTGGCAAACGGTAGCCCTGCGAGTATCGACATTAACAATTACTTTAACTGAGCACATTACATAATAAAATGCAAGAGAACCACAAATTGTGAAATAAAATAAATAAATTATCATGATAATATTTTAATAACAATGCAACTATATATTGTTTATTATAAATGTGAATTTGTATTTCACATAATAAGTTTTTCTCATCTCATAATGAAACAGTTTTCATGAGTAGATTATAATATTTTTCCTTTTGACCCTGATTTTTTATTTTGTAGACGTTTGTCCTATGATTTAAGCATGGTTACTGTCGATTGTTTTATATATTTCAGAAACATATTGCATCTGACAAGATGCCCATGCGGTATACTTAGCTAAGGTGATGGTGGCGCGGTGTGCGACGCGAGGCTGGATGGTAGAAACGACTGTTCCGTTATTGGTTGATCTTAGGTTTTTTTGACACGATGACGACAGGCTGCGACGGCTAATAAGGTTTCAGCTGCAATTATCTGGTTGAACATAGATACTGACCAGAATTCCTATGCATTGATTTATCAAGTACTTATATTTAAATCTTATTCAGAACCTGTTAAAGTTGGTAGTTCTAGTTAAGCTAAATTAAATATAATAAGTACCTAGCTCATGCTATGAATTGTGAAATAAATAAAAATAATACATATAATGATTGTTGCAACACAACTTTAATCATTATACGATTACCTTGCATTTTGCATACCTAATAGGTCTAGCAAATTGAAATTGTATACCGTAAGAAACTGTAGGACTTATGTGAGTTTAATAACTTGACATCATTGATAATTTCAGTTAGGTAGTCACAGTACGTGCGTCGGGTCTTCAGTCAATCATCTGTCAAAAGTTTACAATTTGTGATTAAATTTGTTTACCCTTTCGTGGTACTCCGGCGGCGTGACTTCGACTGTTATATTTACTTTTTGTACTTATCTCTTGTTAAATATTATAATAAAATTCATAATTTAGTAGAAAGAACTAATGAGAAATGTTGTACTTGCATAAATTATTAGATTTTTTATTGTGGAAAAAATGGTAATATTTTTTGAAGATGTTTTAGTTAATATTTGTGTCACAATATTATTGGCGTTTAAAAATTTCAAAGCTTTTTGATCTGATGATCATACTAGATGCGATAAGATACAACAGTTAGTTCCTCTTGTAAATAAATTATCAAATATAAAAGACGGAGGTCGACAACCCTCTCCAAGTTTTCGTTCACCATTTCTTTCTTGGAGTGGCCTCCCATTTTGTGAAATGGTGGTAGATTCAGTAGATTCTCTCTTTTTAGCATTAATTAATCCGCAATTAAATTATAACAAAAAGTTAAACCAGTTAAATTTATTTAATAGAATGCGATATAAGTTTACATACAACCGGCCGAATGTGACGTTATTATTATAGTATTGAGTTGATCGTGCACGAGGACATGCACGAGGTCAGGATGGACGAATGTGACGTTTTGTAGTTTGATAGTAATTAATCCATTTTATTGTTATGATTTCGAATCAAAATTGAAAGAATAATAGTAGTATTTTAGTTTAATAGCTTGGCAACACCGACGCTTGGCTCCGCCGTTTCCCGCCATTTTCAGTGGAATGAGAAGGTAAGCGGTGGGGATAGGCGGCAGAACGGTCAACGAAAGTCAGTTGCGGGCTCAGTCACTTTCCAACCGTCAAGAAGAGAAGTATTGTTAGGGAAAACTGCTAACGTATTGTTGCTATAACCTAGTTAATAATATCATGGTGTGTTCCTGTGAAGAAAGTAAAAGTAGTTCACCGTTATTACTGTAGTTTTCATCACACGTGCAAATTTTTGTAAGTACTTTTGCGCAATCATTATGCACAAGTATCTTTTCGCGCAAAGTCCTACTTCCATACACAAGTGCAATACTGCTACAATTCAAAAATTAAATGCATTAATTGACAAATAATATAACTATTTATACTCACATTTCCTACATCTTCCAATATCAAATGATAATTTTGGTATCCTTCTCATTTTGCAAATATATAAAATGTGACAGATTTATAAATTACAATTTTGCTAATGACACGCGGGTCACGTCATTTTTACGTTCGTTCGAAATTTGAATGACAACTTTTTATTTTCATTCGAGTTTACCCAACAAGCAAAAACGTCATATAAGTTCTGACTTGTACGACTTTAAGTCGGATAGCAGTCTTACAATAGTAATGAGATGACTGCTAGGTCATATAGACGTCTTAAATCTAACTTTTTAGTCGTGCGACTAATATGTCGTAATAAACTGGTCATAGTAACGTCGGCACGACTTAAACTATACGACGTTATATTAAAGTTTTAGCCAAAACGTCTGTACGACTTGTAGTCGCATTGGAGTCAAGTTTCGACTTTTAAACGACGTTTAACAAAATGGCGGCTTAACTTAGTCTTCAGATAACCTTAAAATGACTTTTTGTCTTTAAAACGTCATATAGAGATTAGTGTGCGACAAAATTAACATGGCTGACATTTAAATAAAAAAACAAAATTTTATTAATAATAAAATAAAGTTTCAAACGCAAAACTACGAAGGGGCATGAAAATATGAATTGTATTTACATAGGTATATTATCATAAAACTTTAATTCCCAGACGAACTAAACGTTATAAGAGACAGACACAGTTAGCAAGATATGAAATTTATGTAATACTCATCTTTTATTTCCTTGTAATAGATTTATTTTGCACTCAGATCTCGAAACATAACCACAAACACGAGTCACTGACAAAAATTAAAAATCAGTCGTACAAGTGTTGTTACTTGACTCATATACAACGTTTTCGTCATTAAAAAACATCTGTATGACCAAAATATAACGAAAGAGTCGTTGTAAAGTTTTGATGCGACTACTGTACGATGAAAGTGGTAATCTTGTGACTTTTGTATGACCATTAAACGACAGTGTAGGTCGTATAAATGGGGCCCTTTTCGCGTTGAGCAAACGTTATTATAACGTAAGTGTGACCTATCTTTTGCGACCAGTGGTAATAAGATAACGTTTGTACGACCATTGTACGACGTAAAATTGTTAGTTGGGTAGTCACATAGGCTACCTACCTATTTTTATAAAACTACTGTTGTACCACAGTATAAAATATTTGAAAATACTAAATAGAGAACATGCATCAATTTTTTTTTTGTATCAAAATCAAAAGTATAATGCGTGAGAAAATCAACTGTAATATTAAAACTTTTCTCTTGTGTTTTTTTCTCGTGATATAGTTACTTGAAGTTAGCACGCAGCAGCACCCGCCGAAAACGCTCTATACAAAAAGGTCAACATTTGTGACGTCACTTATGTCACGTTTCAGTGCATTAGTATGGAGTTAGTGCTATCGCACACGGGAAACTTTTGTCTCCGCAACTTTTTTGTCTCTCACGTGGTTTGTATGAAAAGTTGCAGACTACCGTGTTGCTTCGTGTGCGCGCTTCCATATAAACCCGTGGACTTGATGTGAGAGACAAAACAGTTGCTGGGAGACTAAGTTGCCCGTGTGCGATAGCGCTTAGCCAAGAATTTTCAAATATCTCCCTAAATATTGCGTTACAAAATATTATTTCTTATTTGATGTTCTATCCAACTGTTCTTCAAATTCTATCAATTGTCAATACTTTAAAGAAAAAATGACAATTGACATGTGCGCTAAAATTTATGTATTTCAATTTAGTAATATAAAAGAGTGTTGAATATATTTTTATTTTAACATTATTATTTTTAGACTATTAAAATGTTGGAATTGGATTTCTATTTTTAAATGAAATCGTTTAGTTGAATTAAATTAATTTAAATAATTAGTATTATGAATTCTACTAGATTTAAAAACAAATAAATTATTTATATTTTATTTCGTAAAATCAATTGGTAAAATAAAAAATAGTTTTATTTATACATTAATTCGATTTTATATTGTGTATTTTTGTTTTTATATTTTATAGTGAATTGTAACATTTTTATCATAGTATTTTATTTTAATGAGAATTTAAGTACCAATTTCGTAAAGTTATTCGTCAAATTACTTTATTTACGCATGAATTAGTTTTTTTTTGTTTTGTATTGTATTAATGTTGACTATTTTTGTTTTTGCATTTTATCTGAATGATTTTTTTTAAGTGAGATAGTTAAGTAATTTAAAATTAATAAGCTCTCTCTATTGCTGCGCCCTTCCAGGGCGTCACATGATCTGTATCTATCAACATGTAACATCTTTATAACCTTTGTGACATGCAATAAATGAAATGAAACTAAAAATGAAATGAAATGAAACTGTTAAGTGCATTATATCCGAAAACGAAAAAAAATATTCGTTATTTTCGCTTGTGCGATAAAACTAAAGTAATACATTTTATTTTTTATTTTTCTGTTCCATCATGTTTTTATACGTGTCCGCAGCGATCAAGCTCAAATTAATCAAAATCGGTGACTTATGCATGTTCCCTATTCTATACTGTGGTTGTACTGAGCTGTGATATATTAATATTAAGCACTAAACACGCACTTACTAAAATAACCAAATATATTTAGCTAAAAAATCATTAATTATTAATGCGTAGGTATTAAAGGTTAGTTAGACAAAGATAATTAATAATTATTATAATAAAAGAAACTGGATCGTCTTTTATCAAACGACAGAACTTTTAGCCCAGGACTTTTAGCAAAAAATTCAAAGAAACCTAGGACTAATTCCGGCGGAAGGTTTTTTGTTTTTAAAGTGTTCCTTAGGTCCCCCTGAATATATCTGGAAAGTTCCCCGTGAATCCCATGTACGCTCCCCCCTCCCCCCCCTCAAACGTCTCCCTGATTTTAGTTTTTTCTATTTATCTCAGAAAGGGTTGAAGATAGAAGAAAGTTGTCAACGTATGATATAATTCTTATAAAATATCCAACCCATCGACACTTCAATCATTTCGATGTGAGCTGTAGTCTCTGAAATATACCTACAGACATTTCACCAAAATTTTTTTTTTGCCCAGAAATCATTCTTTGTACTAGTTTTTAAGAAAAGTGAGTGGAGTTGTGGCGAAATTATGTAAGGTCATATGAATCTTGAAACATTGAGGAATAAAACAAGGTATAATACATTGTTATAGCAGCATCAGTTCTAGATTAACACCGAATGGTGTCAGCGCCACGATGCAATTTTTAGCCCAATACTTTTAGATAAAAATTTCGCGATACCTAGGACCAATTCCGGTGGTAAGTTTTTGTCTTTTAAAGTGTTCTTTAGGTCCCTTTGAACATATCTGGAAAGTTCCCCGTGGATCCCATGTCCGCTCCTCCCTCCCCCTCAAACGTAGATAGAAGAAAGCTATTGAAGTATAATATAATTGCTACAAAATATCCAACTTGTCGACACTTCAATTGTTTCGATGTGAGCTGTAGTCTCTGAAATATACCTAAAGACATTTCACCAAAAAAAATGTTTTGCCCAAAAATCATCATTTGTACTAGTTTTAAGAAAAATTAGTGGAGTTGTGGCAAAATAATCTGAGTTCATTTGAATTTTGATACATTGAGGAATAAAACGAGGTATAAAACATTGTTTTAGCAGCATTGGTTCTCGATTTATAGCGAGTGGTGTCAAACGCCAAATAAATTTATTGTAGTATTAGCTTTAGTAATTTCTGAGTTAATTCGTTCAAACATACATACATACAAATCCTTCATATGTACGATGCGGGTGAGTGAGAGAGCATGATCGAACTAACCTGTAAGTGAAGTTACACGAAGGATTCGTCCAAAGATATTAGGACTATTAATTACATGTAGTATCGCTTGATGCCTACCGTTTGACCCATCATGTATTAAAATCGAAGCAACCATTTTGATGATGATGGATGATGACGATAAAGTGGCGCCATATATAAAAGCATAAATCTTGAGTGTTCCAGTAGAATAATTTTCAATTTAATTTTGTTTATAATATGATTGCTATAACTTAATCCTAAAAGGCAACGTCATTTGCATAGTTCCTGCTGTCTTCATACTATAAAATTATACCGTGGTGTTTGACACTCGCTGTAAATCGAAAACCAATGCTGCTAAAACAATGTTTTATACCTCGTTTTATTCCTCAATGTATTAAAATTCAAATGAACTCAGATTATTTTGCCACAACACCACTAATTTTTCTTAAAACTAGTACAAATGATGATTTTTGAGCAAAACAATTTTTTTGGTGAAATGTCTTTAGGTATATTTCAGAGACTACAGCTCACATCGAAACAATTGAAGTGTCGACAAGTCGGATATTTTATAGCAATTATATCATACTTCAATAGCTTTCTTCTATCTTCAGCCATTTCTGAGATAAATGGGAAAAACTTAAATCAGGGAGACGTTTGAGGGGGAGGGGGGAGCGGACATGGGATCCACGGGGAACTTTCCAGGGGGCCTAGACAAGTGGCAAAACGACATGCGGCGTAGCGAACGCTCATTCTATTCTCTTTCTCTTGTGTTCTGAATCTAGCAGACTAATCGCTGAGTCATCGATCGCCATTTAGTACATTTTAACAATGGAAAGTAATAAAATTTATCATTAACATTGTAGTTTATTATAAAAAGTTGGAAAGGTTTCTAAACCGAGTTGACGTTTTATAAGCTCGAGCTGCAGGCAAGGGTTTTTATAATCGTCACGAGTTTTAAAAACCTTAACAACTGTGTGCCCATACATCATTTTTCAATACATTAGCGAGAAAACATTATTGGTACCTACTAAAATTGTAATAGAAATTAAAAAAAAAACCGTAAACAACAACGCACGGGCGGCGTGACGTGTGGTAAAATAAACTTTCCGCACGCTGTAATAAATCGTAAACCGGGCGCGGCGTGCGGTAACGTTAACTTTCCCCACACTTGACTAAACCGTTAACAAAAACGCACCGCGTGCGGTAAAATCAACTTACCGCACGCTGTACTGTCATGGTACAGTACAAGGCACATATCTTGAAATCGGGTGGGGATTGCATGGAACGCGTATTTTGGGCATGCGTAGCTGTGAGGGGCCTGGGCGGTGGGAGAGGAGCACGCGCTATTAGTCGCTCACAAGAGCATATGCGCGAATATCCTCAGTCCGTCGAAAAAATTTTAAGATATATGCCTCTTACTGCAAGCTCACGTCATTTTTGAGCAACTGTATTGAAAAATAAATTACTATTCTCATTTATGCTCTGAAATGTTATCATTCCATTTGAAAAGGAATGCGGGGCGTTCTACATTCTCCTGGGTATCTGGATCATCAGCGCGGAAATGAATTTCAATACTTGCTTCCCGCACTAGTGCGGGAAGTGCGTGAATTGGTCGATTCACGTGGCCACACGAACTAAAAAAAAAATGTTTTCAGTCTTGTTCTTCTTTTTTTAAAGGTAATTAACTGAATCTATTATATCTTTTTTCGAAGTTTTTTATTTATTTTTTGTCGACAAGGAACTATACTTTTTTTTGGTTTCCCACTTTATCTTGTTTTTTTTTTAAATATGGGTAATGAATGTTACGACGGCTAATACCCAGAGTGCGGCGAAACCTGATACTAGCCCGCTTAAACTAGGTATAGCCGATAGCTGTTGTTTAAAACTAGGTGTAGACTCCTATAAGTCCCAATTATAAGTTAGAAAGTACGTAAATTAATACTTCGAGGTATTTTTTTTTAACAGAAAACAGAAAAAATAATTCAAAATACCCCATGCTAGACCTATTTCTAGCCGGCTACACCTAGTATTAGAAGCGAACAAATCGGCTACACTTAGTTTTAGCCATCAGCTGCCGGCTACACCTTTTCTTTTGTGTCAAGAGGAGAATGCGTTTACACATACCAATCGGCATGTTGGACTCGGTCATACAAAGAAGAGTATGTCCCTCGCCGCACCCGACCCTCCCACCAAGCCTAGTAGGCTTCGTGTCAAGGCCGGGCGGTTCTCATCTCTGCCCCGCTGCCAGCTTCACCTAGTTTTAGCCGGCTAGAACTAGATTTAGCCGCACTTCGGGTACAGTACGAGGCATAGATCTTGTAATAGGGTGTGGATTGCGCGGAAAGCGTATTTCAGGCATAGCGGTGAGGGGCGGTGGGAGAGCGGCGCGCGCTATTGGTCGCTCACAAGAGCACATGCACAAACTAGTTATGAGCATATGCCTCGTTATGTATTAGCCGCAACAGGTAAAAAATGAAAGGCCTTGATGAGCATATTCCAAAATTATATAATTTGTCACAAAAAATACTGAAACAACATTTTTTTCAATCTTTACATACACATACTTTACTTCACATATATATTAGTACACACACATAAGTGCATATTTTTATTACAAAATATTATAAAAATCTTTGTTTTATTAAATCGAATTTCCTCGCATTTCTTGGGAAAAGCACTACCTACAGAAGCATTGTGTGGGGAGCAATTTACATTGCTAAATTCCCGTTCTTGGCTGTAATGTACTATATACTATTCCATGGTTAAAATTTTAATGGTGGGTGACCGATGACTTAGCGATCGGTCTGCTGGAATGCATACACCCTACTATGTCATATGAATTTGATTTTGACATTTACATAAAATAAAATTGCTCTAAGCATAAAAATAAAATAAATACCTACTATTTAGTTTTAATAAATTCATAAAAAACGTGAAAATTTCCAGCGGTACATACATAACATATGTAGGTATAATTACCTACCTACTATTTTATTAAATGTTCTCAATATTTGGCTGATTGCATACAAAGTTTACATAATATGCAAGTAAGTACTTAATTTAATATGTACATAATTCCACTTGTGTAGAAAAGTTTTTTGTAACTTTATTCTAATCTCTATACAAATTGGTTTCAGATACCTACTATCAACTTAAAAGAAAGTGGCTTTAATATGTGAACAAACCCAGTCAACTGAGAGATGATCGGCTGTGTCTGTGTCAAGAGTTTGAATTCTATTCGCGACAAAGACACTATTACTTACCTAATTATAAGGATAATACCTATCAAGAAACAGAAAAAGCTTCGCAAGAACGGTCGATAGTGTCAACTTTGTAAATAAAGAAAAACAATTTAACAATGAATTTTATTATGAAAAAATTGTAAGTACCGTAAAATCAGGTAACTATGGTCCTGTCATACAAGTATGGTCCAAAGCGACCTCTCATTTGATGTTTCCAAAACTGCGACAGCACTGCTTCTAGCGAATTTATTGAGTACCACTATTGAGTACAAGTAGAGACGAGATAATTTACGCCTTCATGACCAGATGGCGCCACCACTCAGAAAAACTGTTCGGCCGACAATTTGAACAAGATTCTGCACGTTTTTTTCATCTTCAAACTTTTGTTCAGAAAATATAGTTAAAGTTTGTGTAGAGTCACGTGAGTTGTTTTCATTTGGAGGTAAGTTAACAGTGATTACTTTGCGACAATAGTTAAAACGAAATATGTGTGATTTAAAAAAATAATGTAATTATAATATTTTTTCATATTTTAATTTCAACAATAGTCCAATGATTTTTTTGGACCATATTTAGAAGTTCATTTTATGTTTAAGGTATTTTACCCTGATTATTGAAAATGTCCAGAAGAAAAGTAGGAGGTAGATCATACAAATACTACAGCGACAGGCAAATGGAACTATGTCTCTCGGATATAGAAAACAAAATCTTAACTCAACGGGAGGCGTCGGAAAAGTATAAAATTCCAAGATCGTCAATTATTTTGAAAAAAAAAGCAATTCGCAATAATTGTGTCAAACCACCTGGTCGCCAATGCATATTCACTGCAGAAGAAGAATCTTCATTCGTCCAACACGCCATCCAAATGTGTCGTTTCGGGTTCCCTATCACCTTGTTTGACCTACGAATTATAGTAAAAACATATTTAGACAAGACAGGCAGGAATGTGCCACAATTTACAAATAATTTTCCTGGTCGCACATGGGGTCAATTTTATTTAAAGAGGCACCGAGAAGAGCTATCGCAAAGGTTCTGCAGCAACATTAAGCGTGTACGAGCAGCAGTGAATGAAGAAATTATACAGAGCTACTTTAACCACTTGAAAGCAGAAGTTGAGGGAGTTCCACCTCATTTAATATATAACTATGATGAAACCAACTTAGTAGACGACCCAGGGAAAAAGAAAATTTTAACCAAACGTGGGACTAAATACCCAGAGGCCATCAAAAACTCTACGAAAGCCGCAGTTAGTGTGATGCTATGTGGGAATGCTGCAGGTCAGCTCCTACCGCCATACGTTAATTATAAAGCTGAACACCTATGGAATTCTTGGACAGAAGGAGGGCCCCCTAACACTCGATACAACCGGTCTAAATCCGGCTGGTTTGACGGTAACAGTTTCGAGGATTGGTTTTTCACAACAGTGTTACCGGTGCTAAGAAGAGAAGAAGGAAGGAAGGTAATCATAGGAGACAATTTGAGCTCACACCTCAGCTACGGGGTAATCAAAGCATGTGAAGACCATAACATAGCATTTGTCGCATTGCCGCCGAACAGCACACACCTTACCCAGCCGCTTGACGTTGCATTTTTTCGACCGCTCAAAGTTCATTGGCGGCAAATACTGGATGAATGGAAATCAACGCGAGAAGGTCAAACTTTGCCCACCATTCCAAAACAGACATTCCCTTCATTACTTCATTGGTTATGGGAAAAAATCGCACCGAAGACCGAGGTAAATCTAAAAGCAGGATTCTTAAAAACAGGGATTTATCCAACTAATGGACAGCCAGTACTTGAAAGACTTCCTACGTTCAAACACCCTGAGCCTTCTGTAGACCCAGAGATCATTGGTGAGTCATTCATCCAATATCTTGAAAATAAAAGGCAAGATGTAGTGGGCCAAAGCAAAGGAGGCCGCAAGAAAAAATTGAACGTGCCTGCCGGAAAAAGCATATCTTCCGAAGAACTCAAGACAATACAGGCTGAACCATCAACATCCGAATCAAACGAAAATATAAAAAAGAAAAACAAGAAAAAGCAACGAAAATCGGAAAGCGAAACAGAGTCAGAATCAGACATGGTAGTAGAAACGATTGACGATTCAGATTCCGAAGGTCCGCTAAATGAGGAAAGCGATGACAGTTGCGAAGAAAAACAAGTTGAACAGCAGCACGTTGGTTCGGCTTTGCGATACTTGCCAGAAGATTTTGTGCTTGTCGCGTATGAGGGAGAATTGTGGCCTGGCCAGATAGATACAATTGACAAAGATGGAGCCTATGTAAAATGCATGGCTCGTGCTGGACTGGCTTGGAAATGGCCTGAAAAGGAGGATAAAATATTTTATCCTCATGATGATATTAAATACAAGATCAAAGAACCAAAAAAACTGAGCACAAAAAGGTCTCTATTTCAAGTTCCAGAGTTAGAAAGCCGATGGGGAAAGACTAAAAAATAAACGTCGCTTTTTACTTTTTTTTTACTTTCTTTATAAGTTTTGTTCTACATATATTGTAGGTTTATGTTCCTAATTGTTCTTAAGAATGACTAAAGATTATGTTTTGTTAATTTTGTTAGGTTTTGAAAAAAAGTGTTTTTTTTTAACCTAGTTGATCTCAATTTTGTACTAATTATTGAATAACAATTAAGAATTTTGATTGTATACCTATATTTTTTTTTTCAGATTTCCCTTCCAATAATCCTATTCTTGCATGATCTGCTTCGAACTATAGTCCAATGAACGTTTTCTTGGTAAAACTCTACTCTAATCTTAATCAAACATAGTTGAAAACATCATATGCAACTATGTTCCAATAAAAAAAAATAAAAAAAAAGTTTTCATTTATAAGGCATACATAACAACTGCTTTATCTTATTCTTAGTTAAATGTGCTACAGACTTCATAAAACTTTATCTCAATATTGCTAATCGTTTTGTGTATACAAAGGTCTAAGGTTTAGGGCACGTGATATTGGACCATAGTTACCTGATTTTACGGTACTCAATAAAAACAATCATCAATAAAAATATGTTACTTACAATGTTTACAGTTTTGTAATGTTTTATTGGTTTCATTCACCCATTAGTGTAACTACCTAACTAAATCAAAATTAACTAGGCATACATACACAGTAGGCAAGTAATAATACAATCTGGACATCACACACTGCTCATTATTTGTTATTAAGTTTTTGAAAAAAATATAAAGGCAATTCTTACAATTCAATGTGCATTAAGATGATAGGTACATAGTCCGAAGCAGATCCATCCCTACTGGCAGCACCCGTTCACGAGTATAACAAACCAGCCATCACTTTGCTCAACCATATTGAGGAATGAGAAATCGTAACGACCTGCCTCACACGACACCAACACCACAGAAATGATGAAAAAGTAGCACTTAAGCTACCCATATTAAGGCTTATATCTCTTATTCCAAGCCAGATACACCAAAATAGCGATAAAGTGTCCTCCTATGTACGATAAAAAAGTATTATTTAGTATTGTATAAAAAAATATGTTTTAGAGGAAACACAAGGATGATAGTGTAGTGAGTGACCTATGCTTTAGTAAGCACCTCCAACGAGCCCTCAGCAAGCCAAAATATTGTTCGATGCAATTCCTGGCTTGGACATGACGTGTGGTGTGCACTTCTTCTCGAGAGCCAGGTGCTGCATTTAATATAGGAGTCATAAGCCAGGCTCTCTGAGGGTATCCAGAATCACCTTAAACAACAGGGTACTATTGAAAGAAAAACTTAAAGTTAAATCTATATTTAGCTAAAATACTAAATAGTACTACTTAAATTCAATTAAAAAATACAAATGGAATATTATTTATTACATTTTAATTTGGTCGGAATTTGTGAAATAGGCCTTAGATAATAATATTAATGTAAAAACAAGATACATTATTACTTGAAATAATATACTGATTAGTTAAATACAATGCATGACGTGGCAGCTTGTAAAAAAGACAACACTTGAAATGTAAGTTCTTGAAATATATTGTTGCCTTGTCTTTGGTGTATGTTCTTGTTAGCTGTCCTTAAATAAACAAATAAAATACTTAAATTAAGTACAGTCAGCGGTATATCAAGCTATACAAAACAGTCAAAAACCTAAAATTAATTTTGAACCTTAAATTGCTCGATTCAAAGTTTAAAAATGATTGAAGAAATTTGACAGATTGTGGAAGTCCAGCGTGCCAATGACTTTTACCTATTCATGATTGACTCCACATTATGAGATCAAGAAAAGCTTACGTGTAGGTAGGTATACTTATGTCTTACCTAATAACCAAGTTAGTTCACCATTTTGGTGAAGTGTATGCATATACGGTTCCACTTGGTTTGAAGACCAAAGAAAAGACATGTGTAGCTTCTTCGTATCTTGCTTTAATTTTAGTTATCTTCAAGTCAGGATCACAAATCTGAAAATATACCTATTATTACAATACAAACATAAAAGTCTTTGGTTATTACCTACTTATTGTATAAGTCATCATGATCTTCACAGTTAAAGTAAGTAAATTTTAAATAGAGAAATGAATAAGACAGATGAAATATACTTTTATTAACAACCCCCGCGAGTCCCCCGGCGGCGACACGACGACAACACCAGCCGCACCAGCGGCTACTACTGACACCGCCGAGCCGGCCACAGCGGAGATGACCATCGACGCTGCTGCCGCCGGTCCCTCCGGCAGTGAGGCTTCGCCGAGGAGCGAGGAACTCCTGCTGGGGCTCGACGAGTTGGCCTTGGAGGACGTTGTCTGCGTAGATGGCGTCCCTCTCTAAGGCCCAACTCATACAAATTAACCTCCAGCACAGCATAACCGCAACGGCTCAACTCCGACGCTGGCTGGAGACCAATACAACGACGGTCGCTCTGATCCAGGAGCCGTGGATCAGGGGCGGCACTGTGCAAGGACTCTCCAATATTGGAGGTAAGCTCATACATGCCGCCGTTGGCAATGTAAGATCGTGTATATACACATCAAAAGATATCGAGACACAGCCTTTACTTAATTTCTGTTTCAGAGATTTAAGCACTATTAAACTGACAATTAACAATGAAAACAACAGTCAGGAGTTGGTCCTGGCATCGGCATACATGCCTGAAGGGGAGCAAGCGCCACCTGAGGAGGTAGCGTCGCTTGCTCGATACTGCAGGGAGAACAACATTGAGCTAATCATCTCAACAGACTCCAATGCCCACCATCCGCTGTGGGGAGAGGAGAAAAGCAACACTAGAGGTAACGAACTTGTAGAATTTCTGCTAACAACCAATCTAGAAATAATTAACATAGGTAATAAACCGGCTTTCGTCGCGAGGAGGTGCAGAGGGACGATTGTCGACCTAACACTTGCAACACCACTAGCGGCATCTATGATAGCGGACTGGCACGTCTCAGACGAGGCCTCATGCTCAGATCATAGATGGCTACGTTTCAACATACAGGTACCTACCGTCACCATTGAACCTAGAAGGTATCCAAGGAAAACAAACAAACAACAATACAGACAACTCTTAGCAGAGAAACTTGACACAAGCTGCGACAGGAGGGTCTTCTCGACCGCTGTACAGCTAGAGGAACAGGTAGTAAAATTTACCAATACTGTAAGACAATGCTTTGAAGAAGCTTGTCCCCTGAAAGCTCCCGGCTCGGAGGGCTCCGGCAAGCACCAATGGTGGGGGCCGGAGCTTGAAAGGCAACGTGAGATTGTCAGGAAAAGGCTAAACAGGGCAATGAACACCTGCGATGACTACGACTGGGACCGATACAAAGATGCTAAGGCTGAATATAAACGTAAAATAAGGTACTGGAGGACCTCATCCTGGAGAAGGTTCAGTAATGAGATAAGCTCCACCAAACAGGCAAATCGGGTAAGGAAAGTATTGTCTAATCAGGGTCCTGGTCCACTAGGTAACCTGAAGAAACCCGACGGCACAATGTCCCGCTGCCCGGAGGAGACAAGTGCTATTCTAATACAGACCCATTTTCCAGACTGCCAACTCGTACAACAGGTAAGCTGGCAAGACAAACCTGTGCAACCCACTGAAGACTGTTGGCGTTATGCCGAACAGGTAATAACACCTGAAAAGGTAAGAAGTGCTATTAAGAGCTTCTCCCCTTTCAAGGCGGCTGGAACGGACAACATCTTTCCCGCACTACTACAATGGGGAGAGGAGCAAATAGTTCCAGTCCTCACCCATCTACTACAAGCCTGTCTGGCGCATCGCTACACCCCGCACCTATGGAGGGAAGTCAAGGTAGTGTTTATACCCAAACCAGGTAAACCCTACACTAATCCGAAGGCTTTCAGACCGATCAGCCTCACAACCTTCCTGTTGAAAACTATGGAAAGAGTCTGTGAGTGGTATCTACGAAGTGGAGCTTTGGCGAAACTTCCACTACATAAACATCAACATGCTTACAGCGCTGGAAAATCCACTGAATCAGCCCTTCATCAATTAGTCGGTAAGATAGAGGAGGCTATCCAAAACAAACTCATCTGTTTAGGCACCTTCATCGATATAGAGGGCGCCTTCGACAAAACTACATTCACCAGTATTGAGGCAGCACTAGTGAGACACGGTGTCGATAAACAACTCGTAGACTGGATCGTGAATATGCTACGCAACAGAATGGTACAGGTGTCAGGGGACGTCGGCCAAAGGGCCCTGGTGGCGAGAGGATGCCCCCAAGGTGGTGTGCTCTCTCCACTTCTGTGGAACCTGGTGGTAAACGACTTGATCTCCCATCTTAACTCTAACTATTTTTACACTATAGGATATGCGGACGACATTACCATACTAAGTATAGGTAACCAGGCTGGCATAACCTGTAACACCATGCAAGCAGCCCTGAAGAAGGTTGAGGCGTGGTGTCAAAGACACGACCTGACTGTCAACCCCGCGAAGACGGAAATGGTAATGTTTACAAACAAACGCCTGGTAGGCGATTTTCGACTGCCGAAACTGTTTGGAGCTACACTACAGCTCTCTAACGAGGTAAAGTACCTAGGCATAATCCTAGACAGCAAACTTACTTGGAACAGCCACTTGGAGTACAAAACGCAGTCCGCCAGCGTCATTTTATGGCAGTGCCGAAAGATGATTGGTAAGCGTTGGGGCCTAGCACCCAAACTATTCCTCTGGCTATACAACACGATCATAAAACCCCTGGTAAGCTATGGATCTGTAGTATGGTGGCCAAAAGCCGCCCAAACCACTGGAGCCAAAAAACTACAGGGACTACAACGTCAGGCCTGCTGCGCCCTCACTGGATGCATGAGCACAGCTCCTACAGCTGCTCTAGAGGTAATGCTGAACATAACACCACTGCATCTCCACATTCAACAGGAGGCAGCCAAAACAGCGTTAAGATTAAAACAACTGGGATCTCTAAAATTTGAGAGGGTAAGACATCTCAGTGGATTACTGGAGGATTGGCTGAACACCCCTCTTATCGAAGCAGTATGCGACAAAGTTAAGCCAACCTTCATTTTCGACAAAAAATACAGAATACACCTGACAGACGACATCAGCTCCAAGAAAAGACACAAGGCTCTCCTGATTTACACTGACGGCTCTAAGACCTCATCAGGCACAGGGTCGGGCGTTTTCTCAGAGGACCTCAACATACAAATTGCATCCCCCTTAAGCTCATACAACACGGTCTTTCAGGCCGAGTGCGTGGGCATAACAATGGCGGCTCGAGCAATCGAAACAAGGGAGGTAAAAGACCGCGACATCTTAATTCTCTCTGACAGCAAATCCGTTCTACAGGCTCTCCAGGGCAGTCGCATCACATCGAGCCTTGTACTTGAGTGTCACCACGCCTTAAATACAGTAGGTGCACTTAATACTATCACTATCCAATGGATCAAAGGTCACAGTGGATCACGGGGAAACGACGCAGCCGACGAACTGGCTAGACGCGCATCTGGCTCGACGCCTGTTGGCCCAGAGCCGATCGCACCTATCCCGACAAGCTGGTTTGCAAGTAAGATCCGCGAACGCACCATAGAATTACACCAACAGAACTGGAGCTCGCTGGACTCGTGCAGACAAGCGAAACTCGCACTGCCGCGCGTGGACGCTCGTCTATCCAGGGCCCTGATACAACTGTGCAGACCGCAACTTCGCCTGGTAACAGGTGCTATTACTGGTCATGGACAATTTAACAAACATCTTTTTAACTTAGGTGTCACGGACAGTCCCCTATGCAGAGGATGCATGGAGGAAGAAGAAACAGCCGCCCACGTTCTGCTGGAATGCAGAGGGGTGGCCCCCTACCGGGCGAGGTACCTCGGCTCGCCGGGCAGCGTCCAGGAAGCGATCACGAATGTGAAAGCCCTTGGAGCGTTCCTGGCTGAGCTGGGCTGGCTGGAGTGATCCGGCCGAACATCCTCTGACGCAAAATAGGCGCAATAGACGTCGAGTTGCGGAAACCGCCTGCACAGATAAGAAGAAGAGAAGAAGAAGATACTTTTATTAATATCTAAGGCACTTACCTACCTACCTACTTATATTTTTAAGAATGAAAAGGTTTGTTTATTATTCATATTCCTTAAATTGTTAGATTTCACTCTAGCTACAGAATTTATACTGCACATATAGGTACATGGTAGGTGTAGGTACCTAGGTAATATAATTATTAAAATATTGATGTCATACCTAAACAATAAACACATTAATAGATTCGGTGCTTAGTTAGGTGTAGATAAATTACTTATTATGACAAACTTTGATTTTTATTTACCTAGGCATTATTTTGAATCTAAAATGAATAGGTACCTAGCTTTCTAATAATAGGGCTTAAATGGGTAGATAGGTACTTACCATTTTATCGATTGAAATCCTTTTTTATTAAAAATAGATGTTCCTCGTCATTTTTGCTGCACAATCAGCGACGTTTTCTAGCAACCTACGTCGCTGGTTTTTGATTTATGCATTTTAATTTAATTTAATTGGAACGAACTCGCTATTTCACACGACCGTTTCGTTAACGTCAAGGTTTTGATGTTCGCTTAAAACGATTCGCTACCGAGCGTTATTGTTTGTCCAAAAGTGCCACTTGGCTAGGTTTAGCGAACGACTCTTCGCCACAGAATACAGTGTACCAAGGCTGTTTTGGCAATGGCGAAAATCGGAACTAATTTTGGCAGCTAAATAATAAGGGTCAGTTTCCAATAAGAATATTACTTTAACAGAGAAAGTGGCGCCACCATTTATTGTCAACCGAGTGCCAAAACCGCCTTGTCGTACTGTACATACAAGCGTATCGCAGCAAACGAATTTGAACGAAATGACACTTGGCTACCAAATGCACAATTTGGTACGACTAGATCACGTGATAACTGTCAATCCCATACATTTATTCTGAGCGTATACGCTTAACGCTTGCTTTGTTGCCACTTGTCTAGGCCCCCAGATATGTTCAATGGGACCTAAGGAACACTATAAAAGACAAAAACTTACCACCGGAATTAGTCCTAGGTATCGCGAAATTTTTATCTAAAAGTATTGGGCTAAAAATTACATCGTGGCGCTGACACCATTCGGTGTTAATCTAGAACTGATGCTGCTATAACAATGTATTATACCTTGTTTTATTCCTCAATGTTTCAAGATTCATATGACCTTACATAATTTCGCCACAACTCCACTCACTTTTCTTAAAAACTAGTACAAAGAATGATTTCTGGGCAAAAAAAAATTTTTGGTGAAATGTCTGTAGGTATATTTCAGCTCAGACCAAATAAAAAGGGAAGACGGAGTCTTCCAAGCAAGGGACTGAAGCCAATTTTTTCATGCATTAGTGTGTGAGCCGGTGTTGCCATAGTAATTCATATTACCCCAATGTTATAAAAATAACGCGTTATGAAATAATAACGTTATTTATCACATATCAGAATCAAAACAAAAAACTGCCTGGATTCAAGAGATCATAATACGGTCCCAAGGGGGGTATTACAAGCTCTTAAAACTTGTCAGTTTTCTGAATGGCTATCAAAGCGTCTCTTTTATTTATTACTGATGAAAGAGACGCAGACTATGATAGTAGGTATGAACGTCTATACAAAAAAAATTTGGGAGTTACAAGGCGTGATAAAGTTTGGCCGCATGATGGAAACTGATCTGTAGGCTGTTCTTAACTAATATTGAGCTGGGCCAAACTATCCTTACATATGATTCCAAACGGCGGCGGGTTGAAGTAGTGTTCCGCCCGGCTTCATTCAAAAAATTATAACTGTCCTTGTTTAGCTAATAGGTCAAGTGTGGTATCAATTTCGGATAAATCAATAACGTAGAATTCATTTCTAGCATAAATAAATGCTATTGATTTAGCAGTTTCTTAAAAATTGCTCTATTACCAAAATATTCAACTACATATTTTTGCTTTTAGTCACCGTAAACATTAAACTGGTGCATTTATTTCCAAACAAAAAATACTTTATCAAAGCCTATTTAATGCAGATTTGAAATAATATAACTTTGAAGTACCTTAACAAACAATAAATAGCGGAAAAAAACATTTTATCGTCGCGCGCCGAGAGCCAAGAGTTCACTTTCGAAATAAATTACCATCTTTGACTAGCTATGTCTCTGCAGTCTATGGTCCTAGACTACTCGGGTTAGGCTCAAATTGTAGCAAATGTAGTTAGCTTTACAGAAGTATAGGACAAATTAACCTGAAGAGTTATGAATCTCCATATAAATTAATCATGGGTGTTAAAAGTCCTGATAAAATTTGGCCACATGATGAAAACAGTTCTGTAGAGTGTTCATAACTAGTATTGAGCAGGGCCAAACTATCCTTACAAAAGAATCCATATGGCGGCTACTTATGATTTTTTTTTGTCTAAGAAATTATTATTTTTAAGATAACTCAAAAATAATAAGTGCTCTACAAAAACTTTATTAAGCAATTATGTTACAAATAATTTAATCTATAACTTTGCATCTTGTAAAATTTTTGATAAATCTAATAGTTCATGAGAAAAAGTTATTTTTTATATGGCGTTTCTTTTTGAAACGATCAAATTAGGTAAAAATAATGTAAGTTTACGAAACGTGAGACGCTTAGTGCGTAGTGAAACACAGGTTTGAACGTAAGTACTGTGTTTATTTAATTAAACAATACTACAGCCGAATAATAGGTAAGTATGCTTATTTTTTACAAAAACACTTGCAGAGAGAAGTACAATTTAATGATTTTTTTACGCAACTACATGCTTTCGAACACTTCTGCTTGCATCCACACTTTATCATTACTTGACATGCTGAAGCAACTGTAGGAATATTTATCCAAACTGGAAGAAGTGTGTCACCTTCTTTCTTCCACCCATACTGGCATGGATCTCGATGTTTTATTTCAGCCATATGCGCGCAAGCCCAGATACTGGCTTGGTAATATTATTCAGAAAGCCGGAAAGCCGGAAGTGGACTTGGGTCAGTCCGGACGGTACAGTCAGAAATGAGATTGATTTTATCATGTCGACGAAAAAGCAAATATTCAATGATTTCACTGTGATCAACGCCGTTAAGACGGGGAGCGATCACCGATTGGTACGTGGCACATTGAATATCAACATAAAGCTGGAAAGATCTCGACTGATAAAATCAACACTCCGACCATTGTTGGCCCATATTCAAAACCCCGAGAGCTTTCAACTCGAACTCCAAAACCGATTCGAAGCCCTTGAGAACAGCATAGATGTGGACGATCTAAACAATATGGTGGTGGATACTGTCCGTACGGTAGGGTCGTCTCTTCAAGACCCGCCGTCCCAAGCTAAAGAAACTCTCCGACCACACACTCCTACTCATGGATCAGAGATGTGAAATGAGGCTCCAGAGTTCAGTAGATGCTAATCGTTATCGGCAGCTTAATAGACAGATATCTAAGTCTTTGACGAGCGACCTTCGCCAATTTAATACGAATCGTATTAAAGAGGCCATCAAGCGGAACAAAGGCTCCAAAGTGTTCGCGAGAGATCTGTCTATTGGGCAAAGCCAGATGACGAAGCTGAAAACTGACGACGGACGCATCATCTCAGCGAAGCCTGAAATCCTTAGGGAGATCGAGAGTTTCTATGGGCAGTTATATTCCACGCAGACACCCGTTGAAAGCAAGGCTAAAGACCCCAGAGCCAAGCTTACCCGACACTATACCCAAGATATCCCGGACGTCAGCATGTACGAGATTAGTATGGCTCTCAAACAGCTGAAAAACAACAAGGCGGCGGGCGACGACGGAATCACTTCAGAACTTCTGAGAGCGGGCGGTAAGCCGATACTTAAAGTCCTCCAGAAGCTTTTCAATTCCGTCATCGTCGAGGGCAGAACGCCGAAGACATGGAACATAAGTGAGTTGATTTTGTTCTTTAAAAAGGGTGACAAGTCCCTCTTAAAGAACTATAGACCCATCTCGCTTCTGAGTCATGTCTATAAGCTGTTTTCGAGAGTCCTTACGAACCGTCTCGCTCGCAAGTTTGACGACTTTCAACCTCCCGAACAAGCCGGGTTCCGAAAAGGCTTTAGCACCATAGACCACATCCATACGCTGCGGCAGGTCATACAGAAGACCGAGGAGTATAATCTGCCACTTTGCTTGGCGTTTGTGGATTATGAGAAAGCCTTTGATTCGATTGAAACCTGGGCGGTGCTGCAGTCTCTCCAAAGGTGCCAAGTGGACTACAGGTATATCGAGGTGTTGAGGTATTTATACAAAAATGCCACCATGTCGGTCCGAGTACAGAACCAGAGAACAAATCCTATCCAACTGCAGCGAGGTGTGAGACAGGGAGATGTTATTTCTCCGAAACTGTTCACAGCTGCGTTGGAGGATATCTTTAAACTCTTAGACTGGAAAGGACTCGGCATCAACATTAATGGCCAATACCTAACACACCTTCGTTTTGCCGATGATATAGTTCTTATGGCTGAGACCTTGGAGGACCTGAACACAATGCTCGAAGATCTCCGTAGTGCTTCCCAAAGAGTGGGTCTTAAAATGAACATGGATAAGACGAAAATCATGTCAAATGCCCATGTTGTGCCCGCTCCAGTTCATGTTGGGAACACTACACTTGAAGCTGTTGACCATTATGTATACCTAGGACAGGCAGTCCAGTTAGGTAGGTCCAACTTTGAGAAGATCTCTCGTCGAATCCAACTCGGATGGGCAGCATTCGGGAAGCTCCGAAAAATCTTCGTGTCCGATTTACCTCAGTGTCTCAAGACGAAAGTCTATGACCAGTGTGTGTTGCCAGTGATGACTTACGGCAGTGAAACGTGGTCGCTAACTATGGGTCTCATAAGGAGGCTCAAGGTCACCCAGCGTGCAATGGAGAGAGCCATGCTCGGCGTTTCCCTGCGTGATCGAATCAGAAATGAGGAGATCCGCAGGCGAACTAAAGTAACCGACATCGCTCGAAGGATTGCTCAGCTAAAGTGGCAGTGGGCTGGACACATAGCGAGAAGAACCGATGGCCGTTGGGGCGGAAAGGTTCTGGAATGGCGACCGCGCACCGGATGACGCTCCGTGTGGGTAGGCCCCCGACAAGGTGGACCGTCGATCTGGTGAAGATTGCCGGAAGCCACTGGATGTGGGAAGCGCAGGACCGATCGTCGTGGAAATCCATGGGGGAGGCCTATACCCAGCAGTGGGTGTCGTGCGGCTGATATGATGATGATGATGAATTTTATCAGAATCTAACTTTGAAATTTTGAATAAATGAGAAGCCCAAGATAAACAGGCAATGGAGGTTCGTGAGATATAAATACCTCAGTATTATATGTGATGAGCTGGGATATTGAGAGATTTTTCTGCTCATTTTCCATGTCACCCTCATAAGATGGCCCGTGTATAATGAGACCGATTAGATATTTAAGATGAGCAGAAACAGAGTTTTTTTGACAGTCGGAATGAAATCCGTCCTTTTCAAAATTATACCTCGGCTTTAACAGTTCACGACGGCAAATGAGAGCTGCTTTTGAAAGGGTACTAAAATCGTCTGAAGCAGATGTGGACACTATGATGTCTTTCATTTCTTTAGAGCACACTAAAATGACTTCATTACGGAAACCTATCTCCTCCTTCAAAATTAAAGAAAAACGTTGTAGAAGAGCTATTTTCAGCCTAGTTCGATTTATAGGTTGTGTGTTATTCAATTGAGCCCGACAACTCATTTCTTCATAAAGAACCTTGAGGGGAAAGTACTTTTTTCCAGAACAAATTTCTTCTAGCACGAAACTGAAAATTTCTTGCAGTAACTTACTTTGTTCAGTTGTCTCATTAGAGGCATGGTCATCGTATGCTTCTTGTGATTGTTGGGAACGACGATTAAAATTAACAAAACAGTATGCGTGATACTTCAATTCATTGGTTTCGATGTCACCCAAAGACAATTGCAACAGCACGTTTTCAGCCTTCAAGAGCAATGCTTTTTTTCTAAGCTGTTCAGTAATGTCTATTTTTTTTAAATAAATGTAAAACATTCTTATTATTTCCCGGTTTGCTACAGAAAAGGCAGATATCGGTAGGTTTGGGATCCTCACTTGTCAATGGAACTGCACTTGGTTGAAATGAATGTATAACATTTTCTGTATTTTCCGTTTTGCTACAGAAAAAGCAGATATCAGAAAGTTTTACGGGATCAGTATCTTCTTTTCTTATCAATGGAACTGCACTCGGTTGAAAATGACATGTTTTTTATTTTCCGGTTTGCTACAGAAAAAGCAGATATCGGAAGGTTTTGCAGGTTTGGCATCTTCTTTTCTTGTCAATGGAACTGCACTTGGACCGGCCGAATCTGCTGCTCGTGTTTTTTTTAGTTTACGTATAAGTTTATCTAGATGAATCTCACGTCTGCAGTTATTGTGCCATTTAGCATTGTTGGCCACCAAGTTTTCAACAGTTGCTTCTGAAAATGCAATAAATACATCGACGGTGATACCAGCATTGCAAAATTGCTTCAAGTCTTTAATAAAAGTTTGATAAACTTTAACTTTAATTTTGCGGCTGCGCAGTGGTATGGTAGCCAAGACGCGTCCAACCATTGACGCAGGATGCGCGCGCGGTGATGATGTGGCCACGCCCCAAAAAGTTACAGAATACATATAACTTTGAATATCTATTATCAATTTACCAAGCCAGGGTTGCGTTCAGAGGCTTAGAGTGCGGTTGTTTGGTTTTTTAACTCATTTTAAGGTTAGGAACGACCAAGAACTTCAAATGTCAATGTCAATAGAAAGTCTACATTTTCCATGTGGAATACGAATAATTTAAACTTTCCAATATTCAAAATCAAATAAAAACTGTTTTTTTGCGAAACTACCATGATTTATTTAAAAATTAGACACAAAAACATCAAAATAGAAAGTAATGTCAAATGACATTGACATTTGTTCTATAGACAAACGTCAGAGCGTTTTACAACCATCAATTTTGATGGTTGTTTGGTTGCAACGCTCTGACGTTTGGAACGGGAAAGTTGTAACAACCAAACGTCACGCACTCTAATGTTTGAAACGGCGTCAAAAAAGGTGACAGACTTCTTCCAGTTTGGATAAATATTCCTACAGTTGCTTCAGCATGTCAAGTAATGATTAAGTGTGGATGCAAGCAGAAGTGTTCGAAAGCATGTAGTTGCGTAAAAAATCATTAAATTGTACTTCTCTCTGCAAGTGTTCTTGTAAAAAATAAGCATACTTACCTTTTATTCGGCTGTAGTATTGTTTAATTAAATAAACACAGTACTTACGTTCAAACCTGTGTTTCACTACGCACTAAGCGTCTCACGTTTCGTAAACTTACATTATTTTTACCTAATTTGATCGTTTCAAAAAGAAACGCCATATAAAAAATAACTTTTTCTCATGAACTATTAGATTTATCAAAAATTTTACAAGATGCAAAGTTATAGATTAAATTATTTGTAACATAATTGCTTAATAAAGTTTTTGTAGAGCACTTATTATTTTTGAGTTATCTTAAAAATAATAATTTCTTAGACAAAAAAAAAATCATAAGTAGCCGCCATATGGATTCTTTTGTAAGGATAGTTTGGCCCTGCTCAATACTAGTTATGAACACTCTACAGAACTGTTTTCATCATGTGGCCAAATTTTATCAGGACTTTTAACACCCATGATTAATTTATATGGAGATTCATAACTCTTCAGGTTAATTTGTCCTATACTTCTGTAAAGCTAACTACATTTGCTACAATTTGAGCCTAACCCGAGTAGTCTAGGCCCATAGACTGCAGAGACACAGCTAGTCAAAGATGGTAATTTATTTCGAAAGTGAACTCTTGGCTCTCGGCGCTTGACGATAAAATGTTTTTTTCCGCTATTTATTGTTTGTTAAGGTACTTCAAAGTTATATTATTTCAAATCTGCATTAAATAGGCTTTGATAAAGTATTTTTTGTTTGGAAATAAATGCACCAGTTTAATGTTAACGGTGACTAAAAGCAAAAATATGTAGTTGAATATTTTGGTAATAGAGCAATTTTTAAGAAACTACTAAATCAATAGCATTTATTTATACTAGAAATGAATTCTACGTTATTGATTTATCCGAAATTGATACCACACTTGACCTATTAGCTAAACAGGGCCAGTTATAATTTTTAGAATGAAGCCGGGTGGAACGCTACTTCAACCCGCCGCCGTTTGGAATCATATGTAAGGATGGTTTGGCCCAGCTCAATATTAGTTAAGAACAGCCTACAGATCAGTTTCCATCATGCGGCCAAACTTTATCACGCCTTGTAACTCCCAAATTTTTTTTGTATAGACGTTCATACCTACTATGATAGGCATTCAGCTATTCTGACTCGGGTGTGAGGCGACGGCTACACGCCTGGTACTGTGATCCATCAGTATTTAATCAGGGGCCTATTTCATAAAAGATTAGTGAATTTACTATAATAATTTACCACAGTTATTATTGGGGTAGAATTATGTTTCTTATTAATTATAAAACATAATTCTATCCCAATAAACTATTACTATGGTAAATTACTGTACTTTTTAGGGTTCCGTAGCCTAAATGGCAAAAAACGGAACCCTTATAGATTCGTCATGTCTGTCTGTCTGTCTGTCTGTCTGTCTGTCTGTCTGTCTGTCTGTCTGTCTGTCTGTCTGTCTGTCTGTCTGTCTGTCTGTCTGTCTGTCTGTCTGTCTGTCTGTCTGTCTGTCTGTCTGTCTGTCTGTCTGTCTGTCTGTCTGTCTGTCTGTCTGTCTGTCCGTATGTCACAGCCACTTTATTCCGAAAGTATTAGGACTACACAGTTGAAACTTGGTAGGTAGATGTATTCTGTTAACCGCTTAACGAATTTAATATAAAAATAAGAAAAATAAAAGATTAAGGGGGGGCTCCCCATACATGGAACTGAAACTGAAAAAAATTTTTTTCTTCAAACCAACACGTGTTGGGTGTCTATAGATAGGTCTTTAAAAATGACATTGAGGTTTCTAAGACAACTTTTTCTCAAAGTCAACCGTTTGAAAGATATTCACCGCCAAAGTGGTAAAATGTGTGTCCCCCCCCCTTTAACTTTTGAAATAAGAGAGTGAAAAATCTAAAAAAAATATATGTTATAGATCTTAATAAAAACTTTCAACCAAAATTGGTTTGAACGAGATATAGTAATTAGTTTTTGAGATATAGCACATTTTCTAAAACCGCAAATATAACTTTGTCATTCATACCAACACTGTGAAAAACAAAGTTATTTTTACAGACGAAAATTATAGGTGGTATTAAATATGGTATGGTATAAGGTAACTACGGAACCCTATAGCGCGTGGCCCGACACGCACTTGGCCGGTTTTTTTTTATTCTTTTATTAAATAGATCCCTGATAAATAATACTGATGGATCACAGTATTTACCACACGTGTAGCCGTCGCCTAATGATAGATAGAAAAAGTGAGCTTCTCAAAGCCCTGCATGCAGGGCTGTGATTAGCTCGCTTTAAAAGTAGTGGCGGAAGTAGGAAGGAAATAGGAAAAATGTAAAAAATAAAACTAACGAATACTAAAGTTTCGTGTATTTAAGGCAAGATGTTTGTTCTGACATGTTAGGCATCCATTACACGGTAGGTTTTGCTGTCAGTTTAACCACAGTCACGGGCTGTGACTGATGATTAACCTACCGTGTAATGTAGTGACTGATGGTTGCATGATGTGATTTGTTCTTTCCATCAGTCAATCAGTCAAACTCATAACATCCTTCCTTCAATATGTATGTATAGTACCCTACCTAAATTAATTTAAATTGGGAGATATTTTCGTAAAACCACTTATTTTACCTTTGTTAGGAATACCTATTTTTTTCACTTAATCCTTTAAGCCCGGAAAATGAGACACAATATTCCATTTCCATCAGGGATTGCAGGATTAAAAATAACTATTTTAGGTGACGTAGGTTTTTTCAAAGTTTTAAATGTTGCTTTTCATTTTAATTTTTTTAAAGTATTCATACTTTATCTAGTTTAAAAAAAAACCCGCCTGCATAAAAAGACAAGTCTATTGAAAAGATGGAAACAAGATAAATATTAATACTCCGGGCAATGAAAAATACTTAGTTCGAAAAAATCACAATAAATCCTACAGAGGTGATTTTTGGAAACATGATTAAAATAAGTTTGTCAATGATAAATTTCAAGTTTTCCCCAAAATATCTGGGGTGCTTTTTTTACAACGGTGGTTTAAATATTGTTTTTGTCTTAAAACATCGAGATTAAATCGTACACAAAGGGAATTTCCTTTATGAATTTCTTAAAACCATTAGAAATGAAACCTCAAAAATCACCACTTACATTTCAGAGGAATTTGCAAAAAAGGCTAATAAATAAAAAAAAATCGTAACTCAGAAACAAATATTAAAAAATCAGTGATTTTGCAGTATGAAGTTTCTTATAATTAACAATACTAAAAACAAAATTTTCACTCAGGTGACTAATATAGTTTTTTTTTAAATGCGTTTTATTCATTTTTAAATATGAAGCATAAATTCTACAGTCGTAAAAGTTCAATAATATATAGTGTAATAATTAATAACATCTTAAAATTAAGTAATCCCTCAATTCTAAGTAGAGGATTTCTCGAAATTTACGAAAATATCAGCAAAACGGAGCGTAATATAGAGTGGTGAGTGAGCACGAATGGCAGGCACTCTCTGTACCTACGAGCGACGATGACGCGACGGCGCGCGGCGTGTCATGAGTCTCCGGGCAATGAAAAATACTTTGTTCGAGAAAATCACATCATATCCTACAGAGGTGATTTTTGAAAACTTGATTAAAATAAACTTGTCAATGATAAATTTCAAGTTTTCCCCAAAATATCTAGGTTGTTTTTTTTACAAAGGCGGTTTAAAGACTGTTTTTATTTTATAACATCGAGATTAAATCGTACATGAAGGGAATTTTCTTAATGAATTTCTTAAAACCATTAGAAACTAAACCTTACAAAATCACCACTTACATTTCAGAGGATTTTTTCATAAAGGCTAATAAAAAATAAAAAATCCTAACTCAGAAACAAATATTATAAAATAAGTGATTTTGTAGCATAACATTCCCTATAATTACTACATTAATAGCAAAAGTTTTCACTCAAGTGACTATTATAGATTTTTTTATTGCGTTTTATTAATTTTTATATAGGAAGCATTAATTCTACAGTCGTAAAAGTTAAATATTAAATAAGTATTTACTTTTAAAAATTAAGTAATCCCCCAATTAATCAACGCGGTAGTGTACGGAAGGACGGACGCGTGTAAGGTAGGTAATCGGCGCGCGGCGGTGGGTGGCGCACAGTGACGCGAGCCGGTACAAAAGGTTACGAATATTACGATTATTTCGGTAACTTTTCAACATTTGTATAAGTCATGGGTCTCCAAACTTTTTAGCAAAAGGGCCAGACTTACTTCTCCACGAAGTCCCAAGGGCCAGGATCTAGCTAGCTCCGTATCAACATACTGTAAATTACAGTATCGTTGGTACGATCCGGCCTGCTTTCGCGGGCCGGATTGTTGGTGCTTGCGGGCCGGATCTGGCCCGCGGGCCGTAGTTTGGAGACCCCTGGTATAAGTGATCAAAAAATTGTTTCGATGATCTATCGGAACAAAATCAGGGTTACTCAAAGTGGCACCATTTTCGCGACAAGATATAATTACCGTATATATTACCTTATTTTAGTAAATAAACAAAAAAAAAGGTTTATTTACGTTGAGTTTGGTCAACGAAAGATGAGACTCGATTGGAAATGGAACAAATTTTGCGCCTTATTTTAAGGTCAATTTCCAATGACTTAACCTCTAAACGTTAATTAAACAGGGAAAGTGGCGCCACTATTTCAATCTCATCTTTCGTTGACGTAATCTATAGGAAAAAAAAACGAATTTTCGAAATTTTTTTTAGATGAAAAAACCCATCAAGTGCAACACGGACTTCTCGGACTCGACGCGAGTACTGAGTAGGGTGACTTGCCCAATACCTGGCCCCTATTTTACATACAGGACAATTGTAAATTACAATGACAATTTGATGTTCGTTGTGGTATCTGTGCGTTATGTAGTTTAGTCAGTATATTTTTTAAATTCAAATTAGCTGACGCCATGGACACCAAATTGTCACTGTCACTTACAATTGTCACGTCTGTGAAATAGGGACCTGGCCTTTTAAGGAAGTAATTGACCATGACAACGAAGTGATCCTAAGATAAGAGTAGGTATCTGTTTTTCCTTTTGAGGTACCCTAAAAACAAGTAATTGAGGTAAGCCGTTGTTAGGGCAGTAGGGGTAAGGGTAAGAGAAGGTACCTAACAAAGTAATTTAAAAACCTTTTATTGAAATTACCTCAGTTATTAGTTATGTAATTTAAGATAAACTAGTGGCTAAGTGAGCTGTAGTGTAGACCTTGCATTGAAAAGTAAATTGTTAAAAAAATAAAGATCTCGCCCTCTCGCCACGAGTTTTTCAAGCATATAGTGGGGTTCATGCTGTTTGGTATATTAAGTATTTGGTATATTCGCAGCTAGATGGTGCTTCTAATTTTGTATTTTCGAAATCTGTGAATTATTTATTTTTTTAGGATCAGTTTTCGAACTGTATCCAATATTTCAAAAAACTGGCCTGACAAAAAAAGCCTATATATTTTTCAAACCTGCTCACAAAATTTCACGAGAATCGGTTGAGAAATGCGATCTGTAGAGGAGAACAAACCGCGCCGAAAAACATGGCAGAAATACGTTTTTTTTTTTACATATCTCGGCCATTTTGAAGAAATCAAAAACTGGCTTGACGATAAAATTATATATATTTTTTAAATCTGGTTACAAAATTTCACGAGAATCGGTTGAGAAATGCGACTTGTAGAGGAGACGTTCGAGAAAATCCTTAGGGAACTTTTAACCAGGATGAAAGTATTCTATGTTTTAACGTCCTGCTTCGCTACGCAGTACGCTTGGTGTAGACGAACCTCGCAAGGCAGGGCGTTTGCCGCTTGCGTGGCAGGCCTCGCGCTCGACATCGGACTCACGCTCACCCGAGGCCTGCCATGCGCGAGGTACGTTCACACCAAGCGCGCTGCCTAGCGCGCTTGGTGTGAACGTACCTCGCGTACCTTAAAACATAGAATACTTTTAACTTTTTAGATTTTTTGCATGCACAATGCTATTTTTATATTAAGATGATTTATATAATGAAAATATTAGAAAAAATCGGCTCACCCGTAGCAACTCAGACGGGTTCGAGTCCCGTCTGAGTTGTTACGGGTGAGCCGATTTTTTCTAATATTTTCATTATATTAATCATCTTAATAGAATACTTTTATCCTGGTTAAAGGTTCCCGAAGGATTTTCTCTTGCGAACGAAGTCGCGGGCGGAAGCTAGTAGAAAATAATATAATAAAAAACCGGGCTTTGATTTTACTGCATGCATGTGCATTTTGTTTCTGAGAAATTACAATAGACCCAAAACTCCACACGTTTTTGTTTACTTTTAGCCATTGACCATTATTCTGTGCCAGATGTGGATACACCAGCTGGTCGGTTTTTCTAACAGTATAATTCCCGAAGATATTATTACAACAAAAATTCATCGTAAATTTTAAATTAGTTTAACTTTTGATTCAGTGAACCAATTGCGATGAAATAAAGATTTCATTATTTTGCAAGATACACCATATATTTGTATGTTAACATTATTTAGTATTAAGTTAGCGCTTTTTACATTTTTAGCGCACCAACATACAGACAACCAGACAAAAATTAAAAAAATGTTGTAAATGGGTTCTACTGGTAATTATTAAACACTCCAATCACTTTTTTTCAAAATATTTCCTTTGTACAGACTCAACTTTTCTACAGATTTATTATATGTATAGACTAAGAATTGTAAAAATGGCAGTAAGCAGTCATATGGTTTGCACTCAGTAACGATCTGACCAGTGACCTACGTCGTTGTGCCACGCATTGTACCATTTTGGTGTCAAATTCTAGTTACGAGCAAGTTCTGGGAAATAAAAGTTTAAATACTTTTACTATTTAAATACTTACTGTTTTCTCAATCCATTGGCATTTATGTGATAAAACCTTAACCAAAGAATGATTTGAAGTGATATTTTTTCATATATTTTTATTAGTTAATTAATAAAAGCTTGATCAGAATTAGGATTAAAAAAACCGGCCAAGTGCGAGTCGGACTCGCGCACGAAGGTTTCCGTACCAGAAAACAGCAAAAACACGTTTGTTGTATAGGAGCCCCCCTTAAATATTTATTTTATTCTGTTTTTAGTATTTGTTGTTAAAGCGGCAACAGAAATACATCATTTGTGAAAATTTCAACTGTCTACCTGTTGTCGTTATTAATATCGAGCAGAAAACTTCAAGAAACTCACGTTTGTTGTATGGGAGCCCCCTCAAATATTTATTTTATTCTGTTTTTAGTATTTGTTGTTGTAGCGGCAACAGAAATACATCATCTATGAATATTTCAATTGTCTAGCTATCACGGTTCATGAGATACAGCCTGATGACAGACAGACAGACGGACAGCGGAGTCTTAGTAATAGGGTCCCGTTTTTACCCTTTGGGTACGGAACCCTAAAAACTAGTCAAAAATCTAAATTCGGCCGTTTTTGAAAGGGTGGCCGAAAATAGAATAAATATGATCTTATATTCGGACAACGGTCAAACTTAATAAAAGTCTAATATATTTATTTTTATGATTAATAATAATTATTATTAAAATTATTGAAAATACAAGTAATAATACTAATAATATAAAATGATTTAAATTTAACTCAGATCTCATATAGGGTAGGTGCACCAGTGAATGAACCCTTAAGGCGATTTGAAACTTTAAAAATTACGAATACCTATTTCTGGATGACTTTGCTATAATAATGGCACTACATACTTTTCAGAATTTATTAATGTTCAATATAATATCTTCAGTATTTCTGAAATGCTTATAGTTATTTAAATAATCCGAATTTTACACAAAAGTACCCCACCCAAATCACCAGTGAATGAACGGCAAAATCCAGTTAACGAAATCCAGTTTGAAATCCAATAAATGAACTACTAGTTTCATAAGGTGGATGTAAACAGAAATCGTTAATTTATGTCTGTACACGATATTTTATAGCATAACAAACTGGTAAAACATATAAAATTTCAAAAGAAACCTAAATTCTAAATGGCGCACGATACTCAACCCACTGCTGGGCATATGCCTCTCCCGAGGCTTGCCTATTTTCCTTCCTGGAATCCTCCGGATGCTCCTGGGGCTCTGTATGACCTGTATCCTCACTTCACGTCTCTGTTTCATGAGTTGAAGAGTCAGGACGAAGAGTTTATTTAACTTAGGACAGCCAATATTAAAGAAATTAGACCTAAGTATTTACCACCATATTGCTTTATAGTTCACATCAGCTATGTTATTTTGATTGTTTTAGAAGTGGTCTAAAATTAAAAACAAAAAAATAATTAATGTAACAATTAAGAAATGTATAGTTCATTAACTAGGTTTTTAATCATCAGTAAATAAACTAGGCATTTACTATAGAAGAATCTTAAAATATTAAAAACTAATGAATGATAACCCTACTTCGAAGACTGGTCCAAAGATTGACAATGATTTACTATAGCTATCCTCTAAATATGTAAAATATATCCCCAAACTCATTTAAAAGTAAGACACAAAATAAGCCTAAACCAAAAAATACGTTAGATCCTATAAATGAACACCTGGTTCATTAACTAGTTATTTCTCAATTTTTTAATCCAGTACTCTAACACCCCTATATTTTGTTTAAAATAATGAAATTCTTTACAATCTGCTTTCTATTAGACGAAATAAACATTATTACATCTTAGAAACTAATTTTCTTTGTAGAATGAATCATATATCAACTTAAAAGCTATTATCAAAATATGTTGTCGCACCATAGTCCTTAGTACTGGTCCATAGAAACAGGATCACTATACAACATGTCTACTTTGAGCAATCGCCATTTAGAAAGTACGGAACACACATAGTCGTCTGTGCAGTCAGTTAAGGTAATAAAGTATGAATTTTCATTAAAAAAATCTGTTGCGTGCAGAAAACAAAAGATTTCTTATTTTATAGAAAAATAACACATTTGTTCATTCACTAGGGGGTGTTCATTCACTGGTGCACCTACCCTACTTATCTTTTTCTATAATAGATTACTGCAAAAGAAATTTATAAAACAAATATTATAAATATTGCTGACATCCAATCTTATAAAATTCTTATTACAATACTTATAGATCTAAATGAAAAAACTTTCCACTCCAAAAAAGAACTTAATTATTTATAATAAAATAAAAAATATCCTTAATAAAATAAAAATAAAAACTTTTGAATAACTTAAAATTAATTTAATTTAGATATTTGATACCACAAATCAACATTTGAATTTATTTTTAAAATTATAATATTAAATGGTAATCAATGTAATATTAATAATAAATATTCACGAAAAACTTCTGAATAAAATCTATAAATTCCTGAATAACTATTATTAATATATTAACTGATAAAAATAGAACTACCTAGCATTAAAAATATTAGTGTGAACATGACTGTATTAATCATGTTTATTAATTTTTGATAAATAATGTTTTTGATTAACATTCATAATTTTGATATGATTGTTGTTATACTCATATAAAGAACAATATATAGCCAACAATATTTTTGGTGATTTTGAATAAGCCTAAAATTATTAATGTTGATAAATATACAATAAATGCATTCAAGTATTAGACTTGATATAATTTTTTATTTAAGCTTATTTTTCGTAGATTTTTGTTATGCCTAATATGATTAATGTTGATCGTAATAATAATTATGTTAATTATTTTATTTGAATGTCAATAAAAACAATTGAAGTTCCTAATTAACGTGCTTATTTCACCTTAGCCGAATTTAGGGAAAAATGGGTCGTATGAAGGGCATACGCGTCCGAATTTAGGAAAATTGGGTCACTCGTCATATATTATTTTTTCTTAATTTTACTATTATTGTTTCCTTGATTTTTATACAATTATTATAAAGAACAATCATGTAGCAATCGTAAATAACAAAAAATACAATGCTGTAGTTCAATTTTAATATAAATATTTTAGATTTAATCTCTAAAATTGCTGATGTGGCCGAATTTAGGGCATTTCACCCTAGGAATGAAAGAGAGCACCAAACAGGCGAACCGACCCCAGTCGGTGAGGGAGCGGGTGTAAATGAGACAACTACATACACGTCCGTTGGTGCGTAATGAGGCCCCGGTTAATCACTACGGTTTCGAGAATACCTACTGTCTTTGCACTTGCACCGGTCTGCGCGAGCTCATACTAGTGATACTCGATCGTCGTATTTATGCCGCTGTTTCTTAGCGGACCTTAACTTATCTACTAACCCGAACTTCTCGCAACTCGATGCGAACAGTTGCAACCAATTTAGCGTGAAAAACGATCAAGTGGTAGGAGTGGCAGACAATAAAACTTAAGAAACCCGCCAAGCGATAAAACTATTATGTATTGGGGATGAAATGATATTTTCGATCTGTCACTTGACTCCGTCCGATTGATGCGCAATTCAACTACAGCTATTAATGGCTAAAACTTCGTATGCTACTCATAAAAGCTGGTGATTTTTTTTATGAGGGTTTATTGCAAGGGTAGAAATGAAGACGAGATAAAATATTTGGTGTAGGATTTTTTGTTGCCTAAAATAAATGGCAAAAATCACGTAAAAACATAAAAATAACTAGATATAATTAAGTCACTGGAGTGAAAACTTAAAGATGCTCCTGGATTAAGCTTAAAAACATATTATAAAAAAATCACCTTGTGTACGATTTATTAAGATGCATTACCATACTTTCTCCAAAAATATGATTGTAACGCACCCTATCTCCTTATCCTTAAACATGAAATCAGTGATTATTTTTTCATTAAATATTAAGTATGTAAATAAGCAAACGCATCATAAATCTCCACTGTAGAATTTTATGAACATTACTTTCCAGAAGTTAGGTATTTTTTACCTATATCTCATAACGCTTATGGTGGAGAGGAAAAGCAGCCATAGTACGATGTTATAATAACCCTAATCCTTATTTAGAAAAACGAAAATGAACTGTAGGATTTAATGTGATCAAAATTTTATTTTGCCTGGACTATAAAGGCAACATAATAACATGCTGTCAGAGGCATGCATAAAGAAAGTGACATTATGAATTATTTGAATTATATACCTCCGACTGCATGTTATTATGTTACCTTTAATATTTAGTCTTGTTTCCATCTTTTCAGTTGACTTGTCTTTTTATTGTCTTTTCTGCGGCAGGCAGGGGTTTTTTAATTATATAATTTATTTTTTTATTTATATCTTTTTAGTTATCATATATTACGGTCATGATATACCTTTTCGAAATCTTCATAATAAGCCCTTTAATTTGATGCCCATATAGCAGTACTCTAAAAAAAAATTTTTTTCCACTACATATAATAGCACCGTATAGCCGCCATGTTGGTTTTTTAAAACGCCACCTTCTTAAGAAGTTTTTTAGAACGCCATCTTCTTAAGAACAATTGGGCTGACAAGACGAATCTAACGATATCTTAATCATAGAAATCAGTTCAGTCCTTTAAAAGATATGAGGTAATAAAGAATATTACATACATACAAGATAGAAGATACGCGCGAAAAACATAACCCTCTTGCAATCAGGTAAAAACAGCATCTAAATCGGTCAAACCGTTATGGAGATAAATGAAAACATGATGCTGCAGCACTCCCTAGCGGCTAAATACTATAACACTTATCTAAGAAGCATCGCCGAAAACCATTACAGAAAGCCGTAGCGAAATCGGTTTAGTAATTTTTAAAAAACGACAAAAACTGCATTGAAATCTGCCCAGAAGGTAGTTTCCGAAGAAAATGGTAACAGACATAGACAAACAAACAATCAACCTCTGAGGCGACGGCTACACGCGTGGTAAATACTGAGATCATCAGTATTTAATCAGAGGTCTATTTCATAAAAGTATGAAAAAGTACAGTAATTTACCATTGTAGTAGTTTATTGCGGTAGAGATTTTGTTTTATAATTATTAAGAAACAGTTCTACCCCAATAACAACAATGGTAAATTGTTATAGTAAAGTTACTAATATTTTATGAAATAGGCCCCTAATTAAATACTGATGGATCACAGTATTCTAACCCCAAACGCATATACCACCTCCATTCCGTTCCGTCCGTCGTGGGTAAAAACAGTCCAGAAACAGAAATAATTAACGCGTTATTTTTAACAAGAAACAAATAACGTTACGTTACTTTCCATGTTACCCAATAACAGGTTTAAAAAAGAACGTTTGGCATGGCAACACTTGTGTTGACGTTTTGTGTTTCAAGTAATACCTTAATGTTTATTTTGAATTAGTGAAAATATTAGTTTCCAATTTTACTTTCGTGTGAAATGTGACTCCATCCTGCTTTTTATGTGTCGAAAATTGGTTTTTACACCTTTTCACTACACAATTCGGCATTTTCTTTGGTGAAATTCATAATTTATTAGTACGTCCTGGTACGTCCGCTTCGCACGCTGGCTGTTAACAAAAGGCGTAGTTTCGTTACATGTGTGTGCGTGTAACTGTGTGTGTACACGCCAAGGCGTAGTTTTATTGGCTTCACTGCATTGTTCAGAGGACTACGTCTTCCCTTTTTTATTTGGTCTGAGTATTTCAGAGACTACAGCTCACATCGAAATGATTGAAGTGTCGATGGGTTGGATATTTTATAACAATTATATCATACGTTGACAACTTTCTTCTATCTTCAACCGTTTCTGAGATAAATAAAAAAAACTAAAATCAGGGAGACGTTTGAGGGGGGGGGGGGAGGGGGGAGCGTACATGGGATTCACGGGGAACTTTCCAGATATATTCAGGGGGACCTAAGGAACACTTTAAAAACAAAAAACCTTCCGCCGGAATTAGTCCTAGGTTTTTTGCTAAAAGTCCTGGGCTATTTGTTATATTAGATACTTAGGTACTTTAATTCAGCATACATAATTAAAATAAATGCATTAAAATTATTTATAAGAAATTATGGAAAAACAAGTAAATAAAGTTCTCGATTAAATAATCTTTGGATTTTCCGGTAATATGTCGAATAATTAATTACCTTATAAAGTGTACCTGTAAGCTTAGATTTGCGTAAGTGTATTTTGTAAGTAAATAACGTAGTAAATGTGGATTGGTGGGTGTTAGCAACTGTAATTAATGCAACTTAAGCTCAAACAAACGAGAACTAGCTCGAAATCACAGAATAGATATAAGTACAGATGCCGGCATATATATTGGCAAGAGAAAGAAAGAGACAAAAGATGCGCAGTAGCCATAAACACTAAGTTTATGGCTACTACGCATCTTTTGTCTCTTTCATTATCTTGCCAATATATATGCCGGGCAGTATACTACCCTACAGAAAGGAAACTCTTCGCCCCGCCCCACAATCAATTACCTCACCGTGCTCCGCGAGTTCGTAGGCCAGGGGCCCTATTTTTGAATCGCTCGGCAGGCGTCGAGCGCTCTTTTCGAGTGATTTTCGTTCGACATAAGACTCAAAACAATGAGATGTCGAACGAAAATCACTCGAAAAGAGCGCTCGACGCCTGCCGAGCGATACAAAATAGAGCCCCAGTTCGTAGGCTCATTCAATAGCCTGACTTCACGCACACAGTTGCGCGTGTGCAACGTCACTGTGTAGCGTCTGTGTAATAGGTCGTTGAAACGCGGCGTTTGTATGGAGTGACCGGGGTGTGACGAAATATTAAATTTTTGGTCACTTTCCTATGACTGACTTGCATGCTTAGCTTAAGCATGCAAGTCAGTCACAGACCGGCAGTTAACTGCCGGAATCAAAGAGTTTGTTATGAGCTTAGAAGTTCCTCGCGTACTAGTTTATTTCTTTCTTTCTTTATTTAAACATTTGCACTACATGCGACTTAACTACTAAATCTTAAAGTAACTAATTATCGCATGCACCTTGACAGGCATAGCAATGTGAAGAGAGGGGCAGACACTTAGATATTCTTATCATCAAAATATTCGTTAACAGAATAATAACATAACAGTAATAGTTGTTTTAATGAATTTATGAACTTATTGATTTTTGGTTCGGCTTTTAGATTTTCTGGTAATTTATTATAAATTTTTATTGAGTTTACACAGTGTAATTACGATGTAAAACTTAAATCTAGAAAATTTTATTGCCTACATCCATGGTATAATTGCTCAGCTGAAGTGGCAATGGGCAGGACACATAGCGAGAAGAACTGATGGCCGTTGGGGCGGAAAGGTTCTGGAATGGCGACCGCGCACCGGACGACGCTCCGTGGGTAGGCCCCCGACAAGGTGGACCGACGATCTGGTGAAGGTCGCGGGAAGCCACTGGATGCGGACAGCGCAGGACCGATCGTCGTGGAGATCCTTAGGGGAGGCCTATACCCAGCAGTGGGTGTCGTGCGGCTGATATGATGATGATGGTATAATGACTATGTAAGCATGCTCTATAGAATTCTATCACCACACTATGCTTATACCGTGTGCATAAATATTTGATAAGGGCGGAAGCATCAAGTGAGCCGCGACCTCGGTAACTTGCTTTTATATAAAACGTGGGGCAAGGGGTTAATCGACTCCACAGCCGTAGGTTCTCACAGGGTTAGGTGTAAGTCTACGATTTCAATACCATCAGCCATACTTCAACAGGCACTATGGTGTTTCATAGTTAGATGTTTTTAAATCTATTGTTGTAGTTAAGGTTTAATCAATTTTTTTTTCTAAAAAGTTTTTGTTTTTATAATTTTGTGTCAATAAGTATACGCGCAGAAATTTTAAACGTGTCCCGCAGTGGGTGGTTCCACTCACGATTACAAGCAACTTTTCCTATAGATCCAGTTTTTTTTTCTTCTTCAAAAAAAATCTGCTGTTCCATACAAAAGCGCAATACCTAATCGACCTTATCATCCTCATCGTTTCGTGATTTTTTTTCGTGATATCAGAGTTGGCTCTATAGTAAAAGTTGATTGTAATCATGTAATAAGTTAACGATCATTTGCGATTGTCAATTTTTACGTCATTGACGCCCATTGATGCGAAAATTGATCGTTTACGCGTGCAATTGAAGCGATTGTCAATTGCTCCAACAATGGCATTTACGAAAAAATTGACAATCGCAATTGATCGTTACCGGCGGGCTTTACAGGAGTGCAACCACCCCACTGCGGGAACCAAATGATTAAAATTTCACGCTGTATGATTATGGGAGGGAACTAACTTGTATTATCTGTTAACCATACATTGTGAAATAGGCCCTAAGGGTGCCTTCTTTAGTGGCGTGAAGAAACGCTGCAGTGGTTCAACTCAGTCTATTAATACTAATAGCAGTCACACTGTTATTCGTATTAAAAAGTTATTCATTATTCATTCATTATTTCTATTAATTTTCATACGATTTTAGAAGCGCTAAAGTGGCGCTACGCTACTGTGTCGCGACAGTAGCGATTGTGGGTTTTAAATGAAAAGTTGTAGTGATGCGGCTGCTATGCCACAGTTGCACCTCTGAAGTGCAACCTCACGCCACTAATTTATAGGGATTCCCGAACACGGGCCACTGACTTAGACGAATGCCACTGACCGCAACCACAAAAGCCACTGACCTATCCCTGTAGTTTTCATACAACGGCGCACACGGTTGACGCCGGTAGTTGCCATACGATACAAATCGTCGCTGCTTGCTTCTTGTGGATGTCAGCTGCCACTAAACGCGACACACGCCACTCACAAGTAAAAGGGGGCTATTTGTATCCGAACGTATCCGAACCAGTCAAGGCGAACCATTACCGCCTACTGGAAAGCTTGCGATACCAATTCTGGAAAAGGTGGACACAAGAGGCGTGCTCTCTGCTATGCAACACCGTGTGAAATGGCGCACCAAGGGGCAAAACGTCAACGTCGGAGACCTCGTGCTGGTGAAGGACGATCAGTTGCCTTCACTACTGTGGCTGTTGGGCAGGATCAGCAAACTCTACCCTGGTGAAGATGGTGTCACCAGAGTATTCGACGTGTCCCATGATTGTCGAATCCCATGAGCTTCTTGAAAGTTGTCCTTTCAAGGGAATGTTAACTAAACGTTCAATAGCAACCCCGCAGCAGCAAACGGAACGCTAGTTGTGTGGGGCGAGGGGCAAGGGGTGCGTACGAGCGTCCCTCCCCACCAACATTTGAATAACCTAGATGGTGATTTTTATCTCATACTAGCACGCGTGCCTTTATTCTACAAAATTGAGAAACATACATTAATATAGGAGTCAGATACAAATTACCACTTGTGGCTGTCGCGCGCTTCAAGTACTAGTAATGATAAAAAATAGCTGCTGAATATTTTAGCCGCTGGGTGGTGGTATTGAATTGGTCGTGTTATACTCGTCACTGTTCATGAGTTATTATGTGGCAATTTGAAATAGATGTAGTAGGACAAGAAGACTGTGGAGACGCGTTTAATTTTGATATCTCTTAAAAAAGTAGGTAAGTATTTCCGTTGTCATTTTCCTTGATAGAGCCTTATAAAAAAATTCTTTAGAATTAGGACATTGTTTGGGGCTGTACTTCTGCCATTTACAGAATCTGCCACTCCAGAAGCTGCCATTTAAAGAAAAAAATTTTTTTTTTTACTTTTAAATATGGATTAGGTAGAAGGCAATCCTCAAGGAGCTCGATGGCGCAGTGGATTAGCGGATTTTGCCCAAAAATATTATCTAGATTTTTAGTTCTAGAGTTCCTCCGTGCTGCGGACGGCTTTTCAAGCAATCGTTAAGACTATCCAATCCGCATCGAACTTGCGTGGTCCATCGTGTTTCCACAAAGAAAGGAGAAAGAAAGAAAATAATTTTATTTGAGACATTAAAACACCAAATTAACACAGAAAATCGAATTTACAAAGGTATTTGTCTCAAAACGGTCCCAACTCATCATAAAGGATGGTCTGCGACCAGCGCTTATCTTCCGTTGGGACCGATTTGTTGAGAAAATGGAAGTACGATGGACCATGTTAATCCAGTGTTTGCTCCAGCAGTATAGGGACATCAAAAGGTCAGAAAATAATAAATAAAATTAATTTCCTGTACTATAAACTTCTAAGGTCAACTCCACGGATGTTCAGTTCGGTTGCTTGATCGTTCATAACGCGATCCATCGTCGCTGTAAGCTGCAATTATAACGCCGTCGCCATGTTTGTTCAATTGGGTTCTTTACAGGTCCACAGTGATTTTTAAATTAAATATTTTGATGGATGACCAAAAATGTATTAACTCGAGCTCCTCCGTGTATGGAAAGCACGTTAAGCCACTGGTCCCAGCTGTATTTTGCAGTCGCTAACATTGCATCGCATGTTGATGATGATTGGGTTATGTTATGGCTTGTCTTCCTTATCAACTGTGTCCCAGAGCAGTAGATACGTTAAAAACTATGATGACGACCTTCGATCAAGAATACCCTTGTCCTTAATGTCCGGTCAGAGTCCCAAAAATGGCATCTTAAAATAACGCTACATACTTACTAACTGGACGCTTATTTTGTAGACAGTTTGTATTAGTGACGTGACGGCATTATATCATTGCACATTTTGTACAAAATAAGCGCCCAGTTTGTAAATGGGGCGTTATTTCACGGTGGCGTTTTAGAGACTAGAGTCTCCGGATATAAATCTAAGGTATTTTTTCTCATTCGGTAATCAAATACTCATGTGTGAAAATAATCATCATTTAAATCATAACAGTCATCATAACGAGAATAAATAAAATTTACTTTTGTATGACGATAAAAGTTAATGACAAAAAACTTATCTGGATGGTAAGAGAATTTAATGGCGAAATATTTACCTAAAATCTGAAAGAATTTTCCAAATAAAACCGGAGCATAACAGCGGTGTTTAAGCGCTCTTTTCAGTTTTATTTTTCAAATCTTCGACACTATAAAACACCCAACTAATTTAAGGCCAATAATGACACTTCATTAACTATTCAACGCGCGTTGTTACCCGATGTCATAAGGCCAGTCTAACGCTCGGAAAACTCGTAGGCGGGTCCGCATTCTGACCAATCAGAAGCCGGGAAATTACCTAACTATTACGCGGCTGGCCAATCGCGTGCGCCGTGAAAATTACATAAGTGAGACAGTTAAAGCGACGCGAGGCTAAGTGGAGGTTGTGAACTAACCTTTATTTTTATTTTTACGAGTGCGGAAAGTGATATTTTTGAGGGTATTTGAATTGTAAAGTAGAAAATCTTTGCATTCAAATGCAAAATAATTTACAAAGAAAACAAAGCTTTTAGCATTGTTATTTTCAATACGATAGCTTTCAATTTACTTAATACATTAACAAACGTTTGTTAAGGCGGTTGTATGACCGAAAGTGGCGGTGGAATTTTATTTAATATTGTAATTCTAATAGGTACACAATTTTAATAAATTTTTACGTGGAATTTTTAGGGCCCATTGTCTAGGATTTTTTTAAGGGTATCATTACATTCGAGTGAAATACCTTTAATCCTAGACAATGGGTAGTCACTGCTAGATGTAGATAGCAAAACTGCTAAAAGTGGCCGTTTTTTTACACATTTGCTATCTACTTCTATGATTGACTACGACGGAAATAGTGATACCTACTAAAAATACTAGACCATGGGCCCTAAAAATTCCACCTTAAAGTTTTATTAAAATAATTTTCTATTAACAACTTATGAAATAAAAACCTCTGAGGGCGCCACTTTCGGTGGCATAACCACCTTAAGACTTTGGGAATTAGGTATAGCTTATCTAAGATTATATTATATTCAAAACTAGCGTCTAAAAATATGTATATGTTACCGGCTATGTGTATAATCCGGTATTGTAAACAATGTCTAGGTATTGTATATGTCGTAGGATAATCGTATAAACCGGATCTTTACAAAAATCCTAGGTCGATTGTAAAGAACCGGATAATTGAAATCTAAGGTAAATTTTCACAATCGTCCGAGCAATTTTTAGGATCTTTGTAAAAATCCTGGTATGTTTCGGAAAATCGTAAACTTGAATGCTGATTGGATAATCTAAGAGACACTTTATAACAACTTCAGTCTGATTGGTCAGAACATATTGCTGTTGGGTTTTGGGGTTATTTCGTATTTTTGCCGAATTTAATTCTTCAATTGAAGTTTTAAGAGCATTAATTAGCTCGAAAGTCCATTTAGGTTTTGCACAACAATATTGACAAGTGCTGTAGTACTTTCTTAGCTCTGTGTAGAAAAGTTCTTTTTAAGATATAACCTCTAAATTGTTTGCACTGATCGTGCCCGGCACTTATGTAACATCCAATTCACTCACTTCACTCATCGTACTTTAATGTTTCTTGATTGATGTGAGCACTCGTATTTATTTAAAATAAAAAACGTAAAATTCGTACAAAACACTAGAGAAATATTAGACAATAATCATAACAATAACAAATAGCCAATCAGAGCATCCGTTAGTCCATAGCGATGACGTCAGCCAATCAGCGCGCGCGATAAGATGGTGATTCGCGATTTACCTAAGATACGCAGGATTTTTGTAAAAATCCTAAACATTACTCGGATGATTGCAAAAATCTGTCTTAGTTTCTAATTATCCGGTATTTTACAATCATACTAGGATTTTTGTAAAATTCCTGTTTGTACAATTATCCTACGACATATTATACAGGGTTATTTGTAAAACACCAACAACCTCGCAGGAGTAGATTACTAACATCATAAACAACAACGTTTGTTCTACGACTTTTCCGAAAACCGACAAAAAAATTCGACTCTCCATACAAATTTAATGTCCCGAACAAATGATCGCGTTTAATATGAAAAGTCGATATTTTTTGTCTGTTTTCGAAAAAGTCGTAGAACAAATATTGTTGTTTGTTGTCCATCAGCCATTTTAATGTCCCCACTGCTGGGGCACAGGCCTTCCTTATGGGTGGATAAGGAGGACGGGCCATAACCCACCACGCGGGCCCAATGCGGATTGGTGGGTGTTAACGACTGCAAATGCAGCCGGGACCAACGGCTTAACGTGCCTTCCGAAGCACGGAGGAGCTCGAGATAATAAATTTTTGGTCACCCATCCCATGACCGAACCTTGCGAACGTTGCTTAACATCCGCAATCGCTGGTCCAGGCGCTAAACCACTGCGCCACCGAGCTCCTCTATTTCCTCTGTTGTTGTTTATGATGTTAGAAATCTACTTCTGCAAGGTTTTTGATGTTTTACAAATAACCCTGTTTTTACACTTTTTTTAGGGTTCCGTACCAAAATGGTAAAAAAGGAACCCTTATGGTCTGTCTGTCTGTCTGTCTGTCACAGCTGGATATCTCGAGAACTACTAATGGTATCACTTGAAATTTTGAATAGTTTGAGATGACATTTGCCCAACTATTTTGCAAATAAGAAATAAATAAAAAAATAATATATTTTTTACAACAGGGACTGAAAAGGGGTCTTAAAATTTTGAAGTGGAGCTACTAGGGCATGTGGGGTATCATATGAAAGAGCGCTGTTTGCACGTTTTCAATATTTTTTTTCTTTTTCATTTAGGCCACATAGTTTTCAATTTATAATGAAAAATGTAAAAAAAAATACCTTATCTCCGAAGTTTGCGAAAAGAAAAATCTGAAATAATTCTATGTGATAGCAGTTTATATAAAAATTACAGGAAAAATAAAACGAAGTCTCAATATAGCGCACTTTTTTAGAAATTATCAAATTTCTAAAAAAGTTTACATTAGTTCCACTATCGGTCAAGAGATAGCGCTAACCTAAAACTGCAATACTAATTTTATTATTTCCTTCTGCAGTGTGGTTTAATGGTGCAATTATGATGGTACGGAACCCTCGGTGCGCGAGTCCGACTCGCTCTTGACCGGATTTTATTTATATTTTACCTAGGCATTGAATACAATAGCGGATGCGCAACTGGCAATGCGTGTAAAAGCCAAGAGCAGGGAAGTTTCACGTACTAAAACGTCGTTTCTGGTGCTTCGTCGGCCTCTGCCGCAGCATGCTCGCTCCGCTCGCTTGGCTCGCGCGTTTTTGGTCACAATACTAACCTGACCTATCCTAATGAATTCCTTAAAACTTTTTTCGTGACGGAGGGCTTTGCACTCCCCGAGCCCCCCTTGCGTAAGGACTGCGCCCGCCGTTCCCCTGCTTTTGGGTCTACCCCCTTTGATGTGATTACAAAATTTTTCTCAAGCCCCCCCGAGCCCACCTCACTCCCCCGCTTTTGTATCTACCCCCTTTTGTGACCCCCCGGACTAGAATTAGGATAGGACCTTATAGGACCTATTTAAACCCAACCTTAACGCAAGCTACGAACAAAATCATTTTTATGAATTACCTATTTGAAAATGTTTCATACTACACTCGCGAGCAAAAGTATGGAATCACAGGCCTATTTTCATACAAACGAGATAACTTTGAAGCCTTGGTTATCCGCTAAGGATTAACCTAGCTGTGATCTGATGATGGCCATCCAGGGAGTAAGTAGAGGAGATTTAGATCACTATACACATCCAACTGATCTGATCAGCATTCTAAGAGATATAAGGATCAGAGTTCTCAGTTTAAGGATTTTTATACATTTTTATGCTAATTTCGCGGTTTTTTTAAACATCCTAATATCTCACAGAATGCTGATCACATCAGTTGGGTGTGTATAGCGATCTGAATTTCCTCCATTCACTCCATAGATGGCCATCATCAGATCACAGCTAGGCTTAGCGGTGAACCTAGGCTTCAAAGTTACCTCGTTTGTATGAAAAGGCCTGTGATTCCATACTTTTGCTCGCGAGTGTACTTAATCAATTTGAAAATGATTCTTAGTGGTCTAACTTTGTTGTTGAAGTCAAAGTTAAGAGGCCGTAGGTACACGTTTTGCTGCTCTCTCACTCGCACATTTATGTTCCATCAAAATTTCTTATGAGTGCGTATTTTTTTAATTACGCGCTCAGATTTAAGAAATCTTGAGAAAACACGAAGTGCGAGCGAGAGAGCAGTATGTCGTGTACGGCCTCTTACCCCTCGTTTTCACCAAGGTATAATACAAGTATAATACATGTTTTATGCAATGGTTTTGATTTTTGTTCTCATTCATATACATGTATAAAACATGTTGTATACAAAACTTGTTATGTACTTGTAATTGCCTACTTTCATTTCGTTCAAACACACACACGTTCGTAACAGTGTGAACGAGAAGAATGTTTGAGACTATTGCAATACATGCATAAAACAAATACTTGTTTACAACAAGTTTACAACAAGTATTCTACAAGTTTTGTATGAGACTAGTATTTAACATGTTTCTTGGTGAAAACGAGGGGTAAAGTTTAATTTTATTTTAAGATAAAGCAATAAAGTTTAAGTTAAAAAAATGTGCATAGGAAAAGGTCACTCATTATTAAATAACGGTTGACTTTTTCCTATGCACATGAGTGCTTTAAAAGCACTCATTATTTAAAACTGTGATTTGAAATTTAAAACAACAAAAAACTGTGATTAGAGTCTGTCTAAAAAGTCAGTTTACATGAGAAATTATTAAATTGTTTATAAAAACTTAAACTGGTAAACCTGTTGGTGCTGTCAAAATTCTAATTGTAAACATAGCTTTACTCAATTTTATTTAAATGGGTATTGGTGGGGTGGTTGGCGATTTAGGTGGGTTTTAAATTTATTTTTGAAATTACCCATGTAAACTGACTTTTTAGACAGACTCTACCTATGTAGTTTGTTAGAAAACTGTGATTCGATCTATTCACAAAAACTATACAGTTTAAAAACTGTATTTCGAACTTAAAAACAAAACAATAGAAAAGTACCAAAAATTTCAAAATGAAGGTGTGACAGTGTTTCAAAAATGGATCAAAGTGTCCCTGTACCCACGGTGCCGTACGAGCTGGAGTGCACGCAGCATAGCACTTTAGCTGCCCTCAGCATACTCAACAGTTACAATCACCTGTTAGTACCTGGTAAGTGAGAAAATTTAAACGAGAAAAACCATTGAATGCATATAAATACCAAGCTGAGATCTGCCAAGACTTTGTACTTATAGAACAATTTAGATATCGTCCCATATATTTTTTAAATATTATTTTTTTCTCGTATAATATATTATTTAGAAAAAAAAATCGGGTTGCACTCAGGGAGTGCCGGTAGAAGTGAAAACTTGAATATTAACGTTGTGCATTTTTGATATTTTGAAATTAGCGGCAAAGGATTAAAATTATTTCTTACAGTCACACAATTCAATCAGTTTGTAATTACAGAAATGTTCTAGAGATTTCACGCAAGTGGCCTTTTTAATTTCTACTTGCACGCATTCTACGATTTAAACTTATAGTCACAGAGCATAAATAAGTCTATGATTTCACCGAAGAGATCGCTGCTATTAGTTCCATTTTCAAAATTAACGCGTTGCTGGTGACACAAGTGTTTTAGTCTTGAAATGACGCGCCGCCATTTTCACCGCGCCTCGTAGGAAGAGTGGGGGATACTTCCGCTGGCAGCTGTCTACTCTCCATCCGTCACATCCGTCTTACGAATTTTCGATCAGTGTCACGCGATTCTTACTGACGCGAGTTTAGCATTTTTTCCCTATTACAAAAAAGTGTACAACGCCGCTAAAGAAGTTTTCACTTCAAAAATTCCGTAAAAATATCTGGGGGGTTACTCAAATGGCCACTTTTCTATTCGTTCGCTAACTTAAAAATTAAAAATAAGCCATTAACTACAAAATTACGTGTCGTGGGCTTGTCAATTCCATACAATACAATTGTCTTTGATTTACATAAACTTGTAACGTGTGACTTAATCGTTTAATTGCTTATTTTTATTTTTAAGATTTAAGTTAGCGAACGAATACAAAAGTGGCCATTTAAGTAGGGGGGCTGATCGCTTTAATTAGGACTATTTATTTGCATAAAGAAAATAATGATATGTAACAAAAAGTCCCAATCCGAAATCCATCCCACTGTGCGCCCGTGACTTCGTCTACGTTTCAGTTATTTCTTTATCCCTAGGGAACAGTATTTTTTTTCGAAATGAAAATGTAACCTGTGTCCTTTTCTGTACCCTTGACTGTATATGTATATGCAAAATTTCGTCATCGGTTCGGTAGTTAAGACGTGAAGGCTTAACAAACAAACAAATGACTTCGCATTTATAATATTAAAGTAAGGAATCTACGATGTTATAATGTAACATAAAAATAATCACGATATGCGGATGATGTTCATCCTACTCCTTGACACTATTAACTCATGAATTAGGTTCAATATTCAAATCAAATCAAATAGTTTATAGAATATAAATAATGAAAATACAATTTGCATACCATAAAACAAACTTTTGAAACAAACAAAAAAGATTTGACAAACCCCAAATCCTTGCTAGGGAACGTAGATTTATCCCTAGAATGCTCCGCGAGGCTATCGAAATAAATAAATATCCTAATTTCAATAGAGATGATGGTTGGAAAATTCCACCAGCTTGGGACCCCATCATTCACAAGCTAAAGCCCCTCACACACACTGTAAGATCTAATGATACGGTTAGTTCCTTTTGCAAATAAATAAATTAATACAAAAGACGGAGGCCGGCTTCCTCTCCAAGTTTTCTTTCGCCATTTCTTTCTTGGAGGGGCCTCCCAATTTTATGAAATGGTGGTAGTTTCAGTAGATTCTCTCTCTTTTTAGCATTAAATAATTCATAAAATTAAATTATAAATCAACATTAAATAATTTAAGTTTTTATTAAGTAAATTGATTAAGAAAATTTGTAATTCATTAAGTAATGATCTAATTAAATTTTATTTATTTGTTAATCTTTGTTAAAGTCTGGAAACGATATACATATTTGTAAATATGGTTCCATTTGATAAAGCTGGTAAGTTTTTTGCGCCCGTTTTTCTTGTCAGCTAAAAGACGTCATAATGGGTGGTAGGGCAAAAAAATTATTTGACGATTTAAAAACGCTCATTATGTGAGCTTATTTGAATAAAGATTTTTTTCATCGTTCATTAAAAATTTTGTTAAATTTTAATTTCTGAACGTCTTAAAAAAAATTCATCGCTTGAGGGTAGGCTCACGGGTAGCTTCAGTCCCCCGTGATCACGGCAGCTGCAAAGGTGCCGAAACGTCGGGAAAACCAAAAATCAAACCAAATACCAACTAAATACCAAAGTACATTCAATAAAACCGCGCTAGTATCCGTTAAAAAGTGTTTTATTTCATGTCTAGTGAGCGCGTAAGCTTGAGAAGTGAATTATTAAATTATTATAATATATATTATAATATATTATACTAATTAAATAAGCTCAAAAAGTGATAACTATCACTCTACGATGTTATGCTACGGCCACCGGCGCCGGCGTAGCAGATTCGTAGCGAATTTAGTTGGCGAGCTACGACGACGCAGTATCTTCTTTTTTACCCAATGACAATAAAAAAATATCCTGTCAATACCAATTATGAATGTAAAAGTTTGTATATTTTAATACTAATAACTTAATCACGCAAAAACAGCTGATTGCATCTTCTACGAACTACGATATACATATGTCCTGCTACGGGGCGTAGCTAATTCGTAGCAAGTAGACGGGTCGCAACTACGAACATCTCAAATAATTGGGTCTGTGTTCGTAATTTCAAGTATTTGCATTTTTTATTATTGCTCTTTTAATTAATAGCTATATTGTAGAACTTACTTATGAAATCGTCTCAAAATCAGAGATCCTCATTTTTTTATTTTTTTATTATTATTTATTTATATTCAGGCAACAATGGCCCATAGATATATACCTTAAAACTAAACACATATTTATAAAACAATATTGTTAGTAAATAACTTAAAAAATATGTTAGTAAAAGAATTAATCAATTTGACACTTTGTGTGTCGAATCGGGTGCACAAGGCAGCGTCCCTCTGAAGCGCCTGTACACCACGCCCTGCGGCCAGAAGTCCTCCTTCATGAAGAGGTTGTAACGGTTCAAAACTGAACATACTATTTTATCTCAAATATTTTTCGAATTCTGTTTCATATTGAGCATAATATTATTTAACTATCGAACAAGTTATTATAATAAAGAGTAGTTCAGGTTTTGAGTTAGCAATAATGTAGGAAGTTCTTTTAATCTTTCACGGCGCTAAAATTCAAATATTAGTCTCTGTGTAGGTAACGACGCTAATTGGCTTAAAATTTATTTATATTTATTATTGTTTATTTATCAAATTTTATTAGAGCCTCTCGAATATCATTATGATAATTTATTTTAGAAGATTACTTAAAAAAGGATTGAATTCGGTGTTAATTATTTCTGTAAGTTGTCAGTAGTGTCACACCACGAGATGTGTTTTAGCTAAAGAACGAAATTAAATATAGTAGGTCGTTCCAGTGGATCGATCGATGAGAAATCGATTGCCAGATGGTAACTGAGGGTCGCAAGGCAAGTCCCATATCCTTTGCCAAATCATAGTTGTAAATTTAAATTTTGTTTTAGGAAATATTAGACATTAGTTAGATTTGGGGGATAAATGCAAGTTTAGTTGGCTTGGAGAATTTTGTAGTGGATCTAGTACATTTTGTTAATCGTAGGCGGTATTTGCTTAAATTAGGGTACTTTGTCATACCATGCCTTTGCGTCATGACACAGTTAAATTGGAGATTTGAACAATACTAAATAATATACTTGATTTGAAATTAAAATGGAAGCTTAATTTGATCTTATAATATGGTTTGATGTTCAGAGATAACACAGAGAGAAAGAAAAGAAATGAAACTATGTTTTATTCTGGGCGGAGTTTAGTTGACAGTTTAGTGGTAAATTGAAAACTCGAATTGTGAAATAAAAGGGAGATAATTAATTAATAGAAATATTGTAAGGATGAATCTAGAAATATTATTAAAAAAAAAAATAAACAATAGTTATTGAAGGTGTAATAAGAAAGTATTTCATGGGAAAATGTGAATGGAGCCTAATAAAGTTTGTCTTGTCGTTGGGTGTTGTACGAAGAAAGATTGATATGAAGTTTCTTCGAAAGCGAGATTTTATGCTGCAGGTTTATAACTCAAATGAGGGTAGGCATTTAAAAAAATGTAAAAGTAGTCGGATGGGTGTTGCCAGTTAGGGTTTTTAAAGTACCAACATTGTGATGCTAAATTGATCGGAAATTTTAGGTTTAATTGGACCGAATACTTAATGGAAAATGTTGTAATACGTATTTTAGCAAATTGATTCTAGAGGTTATGATATTTTGGGGAAGGCGAGATAAAAAGATTGAAAAAGGTTGGATTCAAATTGTAGCATATGGGAGGTTCAATTTGTTGTGAATATAAAATTCGTATTAATCAGAGTTCTATGATTATAGTACAATAATTTCATATGATTCTGGATAAATATGCTGAATATTATTCAAAGTTGTTAGTTTTGTTAGAAATGATGTAAGGGGGAAAACTTGTTGATTTATTTATGATTGAAACGTTGTTTCATACAATTGTATGAATTACTTAAATCAAATGTAGCTGAAATGTCAGTATAGAGAAATATTTAGGTAACAGATTAATTTTAATTTGGTTACAAATTGAGTGGCATTGTGCACTTGAGTATAGAGAATCTTGAACATAGGAGGTTATTGGTTAGTTGAATTGTACGTTGAAATTATTGATTAGTATAGGGGTTCATTTTGTAAGATTAGTAACTTAAATATTATATTTATAAGTTGAGTAAGACAAAACTGAATTCTCCCCATTTTTGAAGGAGAAGGGAAAATTTTAGGAATAATTTATGTAAAGTAGGGAAATGAAGGTAGAAAAAAAAGATGCTTAGATCGTGTGGGGTGAGTTTCCTGCAGAGAGTGAATGATTCTGGGGGATTATAAAAGGCGAAGTTGGGGGGAAATCGCTCTCTTTACTTTCTCCGACCTCAGCGAAGCATCAAGTGGAACTCAGAAGAAGCCGTCGATACCCTCTCTGTAAGAAACATCAATCAAGTAGTATTTCTATAACGCAAGAAAACAGCAATATGGTATAAGTAAGCTTGAAATTAAAGTAGGTAGATTTTGTTTGTGAATTTTCATAAAGTAAAGTAAATTTCCCAATAAATCTAAGAATTTTTAGGTTCAAAATTGATTGAAATTTATATAAGCAGTTGGGGAACAAGAAGGGGGGCTCGTTCGTGAAAAAGTACTTTTGATTTGGTGTCTCTAAGGGGCAATCGGTCAATCCTCAAAGGGGTAGGTAATATAGCATTGCTCTGTGGCGTGCAATGCGGGTTCTGTTAAAAGATACCTAGTTCAGTCACTTAATGTCACCAAGTTAGCCAACTCGTTTAGGAGCCAACGGTCCGAACGGCGCGTAGGAGTGATCCTCGCCTAATCGTGGAGGATATGACTTGGTGGTATTAATCCTCTTCTGTCAGGACTCAGCGCTGTCCCGTCCCACCAGCGCTGAGCACGTCCAAGCTTTAGGGAGATTAGGCGAGTCATGCTTGCTCACGCTTTACAGGAACGGGGCGCCGGTGATGAGAGTAAGCATCACAAATATTGCATAGGAAATCGACATTTAGTCTTTTGTAGGCAGGTAAACTCATTAGGTTTATAAATTCATTGTTAGGCGCGTAGGAACGGTAGTTTAGGGTTGCATCTCAAGACGGGAGGGAAACTTGGATGCTGGTAAAAGATTGGACGTTCTCAAGAAGGCCGAGCTGTCAGCAAGGTAACAGCAGTAACGTTAGATAAGCTAGGAACTCTTATATAGGCGCAGGAGAGGTAGGTCACTTCGTAATGTATCAGACTTAGGTAGGCCGCAAATAGGTTGGTGTACGACAAAACGGCTGTCGAAGCGAAACATAGGCAGGTGGTGTCGAGAATGGTATCAACAAGATGGCTGTCGCAGGTCATTCAGTGGTACATAGGACTTTGACTAGGATGTGATGAGGTAGGATGATTCAGGAACGGAATCTAGGAAGCGCAGAAGTGTTAAATATAGTGAACGAAAGGTTATGTGAAACTACTGGGTAGGATCCGAAGGGAAAGTATCAATTTACCATAGTAGGCGCCTTAACAGAAATCTATTAAGGCTATGACTCAGTGTTGTGAATAATTACTACGATGTGCTCAATTGAGTAGACTTTGCAAGCTTCAGTAAGTACCTACAGTTTGATTTACTATTGATCAGAGCTAGACAAATTCTTCTGTTAATATTGGATAATGATTTAATAGTGAAGGTAGAATCATAAATAATGAATAGTTATTCATCCTTGAATTGGATTGGTTAAATTGAGTCTGGTTTTCGAATGGTCGATTACAGTTGAGATAATCTGTTTTGGTGATTTTGGGAGGAGTGCTAAAACGAGATCTGGGCGTATGGAATAATCCCGTGTACCATTAGACTAATGTTGAATCACAGTTTATGGAACACTAGATCATAGTTTGAGTAAACCTTTCAAATTAACAGAATGAAGGTTATGTCTAACAGTGAGATAATACTTTGAAAAGTATCTACCTACTATGAAAATATTATATTATTTAGTGAATACATTAAATTCACAAATAATAAGTTCAACATATTATCTGAGTTCAAATATTTCAACTAGGTTCAACCAACTCAATTTGAGGATGAAAGAAATAGAATTTTATTGAAATCAGATATTGCCTAGTCTACTCAACATTTAAATGAAATATCGCCTGAAGTCAATTCGGTTTATGGTTGTATATTTATAATCTAGCCGAGATTAAAGTATGAAGAATCCGTCATAGAACTTTATTACCTTGTTTAGAATTGTCTTTCCTTCAGAATATGAGAACTATCAGTGTCCCAAGTAAATGGATAGTAATGTTGTGTCCTTTTGTTATAATGTTAAACAGTCTTACTAGAATTATTTATTAAAGAAAAAAAAAAAATTGTAATCCAACCATCACAATTGAAGGAGAATCCTTCATTGTGAAAACTGATAGTTCGCTTGGGAGCATTTTGCTCCGTCCTCTTTTGGTGAAACAGACTGACAAAGACCAAATACCTTAATATAATAATACTTACTAAGTAAATTTGTCATGAAAAAAATATGGTTGGGCCAGAAGAGAGTTGCCCACGTCCGGTGTCGAAACTCATTGTATAAAGCGGGGAGGGGCTTGTACCTTAGCTGGCAAAAACACAATTGCATATTCATTACTTGTACAATAACTTCAGAAAGTAAAAGAATTCTTATTTAATAGTGCTGAAAATTTTATTATACTTTGATCTCAGGCGACTAAAACTTCTTAACTTACCTGAAATAATCTCTCTTATTTTAATGAACTAAGTTGACAATAGATAATTTACATTATTTGGAATAACGTCATACATGGCATATAATTTGACACTTGGCAGCGGAAGAGAATTGCTCAAATTTAACTTTTCTCTATAACCCGACTTACCTCTTTTTACCTTGCAGTCTATTATGGTTGAACATACCCTCTTTTACCTTATAACAATACTCCATTTAACTCATAAATTCACTTTGATCATTTCCTATCAACGTAGGTTTATTTCGCTCATACTTACTTCATCTACGGAACGTAATTGGGAACGCTTTCCTCTCTATTTATAGTATTCCCATTTTTTTGACACTAAAGAACTATGGGATTTCCCTTGGTAGTATGACAAATATTAAGAATTAATATGAAAGTAAAGTAAACTGACTTAAGAAAAATACAGACTTAATTTCTATTTCTCTGGTTATATCAATAGAGCAATATCTTTCATTTAGTGGTATTTTCTTTTAGAAATAAATGTAATAGCAGGAATAATTAAGACCTAGTAATGAAAGCGAATACTTCTATTGGAAAATGAAAATCAATACTAATCACACTTTTAAAAGAATTTGGGTTCACTAATTATCACATCCAGGGTTCCTCCATTAGACTTTCACAGGCCCTCTCAGATCACACAAAGCTTGTTAGTAAGGTTCTTTGTAGGTTAGTTAAGGTTGGATAAAGTAAACTTAGTAAATTGTATTTTGGAGGTTATTTAATCCAGTAAAATTAGATTCAATAGTTTAGTTATAATCAACGGTAAGTAGTAAGCGGATTTTGATTGTCCTACTGTCCTGTAGGTTATTAGGTTTCCACTTAGGTTTTAGTCTCTTGCATAGGCCGTGATCATCTAGATCCATTGTAGATAGGTCGTCGGTTACAAGGTCCAGCCTCGCTGTCTGGATGCGCACCACAACGCAAAATAATTACTATTACTATGTTTTTAATTTATACACGCTGAAATTTTAATCATTTGGTTCCCGCCGTGTGTTGGTTCCACTCATGATTACAAGCAACTTTTACTATGGGGCCAACTCTCCTGCTCGCAAAAAAAAAATCTGCTGTTCCATACATTTAGGTCGAGTAGGTAATGCACTTTTGTATGGAACAGCTGATTTTTTTTGCGAGCAGGAGAGTTGGCCCCATAGTAAAAGTTGCTTGTAATCATGAGTGGAACCACCACACGGCGGGAACCAAATGATTAAAATTTCAGCGTGTATATTCATCGTTAACGTGAAAGCTAATGTTACAAAACTTTATTAATTACCTACAATGTTTTGAACATTAAACTAATTTATGCTATACAACATGTTAATACCTCTATACCCGAATATGGTAGATAGGAACCATCAAACTAAACAACTTTTACTAAAACACCAACTCTGAAATCGCGAAAAAAGCTGTTTCATACAAAATTTAATAATGAAAATATCAAAATGTACCAAACCAACCTTAATTGCGTGTTTTTTTAATACACAGACAGCAGTTTGATACTGTACCTGATGCATTTTTTTCTTTCCTTTTATTTCTTTCTTACATTCTAGTATTTGTGTACATTATTATCAACAGGTACTAACTTAAATTCTAACTATCAAATTTTATGCCTACCTAAAAATATTGCTAATTGAATGAAATTTAGCATTAAAACTTTGCTTGTGTTCAAAACAAATCTTAAGAAAAAAAAAGAGCTAACAATTTTTCTTCGCTTTAAACAAGTTATAATCCTGTTAAATTTTGTGGATTAGTTGTTCCTAGGTAATATAAGGTTTTAAAAATAGCTGGGTCAATGCCATCTTGCGGAGAGGCTTCAAAGCTATTCATAATACGGCATAAGTCTAGTATTTTTCTGCGTGCTTGTGATACGTGTGAAAGAATTACACCCAACATTTGTTAGATGGCGCTGTATTTTTTTATAATTTAATAAAACCCTTCTGAGTAATAAAATTGAAATAATTTAATCACTCGTGCTTTACAAGCTGCAGGGGATAAAAAATAATACATTATTAATACTACAGTAATTTACAAGTAAAGGGTTGCCTGGGAAATTTAAAGTAAGGCATTATCTTCCACAACTGCTTCTTAGACATTTCTTCTTGAAGTCATTCTCCTTGTTCTACTCAAAGCTGTTCACTTCTAGAAGATGTGAAACTGCATTGTTAATTCCCAGTAACATAGCCATCATTAGTGACCCTTAAAACTTGAAATCTGAAAACATTAAAACACAGAAGATAAGATTTTAAACTTACTTCAATATGTCTTTTATTGGAATGAATTGACATAAATCTAGGTATTTTCTAGTATTATAGTAGTATACTATATGTAGTGATAAGGAATAGATAAGTTTGAACAGTTTCCATTCTTTAATCAAATAACAGAGATAGAAACTAAAAGAGGGGTAGAATCTTGACGAACGATAAAACTCCATTTTCATCAGAAATACAATATTATTGGGGCCTTTGTGGGAAATTTTACTATTTATTATTACTACTGAATTAGTACAACAATTCAGCACAAAAATTTGTGTTGTAAACCTCTTAGATTTTGAATGAGAGCAAAAAAGCAGATTTTTACATGTAAAAATTTCTCAAAACTAAACTAATTTAAGAATGTAAATAACTTTTGTGTTTAATATCATATTCACAAAACTATTGTTAATTTGATAAATTCAGTATGTCTATATTATAGTTTAATATAAATTGCATCATAGAATAAAGGAAATAATACTTTTTGAGGAGTAGGAAAAAACATCAAAAGATGAAAATTTTTACTTCAGTTAACCATTTGGCAATGTTAAAGAATACACAATGAGTTGTTGATTTATTTACCTATATTGTCATTATATTGTGGGAGGTGAGAAATCGTTCTACTCCTGATTGCTTACTTGGAAGACCAACGGTCTCCATAATGAGATGATCACTTTGTCACTAGCATAAGTCCAATAGAAAATGCGTTGATTATTGAAGATAAAATGATTCTTCACGCTGAAAATTAACTAACAATAACAGCTGGCGATCACAACTAATAAAAGAATACACAAGTTAATCCATTCATTACATTAAAATGATAACAGCTGTTATCAGCTTTTTAAATTGTTGCGTTCCGCATTAAGCGGCTATCACACGGCCATGCGGGCGTCGGTCGGATTCGTCAGTCCTGAACTGTGCTTGACAGATTGATTGATGTCGTTGCATTTTACGTCGCAGCCCGTGACTGTGGTTAAACTAACGATAAAACCATTGAAATAATACACGAAATGCCTGAAAATATAGTTGTAGGCTTTGATTCACTAAAATAAACTACGACAGTTTATATAACGGGGGATAGCGTTATTGACGGTCTGTACGGGATGTCCATTTCACTCTATGGTGCCGTACAATGCAAGGAGTATCATATCACTCATTGTGAAATAAATGGTTAAACATATTACTCACTGTATACAAGATTCTGGTCGAAAGTAATACGTAAGTTAAGCGGCGCAGAAGGTAGAAAATAGTATTGATAGCCAGTTGATTCATGTAATTCACACAGGCTGTACGTCACGGCAATGGTCTGATATAATAATTACGCGCTGGATGACGACCATGACGAGACAGATGTCATCTTCTGTGTACGATGGATTGAACTGTTGGGCCGCGCGCTGCGCTGGCTTGTGCAGGGACCGGCGCACCTATTATTTGAGGTTACCGACAAGCGTGCCATTTTCCACGGTATGTTTTTCTTGTCTGGTTTGCGTCATGCTCTCTCATGCGTCTGCGGACAAGCCGTGGGGGCGCGCCTTTATTTTGTCACCGTCTTAATGTAATATTCACTAAGAGGAGCTAATAGGAGATAGGAGCTGGTTTAGATTCGAGCACGTGCATGTGTTTGCTGTGTGGCGCGTAGATGTGTGCATGGCCGCACGTGTTAGCACGACCGGAGAGCCGTCTCGATCGGCGTTACATAGCTCATATATTAGTGCTAAGAATTGACGGTGTAGTGACGCCTTATTGAGCTCTCAAAATGAGATCAAAAATCCCCTTGGTTAATGTGAGAATAGCCTAAATTGGGTTATCTGTGGATTATGATAAATACATAAGGTGTCAGCCAATCAGGAAAGTCGGGAAAAATACCGGTATTAACACCCTAATTTTTAGAATAACACCCGTTTTTGGGGTAAATTCTCAATGCACGATACCTTAAATTAAAGAACTGACTTAGTAAAAATTAATTATTTTAACAGAAATATAGATTATTAACAATCAAAACGAGTAATAGAATGAAGTGGGAGACTAGTAATGCGTGAACGGGGGATAAGAATATAGGAATGTTGAAATAAATCTAGGAAACATATTATGATTTTTTATAGGATATTTAGAATTTACAAGCTGCTGTCTTTAAAATAAGATTATGCTAACTCAATGTGTTAGTTATTTAATTATATACGCTGTTTAATTGTTTAATTAGGTTTTCCCAAGTGTTATAAATGGATTTATTATGTCACCAATACGTCAAAAGGGTAAGAAAATCAGCGGATCTACCTTGGAATAAATAAGCGTATAATCTAAATATACTCAAAGTTGCTACATTGATAAGATGGACAAATAGAGACATAATTGAAAAAAATATGTATTTAAGCTCATAATGAGGAGTTTTGAGTGCACATGGCCATGTCAAAATCACCTCTCTCTCTCTAATTAGATTTTCGGGAGCGAGTAAAGGTTACAGTCACCACTTTGCCAGCTTATATATTGCTTATATATTACCTTATAAGGTTTAAATATATAATAAAACGCAAATTTTGGCGACGAGACCATATTTGGTCAACTACCAGTTCTTGAGGGTATAAAAGACGAGGTCCAGAGCTTCTCGAGACAGTCCAACGAAGATTAGAGTGAGCGTCGAAGCTCTGCCCAGTATACCAGCGAAAACCAGTAGAATTCCAGTCTTCAAAGTAAATTTTATTTTAAAAGTTAATAGTACTAGTTTTTCGTGTAAGGTTTATCGTACATTTGCGTGAATAATTTAGGCGCGTTGTATTCTTCTAGAATAGCCAGCGATCTTGGTGAGTAAACAGGTCTCAATCCTTTAGAAGTTGTGTTTATAGGCTCTTCCGGGAGATTTTTCTAGGAGAAACCTTGCAATGGTTGGCATGAGTCTTGGGCCCTGCTCATTGCTAATGATTGCGGGGGGGGGGGTTAAAGTAAAGTACTCATTTAATTATTGTTGGCCCTCCACGAAGTCTGGAGAATTTCTGGTCAACCCTTGTTATTTTGGACACTAGAGTGCATAGGCCGGACATGAATTCTAATTATGAACTCATGTTTGGCGTGTGTGTGCTGTGTTCAAGGTATCATGAATGGGGAGAGGCTTGTTTACTGCACCAATGATAGGTAGGGATATAGGTTTGTCTTTGCTCGGGCAAAAGCTTGAGGACGCCGCCTCTGAGCTTGCAAAGACACGCGCCGGTAGAAAATCGTTAGTGGTCAGAGTAAGTGCAGTGCTGTGGTTTGTAATTCCCAGAGAAAGTGTGGTTTTAAGTGTAGTGGTGTGCTTTGGCCCACGAGGAATCCATCGCGCCGTGTAAGATGGAGCTTAAAGGTGAGGGCAGTCTACTTATGAAGACTGAAGAGTAACCAGATTGTCAAGTAAGTGAGCATGTTCACTAAAAACCTTCTCATTGTGCTAGGAGAAAATTGTGTTTTCTTTCAGGGACACCATTTTAGTATGTTTGTGAATGTTAGACGACCTAGGGTCAAAAGTATTCTGTGTTGCGCTAGGTACCATTCACTAACAAGAAATCTTTAAAACATCTAGACGTTAAAATTGAACCTAAATTGCTTGTACTGTTCTGTTAGGCGGTTAGGTATTGTGCGTTTAAATAAATACTTATTGTGTTCACATTTTTTTGTAAGCTCTAGCTATGCTGTGTGCCAAAAAAATATCTGAATATCCTAGTTCTATCTCCAGGAGAATAATTGCAAAATTCCCATTATTTACTTCATGAATTGAAATTTTGCCATATAAAATCAGTGAAATTTCAAAACTTAAAATTGGATTTTACTCAAAAATATGTGAACAAAATATCATTGTTTCCATGTGGTCAAAATCTAGGTCTCATACAGGTCCTAAAACAAGTCCTAGACTTGTCTATGTTGACCATTTAAGGTCACTAATCTCACATAGTGATTACCTGTATGCGTCATAGTTTTGTACATTTTATGTGTGATTTAGACAATGTTTTTCTCAGAGGTTTACCTTGCTATTTTAAATACCTAAATGTCCAACTGACAATGAGAATTGCCAAGGGAACCTTGAGAATGACAAAATCTATTATGTGTATATATGTGCAATTCCTTGCTACTGCTCGGATGAAATAAAGCAAAGCCTGATTATCTAAGCCCAAAGGGATAGCTAGGGCCAAAGTCATAGTCTAGTCTAGACTTTGACCAATAAATCTAGATGAGGCTAAATTTTCATCCAAACAATGGCTTATTGCCTATAATGTATGAACTGCTATACCATTGATATGTATGTACTTTATGCATATATACATACACTATACTCCTACACATGACTATCAAATTCTGTGTAGTTTGAAATGGTTGTGAATTCAATTCAGAGGCATTTCAAACGAGGTAAAAAAGGGTAAAGCCAAGCGCCTATAGATTTGACAGAAAATTGCCAGGTCTAAGGGTAGCGTTTCAACAGATGCTCACAACCCAACGAGTTTTACTTTAGGGTTCCATTTGAAGTAACTTCGAGTCACATTACGACGGTCGCTCGCATTTATCAAGTTATCCATCAGGATGAATTTGAAAGGTGCTCTGAGGGTCCGGGTAACCACCAGACTTGTTTGAGTGGTTCCTAGTACCATGATTAGTAGGGGTTTGTTGGGATGTGATGTTATGTCTGAACTCCTTAAACCATGTTAGGCAGACCTGCCAACAGAGGATCTGTGAGTTCTGACATATTCATATCCTGACGGAACCACTATTAATGATGAGACTTGATCGGATGTCCTTTGGTTTCCTGAATTCAGTTACTTCAGTCTAAAACTTTGTTCTTGTGGTATCAGTGGTTGTGGATGAATATCCATTCGACTGTTGATATACAAGGCAAGGTGCATCCTTTTCCTGTGTCCAAACACTTGTGAAGGTCTGATGAACCGAAACCTAAACTTGACAGACGGCGGAAGCAATATGAAACTGGTGACCTGGCTAGGTAAAGTTCATAATTGGTAAAATACCTACTATACAGACATACATTATTATTTGTCTAATTTATGACCCTACCATCTCACAAAAATACCTAATTTAACCATTATATCTTTTATTAGTGCATTCAATATTATCTTGAATTGTACCATTCAACTCAGCTTTGTGCTGCCTCCATGTCGTTGCAAGAACTTTGAAACATGCATGGACATTTCATACAGAACGCAAACTCTACAAGCTGTAATGTGTTATTGACATATTACTGTAATCCATATCTATATCTTACCCTTGACTAAGTGACGCAGAGGTTATACGGGCCGCGAATACATATTAGTAATGGTTTGGTCCTAAATCACCAGCCAAAGAACATGTTGACGGTAGGCTTCCGTCTCAGCTGACCTTAGTGGGTTACCTATACACTCCACAATCCTGATAAACATGCAGGTTGATTTGATCACCTAATTGTATCAGGGAACATCACCTATTGCCACTCCGATGGAGTGGCACCATCAACTCTTGTATCTACTTGGTATAGTCTCTACGGAGCTATCTTAGTAGCTACTTAATTCATGGCCATGCATATGGCATTGTGACGCAATGACATGGATAGTACCAGGAACGGTTAAACTTAACTATTATGGTTAAATTAGTGTACCTTCCTATCATTTCATGTCGATTGTTGAGTAGCGCCACCGTTGCGCAGTACTTACCTTCCGGGAAAGCATCTTGTTATGCTGGTTGGCGATTGGCACCTGGGAATGAGGGGTTTATGGAGGAAGCATTCCCCCGGGGTCATTGACCTCGGTCCTATTAGTCTATCTTGATCCTTAAGTACCTTTCCCTATTCTTATTCTAAATCACAAATATATTTACATTATGTTAGGTATTATTAATTATATTTTATTATGCTTTTTACTTCTAAGACATTAGTGATAAGGCTTTAGTTGTAAATAGAATTAGCACATGAGCACTTGATATTGAACCATCTGAACTTAGTCCAGGCATACCAAAAGGGTCTGGATACTACTCTCAAATCTCAGCGTAGGTCCTTTTAAATTAGACGATCAAAATTTGGCCAATACTATGTCTTCATGAAATTTCAGTTATTTACAGCTGTAATGGATTGAAGATTATGTTACCAGGACTGATTAAGTCCTGGTTAGTTAACGTCACTCCAGCTAACCAGTTTAGCCAAGCGGGATGTTGAGGTACAAAAATGGTGCCGCTCGCTGAGATTTTAGATTTTCTGTGAGCAGGCCCTATTGACATTGTACTTTGTCAACTAAGCCTCGATACTAGTCCGTTTCCACAAGGGGGGTGTGTTACAAAAATATATAAAACAGCTGATTTTTTTCTCGATTTCAGACTTGGCCCTGTGTAAAAGTTGTTCAGTTTAATGGTCCCTATATCTACCTCTATGACACGTTGTTTATTATTAATTAGGTTAATGTTCAAAAAATTGTAAAATATATTTTCAGTTTAACGGTCATACAGCTTTAGGAATTCTTTGGTAACGTTGAATATGCGAAAAAAAATAGTTTCCGTTAAGTTACAACGAATAATAGTCCAATAAAACTAGCTTTATCGGGACACTAGCGGCCCGCCCCGGTTTCGCACGGGTGCAATGTAGTTACTAAATGTAAAACTGTGCTAATGTGGTGTCAGTGTAAAGTTATTAAATTATTATACTACAGGATACATATACCTAGGAGGACAACATATACCTATACCACGTACATACGCAAGGGGTGTTATTATATAATTGATGACGTATGTGTGTCTGTCTATCTGAGGCAACCTAGCTCCCAAACTTATGGATCGATTTTAATGCGGTTTTTATGCATAGTTTAAGAGAAGCGTACAGACGGCGGGAAGCGACTTTGTTTTATACTATGTAGGTATAGCTTTTGCCCGTGGCTCCGCCCGCGTGGGAGTCGGTAATCATTGTAAGTCTTCCCTTGGAAACCAATGATCGGGATGAAAAGAAGCCTGTGTTAAGTATTCCAGACTTTAATCTAAATCTATGCCAAATTTCTCCTAAATCCGTTCAGACGTGATTGAGTATGATATGATTGAGTAGGTAACAAATCATGAACAACATCCAAACATCAAAACTTTCACATTTATACAATTTTGTGATTATATAGGTAATAGCTGCACTGCACCCCGCGGTTTTACCCGCGCAGTCTGTCGATTCTGTAACCAAACTCGCATCTCACTTTACTTCGCGTGAATTTGTTATTAGACATTTGTTTACTATAAATGAGCAATTTTACTGATTGCAAAAAAAATTGGTAGCCTGCGTAGCTATCTAAAATCTTTTGTGATAGAAAAAAAAATATTATCATTATCTTATTTATGATTTGAAATTCCCGTGCAGTGAGATTCGAAGTAGGGTTCGAGTTTGGTTACAGAATCGACGCTCTGTTAACGATTCTGTATTAGGTAGGTAGGTACTTAATAAAATTTCTTAGCGGTAAGTAATTTAACAAAATAAGTATAATAATATTGTTACATTTAATACCTTATAGTTAAAAATTCTAATATCTTCGCTTATAGTTATCTTCTTTATAAATAAAAATGGATGTATGTTTATTTGTTTCCTTTGCACTCCTAAACCATTCATCCACATCTGATTATGATGTCTGCTTACTACTAAAAAGATTCCTGGCTATAAAAACGTGACATTGCAACGCATGCCGGGCAAAGATTTATGCCGGGTGGAACTCGGTGCAACTAATGTTGTGCATTATTATCAGGCTCTCCATCGAAACACTTCTCTAATACCACATTCCTTGTCAGGTATTTGCCAGATTTTGCCACGTTTTATTTGACTAATATTTCGTAAAGTAGTGAAAATAGGTATAAAATATTATACAACATAAAACGTCAGCTCGTGCGATGACAACTTTTTGCTTTCTCCGTGGTGAACCAACGAACATAATAATTATACTCTCAGAGGAGGTGACAACCTGACAACTGATATTTAGTTTTCTTAATCGTACAAATGCACTAAGAAGTTTTGATTCCGATATCGAAGTCAACCACCCTAAAAATAGCTTTCTACCCCTTTTCAACCCTGTTAGGGGATACATTTCAAGAAAATACGAAACACGTATTCAATTAATATTGTGAAAGAATGTCTATGCCAAATTTCAAGTCAATCGGGCCAAGGAATCGCTTTCTCCCATACAAACTTTGTCATCCTGTTTTACCCCCTTAGGGGTTGAATTTAGCAAAATCCCGTCTTAGTGAGCACCTACACCCTAAAAGTTACCCCCATGCAAAATTTGAGACTCCTAGCACTTGTAGTTTCTGAGATTTCGTGATGAGTCAGTGAGTGATTTTCTCTTTTATATATATAGATAATAAGATAACTGAAATTTTCTTTTTCTATGTCATAAATTAGTGTTAGTTATAGTTAAAATAAAAGGAATTAAACATTTAGAAACTTCGCATAAAACTAAAAAAAAAATTAACTACTGAGAAATACATTATTATTAAAACTTAAAAAATGAATGTTTAATTTTTGTCTAAAATGTCTAAAAAGACTCATCATAGCTTAATAAGATACAAGCATCATAGTTACCATTTTGGCTTATCTAGATATTGAGATTACCCTTAGCACGAACAGCTATCGAGAAAAATAACGCGCGTAAAATTACTCGAATCTCATAATTTTGTATGGAAATTAGTACAGCGCCACTACGTCCGTAAACGGAACTAAGATTTGGAAGCACGAAAAATTTTGACATAAGGTATCGAGATCGAATAGTAAAGTTATAACTTGTATGGAAATCGGTAGCACGAACCCACTTTTGACATACGGTATCGAGACACTCGCAAGCTGGCTATAGACAACTTACTCACTGACATTTTTTCAGTGAGAGACTTTTCGAGCAAATTTGTATTATTTATTATTAAATTCTAAAAGCATGTATGTAGTAACAAAAATTAAATTTGAGAACTATGACATGTCCACTGAATTATCCACAAGCGATATTACTTAAATTGTTCTCATTAAACATAGAAAGTAAAATAAAAATCTCGCCCTTTTACGCTATCCACGGTGTCCCCCACATCCACCATACCTATATAAGGTGGTACCGTTTTAACTGTGAAAACTTTAAGGGGTAGTCAGGTGATGTGTTTAGAACACAATAAAAATGATAAAAAAAATCTAAAATTTTTTTTTTTTTTTTTTTAATTTTTAATTATTTTTTATTATAAATATTATCGTCGTCAATTCTTCCGATATTTAACCTAAATGACCATAAAATAACAATAAATACAACAATAATCGAATAACTATGGTGTTCTCTTGTTTTACTAACACATAATGCCATCCACGCGCGAACCGCACGCGGTCATGAACCCAAGCAGCTGATGACACGTATCGTACGTACACGTACGTATTACCACGTATTACGCCTTAGAATTTTCGAAATATGCTACTGATACTACTACCTACTTAATACATGGCTTTCCTAGCAAATTAATGTTACCTACGCTTTTAAGGTACCTATCAATAAGTTCGATGACCTTTGATAAACTCAACTTTATTAAAGTAAGTGTATGTTAGGTAGGTATTATGAACGGTCGCTTTAAATTAGTAATTGTAATTACATGATCCCGCTTTCCATTACATTTCTAGTCTAACAAGTAAGTTCAATGACCTTTAATCAAACACCTTAAATTTATGTAATCACATAAACTTAAGGTGTTTATCCTATGACGTGTTTAGTAAATTACTTACTAACGTATTCAGTTCTAATGGGGTCTCTCTTCACACATCGTATCCGACTCTTTTCACTATTAAAGAACAATCACAATGCACTCAAACTCTTTAAAGTTCATTGATGTCCAATATTTACATGACCAGTCAGTGTGTCTGTACTCGAAATCCTTTTACTTGTCCACAAAATAATCAATGCAAGATAATCACACAGAAAGACTAAATACCTACTCGTAACTCGTAAATTTAATGACAACTATCAAACTAATTCATAATGTAGGTAGGTACAATACACTCACACATCACATCACGTTATGTGTTACGAGTTACGACATTTCATAGACTTCGTGTCCATGCTTTTGTGTACCTAAACACGTACCTATTATTATTATTATTCTGTGACATGACATTAAAAGATCGGCAAAATGCGTGAAATATTACGACAAAGCGTCCTCCGGCGCGTGCGACAGGTCACCAACTCAAATCAAAATCTGTGGCGGGGCGGCGGGCGGCGGACGACAAGGCGGGTGGCGCCCTTTGCTGCCCCCCGCCCGTGCCGCCCCGCGCCGCGGTCGCACGCGTCTTTCAGGTGCCGCGTCGTCGGCGCATCTACAAAGAAAGCGCCAAAAAGTTACAGATAAAAGGTGCTACAGACGTTTCGTTTTTGTGATATTGATTTTTGATGAGTAGGTAAGTAAATTGTTAAATCGCTAGCTTCATGCTCGTTAATTTATTTTATTAGGTTAAGTACCTAGGGCATCCTTTTTATTGTTGTTGGGATTTTTTTAAGTTATAAAACTGTTAACAAAAGAAAAAACATATGAATAAAATAGGATGTTATTGTAATTGTAAATAAATGTTATCTGTCACTATCTATCTCCCATTTTACTTTTACTTTTTAATGGCTATTAACAATGTAAAGAATCATTCGATTAGGTAGGTACGTTTAATTAATGTTCACAACCACACCTGCCTTTTTTGCGATTAAATGATGGTTTTGATGACTCGATTTTGTAGTTTTATGGCAATGATAGTAAAGTAAAATAATTTAAAATTAGCTTACGTAATGTATGCGAAAAGAAGTCCCGAAACTATTTTTAGGAGTTGAGATTCCGTGTAGTGTGTAGAGTCACCTTTAAACTAAAACAAAACCCTCCGCCGCCCGCCTGCCGTCTTCTCTCTCTCTACTCTCTCTTGGTTGGACGACCGCACGCAGCACGCACTTCTTATTTTTTCTGCTCTGCAGTCTGTTTCCGTGTGTTCTCTCGTCGTGTTGTGTTGTGTTTGGTTTGCGTAGAGTGTAGCTATGCCTCGATATACAAATCCTACTGCGTACCTACTAATCCTATTGTGCATTGAGAGAGGTGGTGATCGGGTGTAGACGGTGTAGTGTAGCAGTTCTGTAGATAGTTTTTTTAAAGTGTAAATAGGACTTGTGAATAGAACTTGTTAATAGGTGATGGACTTTTAAACACGCCAAATGAATGTAGGTAATAATAAAATAATACCAAGTAGGTAGGTAGTGTAGGTACCTAACCTATTTTAGTTATTTTATGTAAAAGACTGACTGTTTCTATTGAGTACCTACATTAGTTTGAAAGTCCAAAGCCTGTCAAGTGTGATGGGAAGCTTATCAGTCTTATCACCTTGTGTAGTGTGCAGTGTAAACAAAATCAACCAGCTGTTTGGGGTCATGTAAGTACACTTACCAATTTGAAGTAACAGAGATTATTAGGTACTTAATTACTCACGTTTTTTTTAGGGTTCCGTACCTCAAAAGGAAAAACGGAACCCTTATAGGATCACTTTGTTGTCCGTCTGTCTGTCTGTCCGTCCGTTCGTCTGTCTGTCAAGACCCTTTATCTCGGAAACGCGTGGAGGTATCGAATTGAAATTTAAACCATATACTAAGGTCCACGGGCCCTTGAAGCTGTAAAAAAATCAAACTTCTAAGTTAACGTAAAAAAAAGATACTGCCGTTTAGGGCGCAAAAAACGCATTTTCGATACTCTCAAAGGAATCAAAATTCATAGGGTACTTCCCGTTGACCTAGAACTATGAAATTTGGCAGGTAATAGCGTCTTATACTACACTTACAGGAATAAATCTGAAAACTGTATATTTCTAATTAAATCATAATAAAATATGGTCATTAAAATACGTAATTATTAATCATCTTGGTGAAACAACGGTATGCGCGGTCATAGTTTAACTTCTAATTACTTTTGGATTAATCGCGCCACTAATTATTTTTAAAATATCAATATTTATTATTATTAATTATTCAGATCCTTTCAAATATTGTTATAGTTAATTACTTTTAAAAATAAAATTAAAAAGTAATAAATTTGGCTCTAAATATTTTCGCAACATGGCGGTATGTCACGCTGCATGACAGGGGGTCTTCTTCTTCTTATTTTTGTTTTGGCAATCTACTTTCTTCTTGGAAGTAATTTTTGCCAGTGTCAAGTGTTGAATAGTTCAGTGGTAGATTGTTTCAGTTTACATTAAAATGCGGGTACATCGCATTCCAATGTTGCTTGGAGCATTTGGCACCAAGTATAATCAAGACAGTTTACTCGGTAAGGTCAGCCGAGGTAGCCACCACTACAATAAAAGTCTCGGCTTCACACAACCAAAGGGTCCTGTTGGAATACACCCATTTTCTCTAATGACATTGCGATAGATAAAACCATTTCACAGAACATTATACAGTGTACTATTGATATACAGCGCCATCTGTTGACAATCAACAGTACTTGTATTTTATACAGGTGCGGTGGGTTTGTAATTATTTTATTTTTTCTCAAAAATGCTTGGAAATTCGAACATTATTTTGACAACCTTCTTCGTGCTAAATCGGAGTTTACGGACAGACCTAAACCGCGCCGTCAATATTTGTATGAGAATCCATTACTAACGTGTAATAATGGATTTTCATACAAAATTGCCGGCGTCTGTCCAGCAATGTTTCTATTAAAACTCATTACACACGTGTAATTCAGAAATGGAGCGAACTTTTCAATGAAACACAAATATAGGTATCAAATGTCGCCTTGATGAGCGAGCACATTCCAATTTTTTTTTTTATTCGGTATACTGGTATCACGTGAAAGGCCTTGATGAGCACATTCCAAAAAATTAAAAAAAAAATAAACGAAAAAAAACTGTTTTGGTGCAATATGGGTATCAAATGAAAGGCCTTGATGAGCGCATTCCAAAAAGATAAAAAAACATTAAAAACGAAAAAAAAATTTTTTTTTTCAATTTATATGAGTATCAAATGAAAGTTTTTTGAAAAGTTTTTTGGAATATGCTCATAAAGGAGCATATTCCAAAAAACTGAAAAAAAAATAAAAACGAAAGGTTATTTTTTTTTGCAATATGGGTATCAAATGAAAGGCCTTGATGAGCACATTCCAAAAAAATGAAAAAAAAAATGAAAAACTGGAAATAAATGAAAAAAAAACGGATTTTTTTTTTCAATATGTGTATCAAATGAAAGGCCTTTATGTGCACATTCCACTTTCCATTTTCTTTTTTCAATTACTGTAAGTAATTTAAAATTAAAATAAGAAGCTTAAAACTTTAAAAAGTTAAAAGTTTAAAAGTACTACACAAGCCTTACGGGTGCTGCCAGTGGGAATGGGTCTGCTTCTGAGTACCTATCTTAACGCATATTGAATTGTAAGAATTGCGTTTTTACTTTTTATGTCTTGCATCAAGTGTTTTTTGGTTCGAGTAGCAGACAGAGTGATTTCTCAACTAGTTGAAAGTTATTTACTCTCATATTTACCTATCTGAATGTAGTAGATATATTTAATTTTAACCTACCTACCCATTGTGTGCAAACTTTTGTTAATTATTGGGATGGAAAATGACCTCACTTTAAACGTAGAGCTCATTTTTCAATGTTGACGACTCTGTATGAAATATACAGGGAGAAAAAAGCAGCCCTTGACGAGTTTCTTGCCGGTTCTTCTCGTTACAAGGTCTCCCGCTTAGGGTTTGCGGACCGATGGCGTAGCTTCTATGACATTCACAAGTGCTTGTAACAACCTAGACTGAATAAAATATTTTGAATTTTTGAATTTTGGCCGCAACTAGGCATTGATGGACTCACGTATGTTCTTCAATGCCTGTCTTGAGTGCCACTGCAGTAATGTACTATTCCATTTCAAACTTCGCCCGTGGTCAATTCTTTGTCGTAATCCCTGGAAGGGTTATTTTCTACGTGGCGACAAAGGATTTCAAATGGTTATCTATCTGCTGAACGGATTTTGATGGTATTTTTTTACAGTTTGGTAGCTTGGAGTTCAACTTATAATCTAAGCAATTTTTCACATAATTCCGGTAGGTAGAACCTGGGATAAAGCTTGAACTCTCCGTAGTACAGTTTTCATATAAAAAACTAATAACTACCAACCACTTTTTTTCAAAATATTTCCTTTGTACCGACACAACTTTTTAATAGCTTTATTTTATGTATAGATGTAGGTCTGTACGGAACCCTCGGTGGGCGAGCCCGACTCGCACTTGTCCGGTTTTTTAAATTAATTAAGTTCGAGTTTATCAAAGGTCATCGAACTTAGTGATACCTTAAAAAGCGTAGGCAACAACATTCGTTTGTAGGAAAGCCTGTTTTAGGTACGTGTGCGTAGCGTAGTGAGTGAGGTACAGTGGTACAACATCGTCAGCTGTTTGTCGGCCAGTGCAGCGCGCCGTATGGATCGCATGATGCGTGAGTAAAACAAGGGAATACCATAGTAATCATTTATTTTGTTGTATTTATTATTATTTTGTGATTGTTTAGTTTCAATATCGGAAGAATCGACGACGATAATAATTATAATAAAAAAAAATATAAAAGTAAAAAAAAAACGAAATAATTTTCTGATTTTTTTAATTATTTTTATTGTGTTCTAAACACGTCACCTGACAACCCCTTAAAGTTTTCACAGTTAAAACGGTACCACCTTATATTTTAGCAATATTTTAGAACTTACCTACAAAACTCAAATAAAACTAGAGGATACGGTGTTATACTTATAATATTTGTTTTCAGTCACAAAATCACACAGTTTGCATACAGTTAATTAATTATATTTAATTTAGGTATTAAAACAATAAGACCTTAAAACTATGACAAAAACATTAACAAAATATAACAATGCAAACTTAATAAAGTTTGTCGAATCTTCAAACACTATAGGCAGGCACTAATTCCGATGAAATTCACATATTTTCATAGCACGTCCAAAGATTTTATTGTTAATTTGTAAACAATTTCTTGTTCTTTGACGATAATCCATTGTTATTCTTCAAGTTCATAAAAAAATCTTCAAATAAGTAGAACAATTTGATGAAATTATGACACATTGTAGTTAACTCTTAGGTCATAATATTATTTCCTCACGATTGTATTATTTGTTAGCCGACACAGATAAATCATTTTAGACAAAAACAAAATAAAGAAATGGCTTCATCACGGCTTTTTATTATTTTAGGTTATATTTTTTATTAAATCACAGGATGAGAAAGAAAGAGAGAAAGAATAGAGACACTCTTCTTTTTCAAACCAATCACGGGCAAGGTGCAATGACCGTTCAAAAGCATGGGCAAAATCATGCACTTATTGAAAAATTATTTTAATATTTGCAAATTAATTTAAGTTATTAAATGAAATTAATATTTTTAACAATTTTATTAATAATAATAAGAATAATAAATGTAAAATTATGATGATAAACAACTTGATTGAATTTTAATTTACATATTTATGATTTACATAGATATGTAACATGGTTTTTGAACGCACCTTGCTTCATGCACGTTAGCTTTATTTATCGCTACTACTATCGAGCTAACGTTAGCCAGCTCTGTAAAATTGGTGCTGCCGATTTTGCTAGCTTTCGTATCGAGTACGTTATCGAGTAGTATTTTTTAACGCGCGTAAGATTTCTCGATAGCTGTTCGTGCTAAGGGTAATGAATACTGTGAAAAAAAACGAAGATACGAATTTGGATTCAGTTTAATTTTGCTATTAAGTGATAGCATTTTAATGCACCATAAAATTATACTAACAAGGTATTTGGTTAACTATTTTGCTTTTAGGAAAAAGCTAGGTAATGTACGAAATCTCATGATTTTTATATGAAACGGTTACCACCCCGGATTTCTTACATCACATATCTAATTAATATTTGACACTTAATATCAATATCCGATAAACTAATAAAAACAACAAGTTTATTAATTATGAAATAAAACACTTTTTAACTGATACTAGCGCGGTTTTATTGAATGTACTTTGGTATTTAGTTGGTATTTGGTTTGATTTTTGGTTTTCCCGACGATTCGGCAACTTTGCAGCTGCCGTGGTCACGGGGGACTGAAGCTACCCGTGAGCCTACCCTCAAGCGATGAATTTTTTTAGACGTTCAGAAATTAAAATTTAACAATATTTTTAATTATTTTACGTTGATTTATAATTTAATTTTAAGAATTATTTAATGCTAAAAAGAGAGAGAATCTACTGAAACTACCACCATTTCATAAAATTGGGAGGCCCTTCCAAGAAAGCAATGGCAAAAGAAAATTTGGAGAGGAAGCCGACCTCCGTCTTTTGTATTAATTTATTTATTTGCAAAAGGAACTAACCGTATCATTAGATCTTACAGTGTGTGTGAGGGGCTTTAGTTTGTGAATTTATTAATTATGTCCAGATAAAGCTAGTTTTATTGGACTATAAAGTCGTAATTTTAGATTACAAGAAGATGAGTCACTTTCAACGTATTTTTAATGCCTGAGGATGCTTCCAATTTAAGTTATTGGAACTCCTTCGGTCTCACTCTTAGGACTTCTACTAAAGTGCACTTAGCAAGAATCGGAGTATTGAAAATGAATACAAAAATTTAGGAAAAACCAAAATCAAATCAAATGCAAAATCCTATTATATTTTTATAATTACCTAGGTATCTAGTACTTATTTATTTTACGATTGTGACAAAAGAGCCCGCTGACTGCCTCGACGCGGACGAAATATTATTAACCGATTTTCAAAATTCCAACAAATGCACTTCTCGTCTGCTTCTGTATTTTTAACAGTATTCCTATGACGATCGGTCAATAATCATAAAAATTACATCACTTTTTATGTATGAAAACACCCGTTTTTCTACAAATCCAAATCTAAAGGGACCACCTACAGGTCACAATTATTAACGGATTTTCAAATAAATTCACCATCTTGTAGCTAAACTAATACCCTAGGACCCATTTTTTCATTTTTTCTTAAGTCAGTTTATTTTTTGAAAGCAAAAAATTTTAGTAAACAAACACCCCCCAAAAAATCCCGAATTTTGCCGAATTATGCAAAATTCCAGAAAAAGTTACCAGTAGATTTTCAAAATTTAATGTTCCCACGGGTCTCGATAAATTTCTCAACTTTTGGTACTATTTTCATCCTTATCCTCCCAAAATCCTCGGAGATATAGTCAAAAATACGTCTCAGTCGATTTGCATCACCATTTTCAATGGTAAAAAATAACGCGCGTAAAAATATTCTATAGAGAAATTTTGTATCGGAAATTTGTATAGCGCCATCTAGCGCCGATTAATGAAATGAAATTTTCCATACAGAATTCTCTCTTACGCGCGAGTAATAGTATTAATCGAGTACTTTTACGCGCGTTTTTTTTCTAGATAGCTCTTCATGCTAACGGCACAGTTAGTTTAATACGACACAATAGCGTTGGCTTTGGATTATTGGATTAAAATGGAAGTGACTTTAGGTGTATGAAATTGACATTTCAATGTAGCGGCATCTACTGTACCGCCGCACATAGCACACGGTTACAACAAGATTCAACCACCATGTTACTAGATGGCGCTAGTGTCGAATGAACACAAAGTAGTGTCGAATGAACACAAAGATTAGTAAGGAATAACAGCTCGTAGTATGAAGAATATATGGAGAAACCTACATCTCGCTATCGGAGTTTTCTCAGCCACCAAACTATATATACAACTTCCAACCATCATCGGTTGGACCGCGGTCCCCGGGCTAATACCACCCAGCCCGGAGGAAGATCTTCCACTTTGGCCTTCCTACTAGTGGCTACCCTCTCTCCATACTATACCATACCTTCATCCCTACACTGGTGACCCCCGACGGAGCACATCAAGCACCTTCAGCAACGCAGCGCAGCCGTCACTCCTCATACCTTATCCAGCATCCGCAGCAGTCACACCGCAACCAGACGCACAGCAGGCAGCACCAGCCCTCAAGGTTCCATCGCAGCATCATGGACGACGCTTCCTGGACCTTCGGCAACTCTCGACGGCATCATCCCGACCTGGTCTTCGCAGCCCACGACTGGAGCATCACTGGGCCCTCACTCCGGCGTGGCAGCTCTGCCCTACCAGCAGCTCGGACCTACCGTCACCTTCCACTGTCCCGACTCACCGTGGACAGGTCCCGACTCACCGTGGACACGGATCTACCTGCAGCACTGGCGGACGCGCCTTCCTTCACCCCACAACGTCTCGACTCACCGTAGACTGTCTCGACTCACCGCAGACTGGGGCATTTCCTGCAGCACTCTACTCTGGCACTTGCAAAGCTCTGACGCACTGACAGCTGAGCTTGGACAACCCTTGGACTATCGACCTCCGGTCTCAGGGGGGGAGTGATGTAGCGGCATCTACTGTACCGCCGCACATAGCACACGGTTACAACAAGATTCAACCACCATGTTACTAGATGGCGCTAGTGTCGAATTAACACAAAGATTAGTAAGGAATAACACCTCGTAGTATGAAGAATATATGGAGAAACCTACATCTCGCTATCGGAGTTTTCTCAGCCACCAAACTATATATACTACTTCCAACCATCATCGGTTGGACCGCGGTCCCCGGGCTAATACCACCCAGCCCGGAGGAAGATCTTCCACTTTGGCCTTCCTACTACCCAGCTAGCAAAAATGTGATAATAGGCCATCTTTTATCACTAAGTAGTCATATTAATATCGTATATAAGTAACGCTTATCACTGCTAGTTGTATATCTGTGTTTGAAACACTTATTAGCTGTATAAGGATATACAGCTAAATTGTCGTATTAACCTATCACATAAACGTTTACTCAGCTGCTTTATACAACATATATAACACAGCTACAAATTGATACTCCTTAACTTGATTATGGAGCAACTATGTTGTATAGTAAGATTTATGATGCTATTAAAACACTTGTGCTAAATAAATGATAAGGGGATCCTAATAGCACTCATAAGTTGTAATGAAGCTTTGTGCGCGCTCATATATCACCAAAATATTATTTATCGTAATGGCCGCCCTATGTTGTATATCGTCTGAGTAGCAGCAACACTAACACTAATTAATCATATATTGGTATCTTCACAAATAATTTGATAAATTAAATCAATTTTATTATTAAATACTACGAATTCGAGGGGGGCACTAAAAAAACAATAACATTATGCTACTAATTTAACAATAGAATTGCAAGCGCATGTGAAATCGCACTAACACTTATCTTTTTTACACACATAAATTGGATAATAAAAATGGAGCACACGATGGTGACATAAAAATATTACTTAACGAAATATACCTATGAATATTTAGCTTTCTGATAAAATAACCAGTAACGCGTTCAATTATTCACGTTATTCAAACAGTGTTATTATAGAATCACAATCACTAATATATCACTATATTGTGTTGCAACTGATTCGATGTCACTGATATGTATCTGATTAGTCCTAAGTGGAGCTACAATAGATATACTGTATCACTTTATAGTGATAAAAGTGGGGCCTTTTTCCAATGATAGAAACGTTTCTGTAACACATATGCGACTGTTTATATCACCGATATACAACTAAATTCTGTGTCATTTTGCTAGCTGGGTAGAGGCTACCCTCTCTCCATACTATACCATACCTTCATCCCTACATCAAAACGCCGTGATTGTCTTCAAACATACAAATACAAAAAATAAATTTAGAAAAATATATTAAAAACACGACTGCCCTGCCAAAAACGAACTAAAAAGTTAAACAACAAGTGTCATTGCAGTCGGGGACCTTATTATGGAACAATTTTTGATGAAAGAGGTCCCCCGACTGCAATGACACTTGTTGTTTAACTTTTTAGTTCGTTTTTGGCAGGGCAGTCATGTTTTTAATGTTTTTAAAATTTATTTATTTTTATTTCACACATTTTAGTGACATATTATATAGTTTTGGAATGTGCTCATCAAGGTCTTTCATTTGATGCCCATATTGTGATAATGGAAGAAAAAAATTTTTTTTTCACCTTTGAAAATGGCGTCGTACAGTCGCTATATTGATTTTTTTTTAAATATAGCCAGTGTTACTTAAAATGCTGTAAGGATTCTAACGATACCCCATTTATCCAAATCAGTTCAGGCATTTAGAAGTTATGGTGGAATAAAGAAACTCACATACCCACATACATGAACCCTGAACAAATATACACTCTTTTTGCTTTGGGCAGTCGTGTAATAATCTTTATTATATCATAAGTTTTACATGATGGTAAATATTAGGAAATACCATCACGAACCCTGTTAGGTAGGACACTACATTTTTTACAATTAAATTAAGTTGACTATCAGCCAATTTTAATGTTCCCTACTGCTGGGGCACAGGCTTTCCTTATGGATTGATAAGGAGGATGGGCCATAACCCACCACGCCGGCCCAATGCGGATTGGTGGGTAATAATAATAATAATAATGCTCGGACAATATTACACAGCGCCATCTAGCCCCAAACTAAGCATAGCTTGTAATATGGGTGCTAGACAATTGATATACTATTTACACAGCATAAAGATTTTTTCCTTACAGTAGGCCGACGCCTTTATTGTTGGGCGATACCGCCGCCTGTAGGGTATTTACGCAAATACGGAAGGGTTGTCACAAATTTACAATTTGGAAGGTGGATTTCTTTTATGACCCCCGGGTACATAATTAAAAGCATTGCGAAATTAAATAAAATAATGAATTAGGGGTGGCATATTTTTAAATAAAGGTTTTATAACATAAAGGTTTCAAAAGGTTTTCTCTATATCACGAGTGAGTGCGGCAGCATCAATGTTAAAAAATATGAAAAAATCAAGATGGCGGCCAAATTTTTTTATTTGTTCTTTCTTTTTTCAACTGAGTTACATCGAAATCAACCTAAAAACAAAGTCGTCAGCCATTTTGACTCATGTCGATTGACATTGCGTAACTGTTTTCTTGTCAAAATAGTACCAAAAGCCGAGTTTCATTGAAATCGGCCCACAAACAAAAATGTTGACCGCCGTCTTGAATTTTTGACTTTTTTAACATTGCGTTGCTGTTTTCTTGTCAAAATAGTAGCAAAAACCGAGTTTCATCGAAATTGGCTTACAAACAAAAAAGTTGGCCGCCATCTTGGATTTTTGACATTTTTAACATTGTTCTGCTGTTTTTTTGTCAAAATAGTACTAAAAACCGAGTTTCAATTAAATCGGCCCACAAACAAAAAAGTTGGCCGCCATCTTGGATTTTTTACATTTTTAACATTGCTTTGCTGTTCTCTTGTCAAAATAGTACCAAAAACCGAGTTTCATCGAAATCGCCCCACAAACAAAAATGTTGGCCGCCATCTTTTTTCATTATTTTTAATCTAAAACGTAGAAATAATTAGCGCTACTTACTTGAATACATATTAAATCGGCTAACACTAAAGTGATTTCGACGAGTGTGAAAGTGAATTTTTGATTTCATGGATAAATACCAAGGGATTTGTTAAATATTTGTGCAAAACATTAACGTCGTCAAACACGTCCATGACCTACGACAACCCGCGGTTTGCTCGCTGAGTTACAACAACACCGCTGCAGCGCTTATCTCGGTAAATATACACTGAACGTTACCTGATCCTGCAGCATTTGCTTTAAGCTTCTTTGTGTGCGCTGCACGTTCTTGAAGCAATTTAAAACACTCCGCTTGCCTACCTGCGTTAACTACAAATAAAAATTAACTGCTTTGCGTGAAATTAGGATGCTCGCAATGATGAATTGATGATAAACTGATTTATTTTACATTTATATTTTTATTCTGACGAGTTGCAAGATGTCATTAACAGCTATTATCTGTTATAAATGCAGAAATAAAAGTGAAAGAAGGGAAAGTGTATTCTGTTCAAAATGTAAAAATCATTTCCACTTTAATTGTATTGGTCTCTCAGAAAAGCTATATCGCATTATGGATACCGAAAAAAAACAAAAATGGGCATGCTCCACCTGTCAAAAACACCATAATACAGACACTATTTTACATTCTGAAGACCAAAAAAACGTAACAAAGAAAATGAAAACAACTACCGGGACAAAGCAGGAACATGCGAAAGCCCCGACCAAAATAGGAAAACAACAACCGAAGCCTAGCTGTTCTCCTATACCCTCGACAGCGTCGTGCAATCCTGTGCCTGAATATCACAACAGTACACCACAATCACCTCGAATACCCATGGTTAGATCAAAATCAAATGATTGCTTGTCTCAGACTAATAATGATTGCAACAATAGTTTTCAGTCAATAGAAGATCAATTATCAAAAAGCCTTGATTTGACCACTGATTTAGATATAGTGACAGAACTAAAGCAACAAATGGACAAACTTCAGTTGCAACTTCAAAGTGCCGACCGCGAGCTTGAAAATACAATAATTGAAAAAGGTGACCTTTTGCGACAAAATAAAAAACTTAATAGAGTGATATGTACATTAAGAAATATTGTTAACAAAACTCCGTTTAAATCAGCAAAAACTCAAACAGGCGTAACAAATTTATCATGTCCAAATACACCCAACGATAGATCAATGAAAACTACTGATATAGAATCTAAAATTTGGCGATTAGAGAGTGCTTTAACACGAGCTCAAAATGAAATATTAAAGCTTAACAATACCACCAAGAAATTAGAACAAGAATTAACAATAATGAGATCTGACAACATATCGGATGATAATACTAACAAAACAAATAAAGAGCATAAGAACAAAAATAAAAACATTAATGACATAATATCTAGTCTACAAATTAAGAATAAAGAAATAGATTCAGTTTCTACTAGAAATAAGCTATGTATAATGTCCAGCTCTAAACGATATCGAATACTAAAAAATATGATAAACGATGATTATTTTAGTGGATTTCAACTATACCATCATATTATTACCAATGCAGGAGTTGAAATATTATTAAGAAATATAGAATCAAAAATAAAAGGCTTTACAAAAAGTGATTATCTTGTCATTATGATCGGAGAAACTGATTTTCATACATCCAAGGATTATGCAATGCTTGTAGATTTTATTAGAAAACAATTGGATAAAATAACGTTCACAAATGTTATAATAGTAAGTCCGAATTACATATGTGGCTCAATTTTATACAACTACAGAGTGGAGACATTTAACAATATGCTTTACAACGACATAGCTACACATAAATATGGCTTGATCCTGGATTCGAACCGGGATGTGTCGTTTGACATGTTTAGTAATATTACAGGAAAGATAAAGAATAGTGGAATCAAAGGAATTTTGCGGAACGTTAATGAACTTATAAAGAACACAAGTAGGAAGATCATTGATACAGAAAAAACTACGTACCCCTTGGAAAACGAAACTGTAAATGAACGTAATATCTTACAAAAGAACCAGTTTTTTCTCTTACAATAACTTGTACATAATCCACCAAAATATAGCAGGTCTTTTGAATAAAAGTAATGAATTAATTATAAATCTTGAAGAACTAAAACAGCAACATAAAAATATGGATGTCATTTGTGTGACCGAGCATAATATGACACCAGAAAAGCAAGATATATTGCACCTTCCAAATTTTAGTTTGGCTGCAAGTTACACAAGGAAGAAAAGTAGGGGCGGCTCGTGTATCCTTATTAGAACTGGATTTCAATACAAAGTAATAGATTTTGTAAAGAAGCTTTCAGTTATGTGTCTGATAGAGTGTTGTGCTATAGAACTAGTAGAACATAAAATTATAATTGTATGTGTGTATAGAGTCCCAAAGTCTGACCTTAATGTGTTCTATAATAGATTAGATAATATTTTAAGTAACTTATGCAAGTCAAATAACAAAAAAGTTATAGTGTGTGGTGACTTTAACATAGATAATTTAAAAAATACGAGAGATAAAAGGGACTTTGAATACCTACTATTGGGGTCACAATTTAAAACTTGCTATTCATGAACCAACTAGAAAGAGCAGTGGTACTTGTTTGGACAATTTTGGTCATAATATTAGAGGCGCAAAGGGAGAAGTAGTTGAGCTAGCTCTTTCAGATCACTCAGCTCAAATATTACAGTGTCCCGTTAGAAAAACTAACACTATCAATTCTTGATGTGTTAAACGCCGGGATTATAGCAAAATAAACCTTAATAACTTTGGTAAGCACATTGCGAGTCTGACTTTTAATGATGTACTTTCATGTAATGATGTGGATATGGCTTATGATTTATTTTTTGTCATTTTAAAATGCTTATATGATTTATGTTTTCCTTTTAAAACTATTAAAAAATCGACTAAAGTCAGACACAAATGGCTTAGTCCTAGGATAAAAACATGTTGTAAGAAAAAAAGACAACTCTTATGGCAGTATAGACTTAACAAAGACCACGATACTAAATCAGCCTTAAAAGGCTATACATATAGATTAAGAAAAATTATTGACTTGACCCAGCGGGCGCAGAATATCCAACATATTAAAAACTCTGACAATAAATCTAAGGCCACTTGGCAAATAATTAATAAAACTAAAAACAGTATTCCAAAAGAACCAATAATTAACATAAAAATAGACAACAATAACGTAACTCAACCGACCGAAATAGCAAATGAATTTAATAATTATTTTGTCAATAATAACGGATTTGAAAAAGACTCCTCAAGTAAAATAAATCTGTCTAGTATAAAAAGTAATCTGAACACTATATTCTTAGCACCAGTTACACCCAGTGAAGTATATAAAACAATTATGACTTTAAAAAATACAACGAGCGTGGATTATGATGGATTGTGTACTAAAGTAATTAAACATGTTGGTCATCTAGTAGCAGTGCCCCTGTGTCATATAATAAATCTCTGCTTTGATACGGGCGTGTTCCCAAGTAAACTAAAACAAGCTATCGTAAAACCATTATTTAAAAGGGGAGATAGAGAAAATATTGCAAATTATCGACCCATAGAGTTATTATCTGTATTATCAAAAATTTTGGAAAAAATCATTCACGCAATCATTTACAATTTTTTAGAGAAGCATGATATATTTAACGGCGAAGGGGACGAGCTGGGTGTCGTCAGGATAAGGTTATGCACCGCCGAGCATGAAATAATAGTCTCTTTACAATGCACAACCTCTATCCTTACAATCAAAATCAAGTTAGCACAAAATAACGGACGATCGAACAGATTCACACGGATTCAAGTCGGTAAACGCGGCAAGTTCGACACAGCGAGGCGAATTCAATTCCACGACCGTTCACTACGGCTGCCGGTAACAGAATGTCCCACAGACCATCCAGAGATCGCGCTCTTCCCATTTTCCCGCCTCCGGAAACGTCAAGACTGTCAACTGTCAAACTGACAAACATCAAATCTGTCAACTGTCACACGTCAAACTGTCAAACTGTGTCATTGACAAAGACATCGCTTGCTGCACAGATCACACACTCGCCGTATCGACCTTACCCAAGTGAGCCACTTGACGTTTCCGACTTGATAGTTACGACTACACTTAATAGATGGCGCTAGGGGATCCAATAATCTTGAGCAGTACGGTGCTCGCTCACGCTCCGACACGGCCATCTTGACATTTCACACGTCCTCGTGTGAGGTTGCTGGTGAAGATCCTGCAAAGAGAGATAATACCTGAACAGTAAAATGTTCAATCGCTCGGCCTTCCTGACCAAAAGGGTCAGGCCTTGTAATACCATAATTTGTGAATCACAACTTTATTCAAAATAACAACATTGCTTACTCAAAATCCATAGGTACTAATGAAATAACAGTGATGAAAGTAAACAAATCAAAATAACTATTCACTTAAAATTCAACAAAACTCATCAACCCAATCTTTCCAAATCAAACTAAATAGATTGTGTAATCAGTGTAGTATGCAATACTCTACAATTCAGATGCTCCCATCCAGCAATGACAACCTCTATCCGGTCATCACCCAAAACAAGGGCTACCTCCATCCGGTACCCTTAACAACACAGCGCCTCTATCCGGCGACTCAACAGCGATCGCTTACATCTTTGAGCTAAACGCACGCCACTCACAAGCGTGGCCGCAATGCGACGGGAAATCAGGCCCGATTTACGCCTACGACTACGAATGCTCGAAAGATGTAACCAATCTGAGCAACTTGCATACTATTGAATAAACAATCACAAAAAATGAGTATTGTTTAAACTAATTAAAACTAGTTGAAGGTCCAGCCTCTTCGCTTACTATCATCACTATCATCATCATCACCACCATCATCACCATTATCATTATCATCATCATCATCACCATATTCCCCATCATCACCATAATAACTAATGATAACTTTTTACAGAATTTACAGCCAAATATGCTGGAGGGCCAAGTACCCAATTGTTTTTTTTTCCTTTTTTTTTTTATTTTCAAACAACTGAATTATCAATTTACTGTGTACCACTTTAGTCCGGCTATCCCTGTAGCTCATAAATTAAGTCATCCCTGTGACTTCTCAGAACCATCCCTGTGGCTCTTACACATTTGATCATCCCTGTGATCTCACACATAAGATCATCCCTGTGATCTTTAGTCCGGCTATCCCTGTAGCTCATAAATGAAGTCATCCCTGTGACTTCTCAGAACCATCCCTGTGGCTCTTACACATTTGATCATCCCTGTGATCTCACACATAAGATCATCCCTGTGATCTTACACAACAAAAATGACTTAAGAGGACACAATAAAATAATCAGTTAAGACTCAAAATTTTCAGAACACTCCGAATCACTGATGTCATCAGGTACTTGTCCCTCAGGCATCTTTCTTAACCTATCATGTGCGTACTTGTAAGTACGCTTTGAGTTTAGGGCTTTTAAAACTTAACGATCGTTATCAAGTATTTCTAGAATTTAAACGGCCCCCTGAACTTGGGTCTAACTTTGTTAAATCAGGAACTAATTAATTTCATGATTACGAACACTAGTGACTAAACTGAATTCATATTCCTACCAAGCAACAGCTGCTTACTCAAATTCACCACACTATGACTAAAAGTGTACTGACAGTGTACTAACGGTGCATTAACAGTGTACTAACAGTGTACTAACAGTGTACTAACAGTGTACTAACACTACCAACAGTGCACTTACAGTGTACTAACACTGTACTAACACTGTACTAACACTGTACTAACACTGTACTAAAACTGTACTAACACTGTACTAACACTACACCAATAGTAAACATATTCAGAAACATTGATGCATCTACCAACTGTTAGCAGTGAATTCGAACAGAAAAGTGGTTACATTACAACAGAAAAGTACTAACATTACATTACCACAGAATATGAAGTTACTACAGAAAGATTTTATTCTATTTCCTTATTTTTGCTCTAAATTCCAATATCAATTCTGGTGAATGATGTCACCAACAACAAATTACTTAGCTCTTTTAATTTTAGTTAAATTAACTCCCTTGAATACTTTTGAAACAGATTGAGACTCAATATGGACCGTTTTCTTGGTAATTTTTCTATTTCTACGCCAATCAATTCTTTTTTGTCATAATCATAACCAACAGAATCACTTAGTGACTTTTCAGTTGTAAAACAAAATCCAAATAAAATTGTTACGACTGACCCTTATAAAATGACCTTGTAGATTCGCCACGCTGGCTGCACCCACCAATGCGTCGCCATCGTACTGCCACCGTTGCCTCGCTGCCGCCATTCCATCACCTTGCCTGCGCTGATTTGCTTTGCTCAGCTCCACAACTGTTGCCACTGCAGTTGCATTGCACAACTGTTGTCTGGTGAAGCACCTGAAGCAGATAAACACAGGCGCATTTGGTTGTTGTTTGACATGAGAATAAGCACTAGAAAAAGTAGAACGATCACATGACCTGTTATCCTTGAAATCAGTCGATGCTGCGCTGTCCTGCTATGCGTCACCTTTGCATTAACAGCTCCTTGAAATCGCTCCATGTCGGGGTCAAAATCAGGAACGAACATCGGCACTCGAAGTAAACGCACGCATAACTTGTTCCAAAGCCATAAAATTGCGATTTTACTGCTCCATAATAGACGCCATTTTTCGTCAATCACATTGATTTTCTGTTGCACGTGTCTCGTTATCACACCTCATATCATTTGATTCACTTTTTTCACCACGTGGGACATTTGGATTGCATCCCAACTTCTGATAACGGCGAAGGGGACGAGCTGGGTGTCGTCAGGATAAGGTTATGCACCGCCGAGCATGAAATAATAGTCTCTTTACAATGCACAACCTCTATCCTTACAATCAAAATCAAGTTAGCACAAAATAACGGACGATCGAACAGATTCACACGGATTCAAGTCGGTAAACGCGGCAAGTTCGACACAGCGAGGCGAATTCAATTCCACGACCGTTCACTACGGCTGCCGGTAACAGAATGTCCCACAGACCATCCAGAGATCGCGCTCTTCCCATTTTCCCGCCTCCGGAAACGTCAAGACTGTCAACTGTCAAACTGACAAACATCAAATCTGTCAACTGTCACACGTCAAACTGTCAAACTGTGTCATTGACAAAGACATCGCTTGCTGCACAGATCACACACTCGCCGTATCGACCTTACCCAAGTGAGCCACTTGACGTTTCCGACTTGATAGTTACGACTACACTTAATAGATGGCGCTAGGGGATCCAATAATCTTGAGCAGTACGGTGCTCGCTCACGCTCCGACATATTGATAAAGGAACAAAACGGGTTTAGAAAGAAAACTTCGGTCAACACGGCTATTTATGATTTAGTAAAGAAGGCTGTAACACATATGGATAGAACATGTTCGTCATGTGCTGTTTACATGGACATGACGAAAGCGTTTGATCATGTAGACCATAAAATACTGCTTGACAAATTATATAAATATCGGATTCGTGGAAACTGCCTGGCTCTTATAGAATCATATTTAGCGGACAGATATCAGTATACTGAATTAACACAAATATGTGTCACTACTAAGGAGGAAAGAACATATGTAGTAAAACCCCAGCTGAACTATAATCGTTTATTGGTTGTTTCTTAAATGGCATAACATCAATAACAACTTGACATGACTTTAACTCGTAATACAATGGTAATGTTTAAATTCCGAATACATCAACTCACAATAGTTTACAAGCCATCAACACACGTCTGTTCTGTCCGAGTGCCCGACCGAGAATGCCACGGCTCATGTCAAGAATGCCCCCACTCGCCGCGCGTCACACGCCATCTTGTTTTCCACCGTCAAACTACGCTAGTCAATTGACGTACTTTTATTTTCTAAATCATAAAACTGACTCTTTTAAATCATAAACCTTACACTCGTCCATCCTGACCTCGTGCATGTCCCCATGCACGGTGCCAGAATACGCGGATTCCTATGCTCAAACCTTACACTCGGCGAGTAAGGGCATCAACATAAACAAGTAACCAAATTAACAAGGCATCCTGTCAACCCATATAATACTTACAGGATTAAACAAAGATATTAAAGTATTTTATAAACAACTAGCGGCCGCCCGCGACTTCGTCTGCGTGGAAAGTTTTTTGCTATCCCTCGGGAACTATACTTTTTTTCGGGATGAAAGGTACCCTATGTCCTTCTCTGTACCCCTTACAACGTGTATGCAAAATTTCATGATGATCGGTTCAGTAGTTAAGACGTGAAGGCGTAACAAACAAACAAACAAATAAACAAACAAACAAACGGACTTTCGCATTTATAATATTAGTAAGGATTAAAAGATTCAAGAAATAAAAATAAGATAGAACATAACTGTACTGTTGTTTAGCCTTTTCTGTTAATGTTCTGTTAAAAATTAAAAGATTTAAGAAATAAAAATAAGATAGAACATAACTGTACTGTTGTTTAGGCTTTTCTGTTAGGCACGCTAAAATATTCTTTATTTAATTTTATAGACTTGCATCCCCCTTTCAGGGTTCATATTGCGAGCTATTTGTTATACTTAGGACCATTATACAACAATATGTAACAATAAATATTAAAACTTAAGACTTATTTATTACTACTTACAAATAATTGACCAACCACCAAGGGATACAGGGGTTTTTCGTTATATATATACAAACAAAATCATCAAGGGGTCCCATTCAAGGGTACCCTGTTACATTAACCAACCAATAATCAAGGGGCCCCTGTAATCCCATACAGGGGTTACCTTTACACATAACTAACCAAACCTGTAATCCCATACAGGGGTTCCAACCATTAAGGGGCCCTGTAATCCCATACAAGGGTTGCCTATTCATAACTAACCAAACCTGTAATCCCATACAGGGGTTCCAACCATTAAGGGGCCCTGTAATCCCATACAAGGGTTGCCCGTTATTCATAACTAACCAAACCTGTAATCCCATACAGGGGTTGCAACTATTAAGGGGCCCTGTAATCCCATACAAGGGTTACCCGTTACTCATAACTAACCAAACCTGTAATCCCATACAGGGGTTCCAACTATTAAGGGACCCTGTAATCCCATACAAGGGTTACCCGTTACTCATAACTAACCAAACCTGTAATCCCATACAGGGGTTCCAACGATTAAGGGACCCTGTAATCCCATACAAGGGTTACCCGTTACTCATAACTAACCAAACCTGTAATCCCATACAGGGGTTTCAACCATTATTATAACCAATTAACCAAATTAGTTCAGCGAAATTACGGATTCGCAAAACACTAAATGCTAATAAGCTGTAATATTGCAGATTTGATTTTAATATGATTATGAAACACTAATATCTACGAATCCAACTAACGAATTTAAAAATACAGCGTAGTTGTTACTCTTTTTTTGTTGGACTTACATTTTCAATCAAATTATAATTCCAAATCAAGCAAAAGTTAAGAAAGTATGTAAGTAATTAGCAATTTTGCTAAAGCAACTGAATAAATTAATATTTTGGTCAGTAAAGTAAGAAATAGTTACTGAAAATGAGTTGGATTCATTTACAAAATGATAGCGAGCATTTAATCTAACGATCAAAGAAGAAAGACCGCTATTGCAAATTATTTCTATTTTGTCATACTAGATCCCGTAATTTTACTCAACTAAATTTTTGTAATACCCAGTCAAAACAGTCAGTTATTTAAGTAGATACCTAAGGCATAAATAATATAAAATAATCTTTAATATTACAAAAGTACAACATGCCCCATTGAATTACCGCCATTTGTTGTCATTGTCGCATCATCAATCATTCCATGATATCAAAAGTATAAAAACTAAAAAAACATTAATCGTCTGTCTGTCATTACTTAAATAATAACTAATCATCGTTTTATTTCTAATTTAACTAACAATTTAATAATTTTATTGGTTGAACTTTAAGTTCCTTTATGCTCATTACAAAATATATCATTCAAAATATGATTGATCATAATAAAGATAATGATACCCAATAAGGCATATTAATATATTAACGCTAGGTATTATTGTATTGTATGCAGTCAATATAGCAACTTTTCATACTTTATTTTACTTGGTCTATAAGTCATTTTTCTATTTTATCAAGTGAACAAAATCTTTACTTTTCAAACAAAGTGTTGAAGTACCCCCTTCTGTAAATCATACCGTTCTGCAAATTAAAACTTTATTCTCTATTTGGTTTAGCAGTTTTATTTTTGTACTGTGTGAACCCTTCCTTTTCCATTCTCATATTTACCAAAATAACTTATTTATTCCCTACTGACAATTATTTTCATTTTAAAATTAACTTCGCTACAATTATAATAACTTAAAATATCTATCAACTAAACAGCTTCCGTAACTTCTTCTATCAAAAATAATTTTATTAATCTTGTAAGGACCCAGAAATCGTATTTGTAGACTGGAACTCAGTTCCGAGCTTAATATAGGTACCTAGATACTTGGGTCAGAAAAGATAAAATAAATTAGAGCTAAGACTAACGTAACCATTTAACAGAGTTGTATCGTGTTTTGAAATAAGTATTCGATCTGTAAACTCAATCAGTCTCACCGACCTTCCTCTAGATATTTATAATACCTACTATATTGCATTTAGTAAGCATTGTACCTTTAACAAGATTTGCTATCTGAGACATGAACCACAATAATTTAAGTCAAAGTCTAGCAATTCAACTCAAATATTATTTACGGATATTTATTAAAGTCAATAGACAATCAAAACGGCAACTCATTGTGTCGTTATCACCTATGTATAGTACATATGGTGTAGTTATAATCTCATAGTATTACTATAGTTAGACCCTCGTAGCAATTTTCAACTAAGTATCTAACAATGAGGAAGAGTTAAAGAAAGCCCATTTACAATTATGCAATAATTGATACAATAGGTACGGTCAACGGCACGCTGGGCTTCCACGACAGGGTAATTATTCAATCAATTTTATACTTAATGCAAAGCTATTAAGTTTTCCAAATAAATTACAGATTCCTGACAGTTATGTATAACCCCATGTGCTGGCTGGCTGTACAATCCAACGCAATGTGTTTCCAATGTAAGAGAGGCTACTTTTTTTTGACATAATTTTCAGTTATCTGATAAGATGAAACCAACGTAAAATTCATTAATTCTATTAGTATCACCCATTATTATTATTATTATTCATTAAACAACAACAGAAACGTCGCAAAACCTATCGACCAAATCACAATCAGATATTATAGAACATTATTTAAAATAGGTACCTAATTCATCTAAGTAAGTACCTAATAAATATATCAGTGACCAGTGTAATAAGCTATTATTATTATTTCCATCTTCTAATTACAATCGTTAAACTCATCATCATCACCATCATCTTATCTTACCCATTGTAACAACTATCGTCATCCATCAAATACCATCCGTCAGTGACACCCAGGAGCCATTCGTGGCACCATACAGAAGCTACCCATCTGTCGGCGACCGACCACCCATCATTGCCAACCGTTGGCACCATCTAGAAGCCACCCAGCGTCATCGATGCCATCCAGATGAAATCCGTCAGCTCCATCCGTCGGTACCATCCAGAAACCGTCCGTCGGCGCCATCCAGAAACCATCTGACAGCGCCTTCCAGAAGCCATCTGACAGCGTCACCCAGAAATCATCTGATGGCGCCATCCAGAAGCCATCTGACAACGCCATCCAGAGACCACCAATTAGCGCCATCCAAAAGCCATCGCCGGTCAGCGTCATCCAGAAGCCATCAGCCAGCGCCATCCAGAGGCCATACATTAGTTTTCTGAAATTAAGCACAAAAGCGACAGCAACTTCTTCCAAGTATTTATCACAAAACTATGAAATCAAAATGACTAGGAACATTTCCAATCAAAAATGTAAATAAAACTTTTACAAGAATATCGTAGTCAGAACCTTGTCGTCGAAACTATTAATTAGCACGACTCTCTTTTATTTTTATAGTTCAAATAAAAATCCTTTATACATATTATAATACATATTATGTATATTATATAGGTATATATATACCTATGTACATTAAAAAAATAAAAACTTATGTGTGCAAACCCTACTATTATATTAGAATAAATAACCCTATAATGATTTAGTCTCTTCCCCATTAAAATCGACAATGCTAAAATGTGAACATACATTGATAAATTAATTAATTTTGCTATTATCAATGAAAAATAATTAAACATAGTCTATTCAGTGTCAAGATCCAGTTAACACTCAGAATTCAAATAAGAAACCTAGAAATTGCCCTAGTAATGCCTAGTTGCTTCAACAATCGATACCTTCCTATCGTAGGCCTAATTATGTTAACAATAACGGGTAAATTATCTCGCGACTCTTGTAATTATTATTCCGTTATTCAATGAACTTGGTTTGTTACCATTTACTAACCATCTTTATGGGTATGTATAATGTTATACAATGAGCTACCAAATTAAAAGGGATATTAAAGTATTTGATTGAATCAGGCGTCACTTGGCGGAAGTCCCAAACCATTTTGAAAAAAGAAATATATGTAGCTTACTTCCGCAAACAATGTATGCAAGATGCACCGCCCGCCCGCCCGCAAAAATATGCACATGCACACCACAAAATATCAGTGCACAAACCTGCATTTAGCAAGACAGCAACACACCTTGCACCTTCACCAATTAGGCTACTCTACACGTGTTTCGCCCCAACCCGGAGCATCCTCAGGAGTTAGATCGTGCGTAAACCAGCACCAGCAGTGCTGGTTTACGCACGATCTAACTCCTGAGGATGCTCCGGGTTGGGGCGAAACACGTGTAGAGTAGCCTAATTGGTGAAGGTGCAAGGTGTGTTGCTGTCTTGCTAAATGCAGGTTTGTGCACTGATATTTTGTGGTGTGCATGTGCATATTTTTGCGGGCGGGCGGGCGGTGCATCTTGCATACATTGTTTGCGGAAGTAAGCTACATATATTTCTTTTTTCAAAATGGATATTAAAGTACTAAATCTAGAATTATTTAAGATAAAATCATATAACTGATAATTCCAATAGTATAAAGCATGATCACATGAAATATGTATTAACGAATGCTACTAATGTGGAATATTTGGATTTATCAGGAGTAATATTATAGATTTTATGCATTTGTATGTATATCAATAGACAATACCATATTCCACCTACCTACAAATCCATGTTGTGACTTTAGATTCTGACATGTCATATCAAATTAAGAAATATTATATTATATTATGTTTGTGCAACACACAGCTATTGTATTAGCAGTAGCCACTGCGCTAAAATTTGGTGACCAGCGACTAGGAAATCGCGTCCTTCCGCAATAAACTTGTGATCACGCTACCTTACTTACTCAATCTTTGTTACCAATCAGTGAGCAACTAGTATTTTTTTTTTAAATACTCACTAATTTGTAGTCACATAATGTTAAGCAGACTTGGTGGGTTGTCTATAGTTGATTACTTTAAATATCTAGCTACCCTGTAACTACGCGTTAATTTGAAATTATATTATTGTACATTGGTACAACATATTGCATAAAATAGGTAAGAGCAACAGCGTTAGCGCACCTTACCTTTGGACTTATTACAGTGACAGAGAAACCCCTAAAGTGATTTTAGTATAATACTTAATACTCCATAAAAACATTATAATTCATCAGAGAGACACTGATCTACCGTTATCATTATTCGGCTCAACTGGATCAACGTATATGTTGCGTGCATATAGAGAGAGTTAAGTGTCCTTATACCACCAAGGAGTAGCTTTAGCCAACCATACGCCCACACCTCCATACGGGTAAGGATCCACGCATTATATCACCCGAGAGTTGCCCTGGCTTAACATAATGCGTAAATCAAGCTACCACACTACATGATAATTACACTCTCAGTTTAAAGAGAAAATCAAATCCCAAAAACCGTGAGGCACTTACGTGGAGAGAATGGTTCGATTAGAGTATTGTTTTGGTGAACAAGTTGTTCTGCCACATAGTATGCAATGAAAACCTCAGAAGTATAGTTATACTCTGAGATGAGTACTTATTCAAAACAGTGCACATTACCAGTAAGTACCCACTGTCAGCCAAATAATATGTAATAAAACCCACGTTTTTACTTATCCAATATTATGATATTCATTATTGTAAAATAATAATATTACCTCAAAAGTGTAAACAGCAAGTAATTAAGTAAGTGTAAGAGTGTAATTAATTATTAAAATTTATTTTGGAAAAACCATCATTATTAACCTTTTCCCCTCATAAAATTAAAATATAACACGTGCCTGTTATGACACATTTTTAGAACTTGCGGCAATACAAAGTGCCGAAAATGAGATTAATTTATAATTACATATATCTATTTACTTTTCACGCAAAACGCCCTTACAAACTGAACCATTCCCTTAAAATGTATTATCAAAATTACACTCCCTTTTGGTAGTCGTGTAATAATACGAAACATTTGTGAATACCTTACTTTTCGATCGCATAACATAACTCATGAAATAGTAAAATGAATTGAAACTCCAGACCTTTGAACTGCTTTGAAGAGAATACCTCAGCACTCCACCCTCGCATGTCGAACTAGGGACTTTTCGACACGCTGTTGCTGCTTACGTGTAGCCAGTCTCGTTCCGATGAGTATTAAACAGAAAACAATGCAAATTTTAGAATATAGTACGTGTATACCAAGTTAGAGTTCGAACACTAAATATACTGGAATAGTTGACAATCTATTGGCCAGTGGCCTGGCTAAAAATGTAACGATCAAAATTTTTGATAATTTCAAGCTTCACTAGAAATTATAATTTTATTAACACTTGGGCTGCGTTCCGTCGTTTTGTGTGTAGTTGTTTGGTTAAATTTTAACCCGTTTGAGTTGCAACCAAACCGTGGAACGATCGAGTTGTTTTTATAACCTCTTAGATACAAAGTTTTAGTCTTCCATTTGGAATACGAATAATTTAGACTTTCGTATATACTAAATCAGATAAAAATCTGTTGTTTTTTTTTTGAGAAACCATGAACTTTTGAAACTTAGATACAAAAACATCAAAATACAAAATAATATCCAAATACCAATGACATTATTTTGTAAAGATAAACGTCAGAGCGTTTTTCAAACATCTATTTTGATGATTGTTTGGTTGCTGCGCTCCAAGCCACGGAACAGATGAAACCACGCCCTGGCAGCTGCCAGAGTAAAATTTCACCGAGCCACGGAACGGCCAGAGCGCGCACCGGAGTGCGCCCGAGTGCACTCGAGCGAAGTCACGGAACGCACCCTTGTAATATACTACTTCTCATGAAAAGTCTCTAAAGTAAAAAGAGCGTGTACTTACCACTTCTGATTTGTAGTAAAACCCCAGCTGAACTATAATCGTTTATTGGTTGTTTCTTAAATGGCATAACATCAATAACAACTTGACATGACTTTAACTCGTAATACAATGGTAATGTTTAAATTCCGAATACATCAACTCACAATAGTTTACAAGCCATCAACACACGTCTGTTCTGTCCGAGTGCCCGACCGAGAATGCCACGGCTCATGTCAAGAATGCCCCCACTCGCCGCGCGTCACACGCCATCTTGTTTTCCACCGTCAAACTACGCTAGTCAATTGACGTACTTTTATTTTCTAAATCATAAAACTGACTCTTTTAAATCATAAACCTTACACATATATATCTGATTTAAAAAAAGTTAACTATGGTGTACCTCAAGGCAGCGTGCTTGGGCCGTTATTGTTCTTAATTTATATTGATGACATAGTTAATTGTACTAGCCATCCCATGATCCTGTTTGCGGACGATAGTACTGTTTTTATCAAAAATGACGATAATGATACCTACAATAATGAAATATCCGATACTGTGAAAAATATAATCAATTGGTTAAATAACAACAATCTTAAAATAAATTTAGAGAAGACACATATCATGCACTTTTCACAAAGAAAACCTGTCCTAAATTCTGACATTGAGATTCAAGGAGTGGCTGTCAATAGTACAAATACTGCTCGGTTCTTAGGAGTCCACATTGATAGTAATATGAAATGGGAGTCCCATTCTATAGAAGTTTGTAAAAAGTTATACAAGTTCTCATATGCACTGTACACGCTGTCTAGATCTGTAGATAAAAAAACATTGCTGATGGCATATCACGGCTTAGTTGTTGCTACCTTAAGATTTGGCATAATTTTCTGGGGTAATTCTTCTTACAGAGAAATTATATTTAGAGCTCAAAAGAAATGCGTTCGAGCAATTTGTGGACTAAAACCTATAGAGAGCTGCCAACCTTACTTCAAGTCTTTAAGATTATTAACTTTTCCCAGCCTCTATATTCTCGAATGCTGTGTATTTGTCAAATGTAATCCTGATTTGTTTGAGGTGGTAAAATCATCAAAAGATTCTCGCCTTCGCCCTAGGAAAACGCAATTAATAACGACAAGTAAAAAATAAATAAAACGGAGAGTACATGGAAAGATGTATCATAGAGTTGTCAACCGTCAACATTATTTGCTACGAATTTAATAATAATGTATATTTAATTTAATAACGTTGCTTTGATCCAATCAGATTTTTTTTCGTGATTTGATAACAAACATCCAAATAAACAAACATTCACATTCATAATAGGTATTAACAGTATATTCTTTAAAGGAATTCATTTGCAATGAATAAAATATGTCGGAGCGTGGGCACTGGATCCCCTAGCGCCATCTATTGAGTGTAGTTGTAACTATCAAGTCGGAAACGTCAAGTGGCTCACTTGGGTAAGGTCGATACAGCAAGTGTGTGATCTGTGCAGCAAGCGATGTCTTTTTCAATGACACAGTTTGACAGTTTGACGTGTGACAGTTGACAGATTTGATGTTTGTCAGTTTGACAGTTGACAGTCTTGACGTTTCCGGAGGCGGGAAAATGTGAAGAGCGTGATCTCTGGATGGTCTGTGGAACATTCTGTTACCGGCAGCCGTAGTGAACGGTTATTGATTTGAATTCGCCTCGCTGTGTCGAACTTGCCGCGTTTACCGACTTGAATCCGTGTGAATCCGTTCGATCATCCGTTATTTTGTGCTAACTTGATGTTGATTGTAAGAATAGAGATTGTGCTTTGTAAAGAGACAATTATTTCATGCTCGGCGATGAATAATCTTCTCCTGACGACACCCAGCTCCTCCCCTTCGCCGTCATCAGAAGTTGGGATGCAATCCAAATGTCCCACGTGGTGAAAAAAATGAATCAAATGATATGAGGTGTGATAACGAGACACGTGCAACAGAAAATCAATGTGATCGACGAAAAATGGCGTCTATTATTTATGGAGTAGTAAAATCGCAATTTTATGGCTTTGGAACAAGTTATGCGTGCGTTTACTTCGAGTGCCGATGTTCGTTCCTGATTTTGACCCCGACATGGAGCGATTTCAAGGAGCTGTTCATGCAAAGGTGACGCATAGCAGGACAGCGCAGCATCGACTGATTTCAAGGATAACAGGTCATGTGATCGTTCTACTTTTTCCAGTGCTTATTCTCATGTCAAACAACAACCAAATGCGCCTGTGTTTATCTGCTTCAGGTGCTTCACCAGACAACAGTTGTGCAATGCAACTGCAGTGGCAACAGTTGTGGAGCTGAGCAAAGCAAATCAGCGCAGGCAAGGTGATGGAATGGCGGCAGCGAGGCAACGGTGGCAGTACGATGGCGACGCATTGGTGGGTGCAGCCAGCGTAGCGAATCTACAAGGTCACTTTATAAGGTCAGTCGTAACAATTTTATTTGGATTTTGTTTTACAACTGAAAAGTCACTAAGTAATTCTGTTGGTTATGATTATGACAAAAAATAATTGATTGGCGTAGAAATAGAAAAATTACCAAGAAAACGGTCCATATTGAGTCTCAATCTGTTTCAAAAGTATTCAAGGGAGTTAATTTAACTAAAATTAAAAGAGCTAAGTAATTTGTTGTTGGTGACATCAGTCACCAGAATTGATATTGGAATTTAGAGCAAAAATAAGAAAATTGGATAAAATCTTTTCGTAGTAATGTCATATTCTGTGGTAATGTAATGTTAGTACTTTTCTGTTGAAATGTAACCACTTTTCTGTTCGAATTCACTGCTAACAGTTGGTAGATGCATCAATGTTTCTGAATATGTTTACTATTGGTGTAGTGTTACTGCAGTGTTGGTACAGTGTAGGTACAGTGTTGATACTGTGTTGGTACAGTGTAGGTACAGTGTTGATACTGTGTTGGTACTGTGTTGGTACAGTGTTGGTACAATGTCGGTACAGTGTAAGTACAGTGTAAGCACAGTGTTAGTACAGTGTTGGTACAGTGTTAGTACAGTGTTAGTACTGTGTTAGTACAGTGTTAGTACAGTGTTAGTACAGTGTTAGTACAGTGTTAGTACAGTGTTAGTACAGTGTTAGTACAGTGTTAGTACAGTGTTAGTACAGTGTTGGTACTGTGTTAGTACAGTGTTAGTACAGTGTTAGTACAGTGTTAGTACAGTGTTAGTACAGTGTTAGTACAGTGTTAGTACAGTGTTAGTACAGTGTTAGTACAGTGTTAGTACACTGTAAGTGCACTGTTGGTACACTGTTTGTACACTGTCAATGCACTGTTAGTACACTGTTGTACATTGTTAGTACACTGCTAGTACACTTGGTAAACTGATAGTACGCTGTTAGTACACTGTTCGTACATTGTTAGTACACTGCATGCACACTATTAGTAAACTGATAGTACACTGTTAGTACACTGTTGGTACACTGTTAGTACACCGTTAGTACACTGTCAGTACACTTTTAGTCATAGTGTGGTGAATTTGAGTAAGCAGCTGTTGCTATGTAGGAATATGAATTCAGTTTAGTCACTAGTGTTCGTAATCATGAAATTAATTAGTTCCTGATTTAACAAAGTTAGACCCAAGTTCAGGGGGCCGTTTAAAGTCATAGAAATACTTGATAACGATCGTTATGTTTTAAAAGCCCTAAACTCAAAGCGTACTTACAAGTACGCATATGATAGGTTAAGAAAGATGCCTGAGGGACAAGTACCTGATGACATCAGTGATTCGCAGTGTTCTGAAAATTTTGAGTCTTAACTGATTATTTTATTGTGTCCTCTTAAGTCATTTTTGTTGTGTAAGATCACAGGGATGATCTTATGTGTGAGATCACAGGGATGATCAAATGTGTAAGAGCCACAGGGATGGTTCTGAGAAGTCACAGGGATGACTTCATTTATGAGCTACAGGGATAGCCGGACTAAAGATCACAGGGATGATCTTATGTGTGAGATCACAGGGATGATCAAATGTGTAAGAGCCACAGCACAGGGATGGTTCTGAGAAGTCACAGGGATGACTTAATTTATGAGCTACAGGGATAGCCGGACTAAAGTGGTACACAGTAAATTGATAATTCAGTTGTTTGAAAATAATAAAAAAAAGGAAAAAAAAACAATTGGGTACTTGGCCCTCCAGCATATTTGGCTGTAAATTCTGTAAAAAGTTATCATTAGTTATTATGGTGATGATGGGGAATATGGTGATGATGATGATGATAATGATAATGGTGATGATGGTGGTGATGATGATGATAGTGATGATAGTAAGTGAAGAGGCTGGACCTTCAACTAGTTTTAATTAGTTCACACAATACTCATTTTTTGTGATTGTTTATTCAATAGTATGCAAGTCGCTCAGATTGGTTACATCTTTCGTGCATTCGTAGTCGTAGGCGTAAATCGGGCCTGATTTCCCGTCGCATTGCGGCCACGCTTGTGAGTGGCGTGCGTTTAGCTCAAAGATGTAAGCGATCGCTGTTGAGTCGCCGGATAGAGGCGCTGTGTTGTTAAGGGTACCGGATGGAGGTAGCCCTTGTTTTGGGTGATGACCGGATAGAGGTTGTCATCTGGATGGGAGCATCTGAATTGTAGAGTATTGCATACTACACTGATTACACAATCTATTTAGTTTGATTTGGAAAGATTGGGTTGATGAGTTTTGTTGAATTTTAAGTGAATAGTTATTTTGATTTGTTTACTTTCATCACTGTTATTTCATTAGTACCTATGGATTTTGAGTAAGCAATGTTGTAATTTTGAATAAAGAGTTGTGGTATACAAATTGTGGTGTTACAAGACCTGACCCTTTTGGTCAGGAAGGCCGAGCGATTGAACATTTTACTGTTCAGGTATTATCTCTCTTTGCAGGATTTTCACCAGCAACCTCACACGAGGACGTGTGAAATGTCAAGATGGCCGTGTCGGAGCGTGGGCACTGGATCCCCTAGCGCCATCTATTGAGTGTAGTTGTAACTATCAAGTCGGAAACGTCAAGTGGCTCACTTGGGTAAGGTCGATACAGCAAGTGTGTGATCTGTGCAGCAAGCGATGTCTTTTTCAATGACACAGTTTGACAGTTTGACGTGTGACAGTTGACAGATTTGATGTTTGTCAGTTTGACAGTTGACAGTCTTGACGTTTCCGGAGGCGGGAAAATGTGAAGAGCGTGATCTCTGGATGGTCTGTGGAACATTCTGTTACCGGCAGCCGTAGTGAACGGTTATTGATTTGAATTCGCCTCGCTGTGTCGAACTTGCCGCGTTTACCGACTTGAATCCGTGTGAATCCGTTCGATCATCCGTTATTTTGTGCTAACTTGATGTTGATTGTAAGAATAGAGATTGTGCTTTGTAAAGAGACAATTATTTCATGCTCGGCGATGAATAATCTTCTCCTGACGACACCCAGCTCCTCCCCTTCGCCGTCAAATAGATGTTTCGTATTCGTAGCACGAAAATCAATTCGCTACGAATCTGCTACGCCGTAGCATAACATCGTAGAGTGATTATCGCTTTTTGAGCTCATGTTAAACGGAAAATATTTTAAAAACTTAAGAGAGCTATCCGCATTTCAAAGAAATTAGCGTTTTTCCAAAGAAGTTATCTAAAGAATGAAAGCATTACCATTGATGTAAGATTTAGTTTTAGAAAGCAATATTCTAAAATTAGTGCCGTGAAAAACATAATAAATTATCAGGTATTTTAAAACGAAGACAATTCTGTTCAAGTGGAATTTCAAATTTGCTTGTCAGAGTTATTTTTCACTAAAGTTTCAGCTGTAACAAATAATAATACGACTCATATTGATTTTTTCACTGTCTTATTGTTTGTATTGTCAAGAAAAATGTTTTTAATCACTGAGAAAATAAAATATTAATAAAAATGCTCAAATCGGTACACTTTGACATGTTTTTTACTGGCATTTAAAGAAACTGAAATTTTTTTTCAATGTGTTGCGTGTTTTGTATATCCATATACCATATACCACCTGCTTCGTCCGGCCATCCCGACAACGCTACTGTACGTGTCCCGTCTGCACTACAGTACGAAACCTGATGATATTGTAGAGTACATCAGAGTGAAGACCAAATTCTGTCTGAGGGTGGAGCGCTTGGAGTCCCGCCACAATGTGAACTTCAATTCGATTGTGGTGAGGGCACCGACCGAACATCTTTCGACCTTCATGAAAGAAGATTTTGGCCGAAGGGTGTTTTGTTCCGACGGTTTCGCGGTCGGATACCGGACACGTTGCGCAACACGTCGCCGCCATCAATACGTGGAAAATAGTTTATATAAAATCTAATTTCAAAATTATCTATTAACATACAAACTAACGTCTGTAAGGTATTTATTGTATGGGCCTAGTTGCCTGAATTAAATATATAAATTAAATATATATATGTCGGAGCGCGAGCGCCATGCTGCCCAAGATTATTGGAACTCCTAGCGCCATCTATTGAGTTTAGTCGTAACTATCAAGTCGGAAACGTCAAGTGGCACACTTGGGTAAGGTCGACACAGCGAGTGTATAATCTGTGCAGCAAGCGATGACTTTGTCTATGAAATAGTTTGACAGTTGACAGATTTGATGTTTGTCAGTTTGACAGTTGACAGTCTTGATGTTTCCTGAGGCGGGAAAATGTGAAGAGCGCTTTTTGGGGGTAGTCTGAAAAAGAGTCTGTTACCGGCAGCCGTAGTGAACGGTCGTTGAATTGAATTCGCCTCGCTGTGTCGAACTTGCCGCGTTTACCGACTTGAATCCGTGTGAATCTGTTCGATCATCCGTTATTTTGTGCTAACTTGATGTTGATTGTAAGAATAGAGGTTGTGCATTGTAAAGAGACTATTATTTCATGCTCGGCGATGAATAATCTTCTCCTGATGACACCCAGCTGTCCCCCCCGACTCTGTCATCAGAAGTGGGATGAAATCCAAACGTCCAACGAGGTGAGAGAAGTGAATCAAACGATTTGAGGTGTGCAACGGTTAACGAGACACGTGCAACGGAAAATCAATGTGATTGACGAAAAATGGCGTCTATTATGGAGCAGTAAAATCGCAATTTTATGGCTTTGGAACAAGCTATGCGTGCGTCTACTTCGAGTGCCGATGTTCGTTCCCAAGTTTGACCCCGAGTGAAAAGATGTTAGCGTACATGCCTGGATCACAACGGCGGACATGTGCGTTACTGACAAGCAACAAGGCGCATCGCTGATGATTGCGCTGAGCCGCGCACTCAAGGGAGAAGCTTTCATCTTGGCTGTCTTCGGTTTCCTCTCGTGTTATGATGCTGTGGTATAGTGATAGATGATATGGAGTGATTTCAAGCAGCTGTTCATTCAAAAGTGTAGCATACCAGGACAGGGCAGCATCGACTGATTCTAAGGATGAAAAAGGTCATGTAGTCATTCCACATTTTCTAGTAGTGCTTATTCTCATATCAAACAACAACCAAGTGTGCTTGTGATTATCTGCTTCAGGTGCTTCACCAAACAACAGTGGTGCAATCGGCAGCGGCCACAGTGGTGCGGCTACAGCGGCAATAGTGGTACAACTGCAGCGGCAACGATGCCAGCTGCGATGCAATGGCGGCAGCGATGCAATGGCGGCAGCGAAGCAATGGCGGCAGCGATGCAATGGCGGTGGCGATGCAGTGGTGGGTGTGAACCCGAGTGCATCCTGTTACTCAGCTCAGCGTGGCAAATCTACAAGGTCACTTTAAAAGGGTCAGTCGTAACGATTTTATTTTAAAACTGAAAAGTCACTAAGTGATTGTGTTGATTATGATTATGACAAAAAAGAATTGATCAGCGTAGAAAAAGAAAACTACAAAGAAAACAGTCCATATTGAGTCTCATTCTGTTTCAAAAGTATTCAAGGGAGTGAATTTAACTAAAATTAAAAGAGCTAAGTAATTTGTTGTTGGTGACATCATTCACCAGAATTGATATTGGAATTTAGGGCAAAAATAAGGAAATAGAAGGAAATCTTTCTTAGTAATGTCATATTCTGTGGTAATGTAATGTTAGCACTTTTCTGTTGTAATGTAACCACTTTTCTGTTTTAATTCACTGCTAACAGTTGGTAGATGCATCAATGTTTCTGAATATGTTTACTGTTGGTGTATGTGTTGGTACAGTGTTGGTACAGTGTTGGTACAGTGTTGGTGCAGTGTCAGTACAGTGTCAGTACAAGTACAGCGGTGCACTGTTAGTGAACTGTTAGTGAACTGTTAGTACACTGTTAGTACACTGTTAGTGCGCTGTTAGTACACTGTTAGTGCACTGTTGATGCAATGTTGTTACATTGTTAGTGCACTGTGAGTACACCGTTAGTACACTGTTAGTATACTGTTAGTACACTGTTAGTACACTGTCAGTACACTTTTAGTCATAGTGTGGTGAATTTGAGTAAGCAGCTATTGCTATGTAGGAATATGAATTCAGTTTAGTCACTAGTGTTCATAATCATGAAACTAAAATTAGTTTCTGATTTAACAAAGTTTTTGTTTGAGTACCTATCTGGAAGTTGATTATCTTCAAAATGTGAGTAAACAAGATTTTCAAACAAAATTTTAAGATTTTCGGAGCGCGTCCTGTGTCTTTTCTTCTCCGTTTCAGCTGACGTACCAGGGGCATAGAATGCTGACAGCGATGGTGGTATCAAAAGAAGTGACTTCATCACCAAGTGGCGTGAAGCGGCACATCTTTGCGAGTCGTGTCTTCGACGGCGTGCAGGACGAGGAGGTGGGAGTAGACGATGACGTCACTACGTCTCAATGATCTCTGCTTACATCAGATGATCAGATCAAAGTTTTGCTATTTTCTGTTTCTTTAAAGTTATAATGCAGTCACGACTGAGTGGCAAGCGTTTAGTCTTAGCGTTCACCGGATGAAGGCGATGATGATGGTGATGATGATGATAGTGAAGAAGGTGATGATGATGGTGAAGGTGATGATGATGATGGTGGCGATATTGACTGAGTTATGCTCACTGTATTAATGATTCTTATTTGTTAGTAGGATTGGTTGATAATAGTACACCAAATTAAGTGTTAGGATGCCTGTCAGACGCCTGATGCCTTCAGGTTGTCTTGAAGGGTTAATTGACTATCAGACGCTGGAGGGAGGTTGTCTTGAGCCAATGTCAGACGCCGGATGGAGGTTGTCTTGAAGTGTTAATTGTTAACTGACTATCAGACGCCAGAAGGAGGTTGTCTTGAGTCACTGTCAGACGCCGGATGGAGGTTGTCTTGAAGTGGTAGTTGACTATCAGACACCGGATAGAGGTTGTCTTGAGTCATTGTCAGACGCCGGATAGAGGTTGTCTTGAAGTGCTAGTTGACTATCAGACGCTGGATAGAGGTTGTCTTAAAGTGCTAGTTAACTATCAGACGCCGGAAAGAGGTTGTCTTGAGTCACTGTCAGACGCCGGATGGAGGTTGTCTTGAAGTGCTGGTTGACTATCAGACGCCGGATGAAGGTTGTCTTGAGTCATTGTTAGACGCCGGATGGAGGTTGTCTTGAAGTGCTGGTTGGCTATCAGACGCCGGATGCAGGTTGTCTTGAGTCAATGTCAGACGCCGGATGGAGGTTGTCTTGAAGTGCTAGTTTACTATCAGATGCCGGATGGAGGTAGTCTTGAGTCACTGTCAGACGGCGGAAGGAGGTTTACTTGAAGTACTGGTTGACTATCAGACGCCGGATGGAGGTTGTCTTGAGTCACTATCAGACGCCACATGAAGGTTGTCTTGAAGTGCTGGTGTGCTCGTTGACTAGCAGATGCCGGATGAAGGTTGCTTTGCGTCACTGTCAGATGCCGGTTGGAGGTTGTCTTGAGCAGTTGACTGTCAGACGCCGGATGGCGGTTGTCTCGCAGAAATTGACTACCAGTCGCCGGATAGAGGTTGTCTTGAGTCACTGTCAGACGCCGGATGGAGGTTGTCTTGAGTCATTGTCTGATGCCGGATTGAGGCTGTCGACGCCGGATAGAGGTTGTCTTGAGTCATTGACAGACGCCAGATAGAGGTTGTCTTGAGTCACTATTAGGTACAGGTTATCTTGTGTTTGATAGAGTTGATGGCTTCATAGGCCAAAACTTAACAATTTTGATGATACTTGGTGCTGTTTGACAGATCATTTCTCTTGATGGTACAAACGTTGTTATTTGACTGGTTTGTTAATTTATTGTGAATGGAGAGCTGGAGTACTTGTGAATGATTTAAAGCTACTTACTAAGAAAAATTTTAAATTAATCAGAACATTGTCAGATGGAAGATAAGTTAACGTTTTGATTAAATTGTAATCATTGAGTTAAGGATTAAGAAAGAGACGTTCCCTAAACTTTGGTCAGGAAGGCCGAGTGGTAAAACTGTTTACTGTCTGGTGATGTTTGTCTCCAGGTATTCCACTGACTGCTTCACACGTGGACGTGTGAAATGTCAAGATGGCCGTGTCGGAGCGCGAGCGCCATGCTGCCCAAGATTATTGGAACTCCTAGCGCCATCTATTGAGTTTAGTCGTAACTATCAAGTCGGAAACGTCAAGTGGCACACTTGGGTAAGGTCGACACAGCGAGTGTATAATCTGTGCAGCAAGCGATGACTTTGTCTATGAAATAGTTTGACAGTTGACAGATTTGATGTTTGTCAGTTTGACAGTTGACAGTCTTGATGTTTCCTGAGGCGGGAAAATGTGAAGAGCGCTTTTTGGGGGTAGTCTGAAAAAGAGTCTGTTACCGGCAGCCGTAGTGAACGGTCGTTGAATTGAATTCGCCTCGCTGTGTCGAACTTGCCGCGTTTACCGACTTGAATCCGTGTGAATCTGTTCGATCATCCGTTATTTTGTGCTAACTTGATGTTGATTGTAAGAATAGAGGTTGTGCATTGTAAAGAGACTATTATTTCATGCTCGGCGATGAATAATCTTCTCCTGACGACACCCAGCTGTCCCCCCCGACTCTGTCATATATATATAAATTTAATAATTTAATAGGAATTTTCAAAGTTCGCTCTCATTACGGCTTGCGCAGAGTGGTTTTGATCATTTGTATTGAAATTTAAAAATGAAACGGGATGCGTATCTACACCCTTAAGGCGGTAAGACCTGACCAAAAGTTGCACCGCGTAATTTTTTAATATATTTTAATCCTAATAATACACTATTAAATAAATCGTAGAATTTTTAGGATCCATAGTCCAGTATTTTTGGATGGTATTTTTATACTCAATTTTTTATGCCAATTTAATACGAATCGTATTAAAGAGGCCATGGAGCGGAACAAAGGCTCCAAAGTGTTCGCGAGAGATCTGTCTATTGGGCAAAGCCAGATGATGAAGCTGAAAACTGACGACGGACGCATTATCTCAGCGAAGCCTGAAATCCTGAGGGAGATCGAGAGTTTCTATGGGCAGTTATATTCCACGCAGACACCTGTTGAAAGCAAGGCTAAAGACCCCAGAGCCAAGCTTACCCGATACTATACCCAAGATATCCCGGACGTCAGCATGTACGAGATTAGTATGGCTCTCAAACAGCTGAAAAACAACAAGGCGGCGGGTGACGACGGAATCACTACAGAACTTCTGAGAGAGGGCGGTAAGCCGATACTTAAAGTCCTCCAGAAGCTTTTCAATTCCGTCATCGTCGAGGGCAGAACGCCGAAGACATGGAACATAGTGAGGTGATTTTGTTCTTTAAAAAGGGTGACAAGTCCCTCTAGACCCATCTCGCTTCTGAGTCATGTCAATAAGCTGTTTTCGAGAGTCCTTACGAACCGTCTCGCTCGCAAGTTCGACGACTTCCAACCTCCCGAACAAGCCGGGTTCCGAAAAGGCTTTAGCACTATAGACCACATCCATACGCTGCGGCAGGTCATACAGAAGACCGAGGAGTATAATCTGCCACTTTGCTTGGCGTTCGTGGATTATGAGAAAGCCTTTGATTCGATTGAAACCTGGGCGGTGCTGCAGTCTCTCCAAAGGTGCCAAGTGGACTACAACAGGTATATCGAGGTGTTGAGGTATTTATACAAAAATGCCACCATGTCGGTCCGAGTACAGAACCAGAGAACAAATCCTATCCAACTGCAGCGAGGTGTGAGACAGGGAGATGTTATTTCTCCGAAACTGTTCACAGCTGCGTTGGAGGATATCTTTAAACTCTTAGACTGGAAAGGACTCGGCATCAACATTAATGGCCAGTACCTAACACACCTTCGTTTTGCCGATGATATAGTTCTTATGGCTGAGACCTTGGAGGACCTGAATACAATACTCGAAGATCTCCGTAGTGCTTCCCAAAGAGTGGGTCTTAAAATAAACATGGATAAGACGAAAATCATGTCGAATGCCCATGTTGTGCCCGCTCCAGTTCATGTTGGGAACACTACACTCGAAGTTGTTGACCATTATGTAAACCTAGGACAGGCAGTCCAGTTAGGTAGGTCCAACTTTGAGAAGGAGATCTCTCGTCGCCGTTGGGGCGGAAAGGTTCTTGAATGGCGACCGCGCACCGGACGACGCTCCGTGGGTAGGCCCCCGACAAGGTGGACCGACGATCTGGTGAAGGTTGCCAGAAGCCACTGGATGTGGGAAGCGCAGGACCGATCGTCGTGGAAATCCTTGGGGGAGGCCTATACCCAGCAGTGGGTGTCGTGCGGCTGATATGATGATGATGATTTTTATTCTCGCTCGTAGTCACTGTTAGAAGTAGATAGCAAAACTGCTAAAAATGGCCGTTTTTGACACATTTGCTATTATCATCTAGATGTAAATTATTTTTCAATACAGTTGCTCGAAAATGTGAGCTTACGATGGCAGTGCAGCGTGCGGTAAGTTGATTTTACCGCAGGCCGTGAGTTTTTGTTTACGGTTTAGTACAGCGTGCGGTAAGTTGATTTTACCGCACGCCGGCGCCGTGCGTCTTTGTTTACGTAAGTTTTTTTTTAATTTCTACTAGCTTCCGCCCGCGACTTTATCCGCGTGGACAGTAGAAAAATACAGCGACCAGTTCAAAATGACCTCTTTAGTGTATGAAAGCTAGTACTACGGACAGTTCAAGCTGTTTCCCTGGTTCCACCCACCTGAATTTGATGAAACATAGCTTAGATTTTATGTTGGACCTCAATGTACTTACTGTGAAAAGCCCATTAAAATTCGTTTAGCGGTTTTTGCGTAATTTGCGCAGAAATATTTAGAATTTACAGTTTTATTATATGTATAGATTACAATTTCAGTGTCAGTACTTATAATGTTTTCTCGCAAATGTATTGAAAAACGTAGTATGGCACATGGTTGTTAAGGTTTTTTATAACATATTTGCTCGTAAAGGGTCTCTTATTACACCAATTTAAATATCGTATTGTATCTCATTACGAACTTGTGCGGTAATGTAAAGTAAAACGCACGGTTTGCTTGATAAACCGTGCGTTTTACTTTACATTACCGCACGGCCGCCGCCGCCGCTTGCGCCGCCGCCACCGCCGCCGACTGCACTACTTTGCGGTCTCGTTTCTCCTACCTTCACTCAAGAGAGTGAGAGAGAGACAAATAATAATAACTTGACAACATTAAAAGTGCCAACTGGCAACGTAACAAACAATTTTATAAATTGTTAAATTTTTTATGACTCGGTACTTTAACAAGTGATTAAAAATTTATTCGTTTAAGAAAGTCCAGGTTTTATTTATTTCCTCGCAAATATGTTATAAAACGTCGTATGACATACGTGCGCCTTGATAATTACCGCACTTATATCATAATGTACTATTAAAACTCGTGACGATTATAAAATCAACTCGTTTTAAAAACCTCCTTACCAACCTTGTATCATAAACTACTATAACATAAGCATTGTGAATGTCAAAAATATAAAATTTAATGCTTATAGACATTTAGTTATAATTTTTTAGTGTGATACTGATTGCCTTGATCCTGGGACCGCCGCAGCTGCGGTGTTGGTTTGGGTAATGACACCACCGCACCGTAATGAGTGTATGATCGATACTACATTCATTAGCGTCGCGTGTCGGTGAGGTCACAAGTTCATAGTATTTAAACAACACAGGTGAATAAAGGTGAATAAAACAAATAAAAAATCTAGTTCTTTTTTCATAACGGGGTAGTGCTTGGCCTTTGTGACCAGGGGCCCTATTTTTGAATCATTAGAATTCCAAATCGTGTATGAAATCGCAAGATTCGTATGCGAATCCCTAAAATCGCTATTTTTGAATATTCATACTCGTGAATTTTGCAACGAGTGGTCCGACCCACTCGTTTTCGATATTCTACCAGTAGAAATGACGTGAGAAAGAGAGAGAAATATCAAAATCAAATGACTAACAGACAATGTCATTATAACATTTCTAATTTACGTTCCGTTCCCCCGTAACATAGTACCGGTTTTCAAAATCAACGAGTTATGGCTTTACGGTTTTTATTTTTTCTGCGTGAAATGAAAAATATTATAAGATTCGAGTTTTAGGGCAGCACTCATTTCTATTGTTTCAAAAATGCGTAAAATTGGGAGCAATCGAAATTGATTTCGTATACGTTTTGCTTTCGTGCATGAATTTAAGATTCATTTCTAATGATTCAAAAATACATCCCCTGATGTTAAGTGACGATAAGGCCGAAGGTGGAAGCGCACTGCACCTGGAATCCTCATCACTGAGGAACTGGCTATCTTACCTCTTACTGCCGAAACATAACAATTTTTAAATTGTTGTTATGGCGTCACAATTAGGAAAGATGGTGGTAGCTAGCCAGGCGGACTTGAAATAAGCTCTACCACCAACCAAACCGAGTGCAAATTGTACTCCCCCGGGAATCAAACCCGGGACCCCTGCGTCTTACAAGGGTGGGCGCACCACAAGACCACAGAGGCGGTTAGTTTAGTAGATTAGCTAATGAGCTAAGTACAGCTTGACCATAAAGAGTTGACTGAAAATGAGGGCGCCACTTAAGGCAAACACGTTAAAATCACGAATAACTCGGCATTGTACTCCAAAATTTTAGTTTCATTTTGTTTAATTTCCACTCTTTTAAAGCTTGAGGCCTGGTTTACATTAGTCAAGTAGACGACCGAGTCGAGTAGCGAGTAGAAATACATTGCTTGGCATGTTCGTCGATTTTAAAAGAACGTCAAACACACCACGTAATGAACTTCTACTCTCCTAAAGCACTCTACTAAAGACTAAGATAATGTAAACCAGCCCTTAGTTGCAGTATTTCGGTTATTAGTTCGGTTTACCGAACTAATGCAACTTTTTAGTAGCAAAAGTCCGGTTGATTTAAATCACCGAACTGTTGAACTTTTTTTCACTTTTCATTCTTTTTTTCGTAATCTTTTCGTTTTTTTTTCTTTTTTCGTAATACACGTCACCATAGTACCAGGATCTCATAAATTTGGAGAAGGATATTTTATATTTTTAATCGCTTTTATTAGCTTGTTTAGAAAAACTGAATAAGTAGGCTATGCGCGTCCTGTGTTTTATTTGCGTCTTAGCCTCGGCAACCACTGCGCGCTGTCTCGATGTCTACCAAGGAACATTATATTCACAGGTTGCCGAGACGCAAGAAAGTGAAAGTGAAAAAATCTTTTCTCACTTATTCTCTGAAATCTTATCATTCCATGTGAAATAGGTATGCGGAGCGTTTAACATTTCCGTGGGGGTCTGGTTAATCAGTGCGTAAATGAATTTCAATACTTACTTCCCGCACAAGTGCGGAAAGTGCGTGAGTGGGCCGATTCACACGGGCCACACGAACCAATAAAAAACATTTTCTTTGTTTTCTGTCTTATTGTTCTTTTTAAAAAAAAGGTAAATAAATAATCTATTTTGTTTTTTCTTAGTTTATTATTTTCTCTTTTTCTTCATTTTTAGGGTTCCGTACCAAAATGGTAAAAAAGGAACCCTTATGGTGTGACTCAGTCTGTCTGTCTGTCTGTCACAGCTGGATATCTCGAGAACTACTAATGGTATCAACTTGAAATTTGGAATAGTTTAAGATGACATTTACCCAACTATTTTGCAAATAAGAAAGAAATAATAAAATTAAAATTTTTTTTTACAACAGGGACTGAAAAGGGGTCTTAAAAATTTTGAGTGAAGTGACTAGGGCATGTGGGGTATCATATGATAGAACGCTGTTTGCACATTTTTAAACAATTTTTCCTTTTTTCTTAGGCCGCATAGTTTTCGACTTATGATGAAAAATGTAAAAAAAAAATACCGTTCCCCCCCCCCCCCTTATCTCCGAAGTTTGCAAAGAGAAAAATCTGAAATAATTCTATGTGATAGTAGTTTATATAAAGATTACAGGAAAAATAAAACGATGTCTATATATCACACACTTTTTTAGAAATTCAAAAAACAAACAAAATTCTTTTAGTTTCACTACCAGTCAACAGATGGCGCTGTCCTAAGCATGCTAACCTAATGGACAAAATGAAATACTTATATTAAAAACAATGGACAAAATAGTTCCACTATCGGTCAAGAGATGGCGCAACCTAACACTACAATAATAAATTGGTGGCTGGTTCTAATATAATTACCTACTATTTGCCGTACGAATAAACGAAGAATAAGTTCCTACTTAGTAATATAGTAATATAATAATAACGAGGAGCTCGGTGAAATCATATGAAAGAGCGCTGTTTGCACATTTTTAAACAATTTTTCCTTTTTCTTAGGCCGCATAGTTTTCGACTTATGATGAAAAATATAAAAAAAAATACCGTTCCCCCCCCCCCCTTATCTCCGAAGTTTGGAAAGAGAAAAATCAGAAATAATTCTATGTGATAGTAGTTTATTTATATAAAGATTACAGGAAAAATAAAACGATGTCTCAATATAACACACTTTTTTAGAAATTCAAAAAACAAACAAAATTCTTTTAGTTTCACTACCAGTCAACAGATGGCGCTGTCCTAAGCATGCTAACCTAATGGACAAAATGAAATACTTATATTAAAAAAAATGGACAAAATAGTTCCACTATCGGTCAAGAGATGGCGCAACATAACACTACAATAATAAATTGGTGGCTGGTTCTAATATAATTACCTACAATTTGCCGTACGAATAAACGAAGAATAAGTTCCTACTTAGTAATATAGTAATATAATAATAACGAGGAGCTCGGTGGTGCAGTGGTTTAGCGCCTGGACCAGCGATTGCGGAGGTTAAGCAACGTTCGCAAGGTTCGGTCATGGGATGGGTGACCAAAAATTTATTATCTCGAGCTCCTCCGTGCTTCGGAAGGCACGTTAAGCCGTTGGTCGCGGCTGCATTTGCAGTCGTTAACACCCACCAATCCGCATTGGGCCCCGCGTGGTGGGGTTATGGCCCGTCCTCCTTATCCACCCATAAGGAAGGCCTGTGCCCCCAGCAGTGGGGACATTAAAATGGCTGATGGACTAGTAATATAAACATTTTGCAATGTGGAGTGGCTG